>CM062820.1:894535719-894562982 GCA_031772625.1 Pinus tabuliformis
AGGTGTGTTAAATACTTGAGTATGACAGTGGCGGCTTCTGAATGATGAGAGTGATGATTGTAGTGACATTCTAAGAGTTTGATGTCAATAGTGCTAGTTAGGCATTGTTACCTACATATACCTTGCACAATAGCTTTGAAATAAAAGACTTACCTTGGTTGACAATTTATGTATCATTGTTGTTAATTGATCCTTATTTAAAAGACTATTAATCTGACCAAGGGTTATACTTGAAGCTCTATAATCATTAAAACTGAAAACTACTTCCAAAAGTCAAGGGATGATTTCCCGAGGATATCAATATCTAGAGATCCTACATAAAGAGTATCACATTGATTACATAGCTAAAGAAAGAAAAAAATATGTATAGGGCATATTGGTCACCATAGACTCAATCTCATTACCATATAAAAATTCATATAAGCATATAGATCCAATGACAGAGCTAAATATTTCTTTGAAAGACCATCCACTTCCACATTTAGTTCACAAATAATATGAGAGGAAGAGATTTTATAAAAGTAGTCTATACCCTCCAGAATGGCATTGAGAGGGGAATCAAGTCTGCTATTAGATAATTCAGCATTGTGATTGGTTGATTCAACAACATGTAATGAATCCCCCATCAACTTAAGTATTTTCAAACCTTTTTTCTATCCATCTCCCACAAAAATCATAGCACACCAAATTCAGCATTATTATTTGACCCCCTCACGGGAGCATCCTTGCGCTGCATAAAATGTTTATCATTGAAATAATGAACCATGCATATGCCAAAACAAGATGGATTCCCCTAAAAAGCACTATCAAATTATCCCCATGGAATACTGAAGTGAACTTTAGCATGATAGAAATCCTTTCCTAATGTTTTTTGGACGAGACTTAATCTAATAAGCTAGTGTTGTCGCTTTTGCTACACAAACCTTAGGGGCATATAAGAGTCCTCGAAAACAAATAGATTTATGTATCTCCAAATGAAAGCAATTAATAAACATGGGACACCACTAAAGCACCTAACTTGTTTGCCGAGTAATTAGGCCTTGGACATATCTCTCACAATATTTTCACTCCACTTCGATTTTGGCTTGAATTATTTACATAAATTATCATAGACCTAGGTTGCCTATTTACATTTGAAAAAAACATGTAAGTGATATTCCTTAGTAGTATTGCATATAGGGCACCTATTTGGCCCAATCCACCCCCACTTGAGGAGTATAGAGTCCCATGTGATTAATGCTCCGGTAAACGCATGTGATTAATACTCCAGTAAACGCACTATTTTTTTTAAGGTATGAATAGTTCTGACTCTTCCTGTACTTTTTACTATGAATTAACATCGTGTATAGACTAATTACCACCAGATATGTTTATATGTTATGAAAACCATGTTGTAGGTTTGACATGTTAATTGTTATATGTCCCTCGATCTCGTTTTACAGTCTATATGGTTAACGTTGTGGATTCTGGATCTTTAGATGGATCTGGCACACAGTTCTATGTGCACATGTCACCCCCACAGTGATGACATGCCAGCCCATCCATTCATTAACATCGTCGGCAGTGACTAAACCCTTGAATATCGATGTTGTATGTTCATTTAGGGTTTTATTGTTGTTTCAAAGGACTACTCCGACCATCAGCTTTTCACTTGCACATTCAAAATTTTTTTAATAGATATTTGAAGCTATGTAATAAATCCTACACTAGTTCTTTGGTGTTACTACATATATAATGAAAAGTTTCAGCTTTGTGAGTCTCTCTTACATCGTTCTTCCGGATTGGGATCTGCGAGTCCATTGTCATATGGAGTTTTGTTGAGGTAATAGTGTTTTTGTTTCCAACACAGGACTTTTGTAGTTACAATTTTAAATGTTTTACAATTGATTTCTTGAAAGGTTGCTCATTCTTTTTTTTTCATATGCTTGCAGTTACCTCAAAGGTTTATTAATTTAGTTTTGGGATTCGTTTACTAGAAAATGCCACAGGCCATAATCCATTCTTCGATGATAGTTCAGAGTTTTTTTTTTCTCTTTTGCAAGGTATTAACAGTTCACGGTCTATTTCTAGCAGGGTATTCACTAAAGTTATTATTATAAATTTATTTATAATTATTATTCTTCGAAATTTACTTTTCCAGGGTTTAATCCCTCTGATTTTCCATTGTAGTAATTTTTTTCATAATAATTTTACTGTAATTCTTAACCATACCATTGTTCATTTGTTAAATTGTTTTCTTAAATTAGTTCTGGTTTTGATTTCCTTATCATTACTATGACCAGGTTTTTAAAGAAATAAACCTTAATTTTTAGCGTATATCTTGTTTTCCTTCTTCTCTATAATTACTCTATATTCATAAATGAGGTTTTGGTTACTTTTATGAGGTTTTGGTTACTTGTGTACTATTACGAAACAATTAGTTACATATCTATATAATGTGATCTATTCTGAGGTTTTTGTTAATTTGGTTCTTAGAGTTTTTATTCACTTAAAAGAATACTTATGGTTTTGTGGCATTTTTAGTTGTTCTTTGATTTCATTTTAGGAAATTCTATATGGTTTTAAACTTTTTTCACTTTTAGTTAACTTTTATCAAATTTCATTTTTCCTTTATTTTTTGGGTTCAACTAAAACTCTGTGGTTTTTTTGAATCCTAATGTGGTTTTTGCTCAATTTTTACATGGTTTCTACAAATGCATCATGGAAATTTCTATAGGTATACATAATTATTTGATACTTGTTCTTGCCTCTGTGAACTAGTTTAGTTTTCTATACCTTGAGGCATGATTAATACTTATGCTTTCATGTTCACTCACATGTAATAATGTTGTCATGATGTATTGGAAACATTACATTTTCCTTCAATGCTTTCGATTAGGGTTTCTCCGCAACTTATAAGACATTCAGTTGTCTTTACAAGGTAGCATGTTCCTGTACCCTTGGATTCTTGTCTTCTTGAATGTGACTGATGAGTTCGATATGAAACCAAGCCTTTTATTCTCTGATTTCAATTTATAAACTAAAGTTACAGTTCTTTTACCTCAGATCCTGAAGGTTGTGGACTAAAGGATTTTATTCTTAAATAAGAATTGTAATTAAGGGTATTTGAACCCAAGACTATTGTCAATTGTGATTTATTGAGGTCATTTTTGAACCTTTCTACTATTAAAGAAGAATTCTCTTTGTTAATAAAATACTAGTGTTAATATATTGGAGTATTCTTCATGTGTTTATACCTTGTTTATATTTTATACAGTGTTCATGGTTACTCTTACTTCTATATTTGAACCCTAATGGTTAATATATTTTTGACCTTTTGTTTAATAACTAGGTTCTTATTCATTCCTACTAAGAATTTTTTTTATATGTACAAATGAAAACTTTGTAGTTTTCTTAATATCTTATATATATTCTCATAAGATTTTTAATTATCTATCTATATCCCCTCTCTCCTATAGGTCTTTATACAACCTTTAATTGCAATGATAAATTTCATAATATATATGTCCTCTCTTTTTTTATTTCTTTACTTAGAGATAAAATCTTTTGAGTTTAAATGTTGCTAATTCTACAATATTATCTACACTACATTGGTTCAGTAAATACTTACTATTCTTTAATTTTTTCCCTCTATGATTACTAAACTAGCTTAATTCCACATGTATATTTTGCAAGTGTAAATGCAAATAAAATGCTAAACACAACCAAATTGATTCAATTATATCACATTTGTTCTTTCTATACACAAAGAATTTTATACACACTTGTTGTATATACACTTCAAGAATCATTCTCTTTAGACTAACAAACCTTTTTGGCATTGATATTTAGAGCATAAAATTATGCATGTTTTTTCCCCTTGGGAAAATCATAATTTTCATTAATAGGAAAATTACATGTTGTAGATGCTATGAGCATATGCAAAATATAATGGTTGTGTGCAAGTCCAAAATTTCCTCAGGAATACTCTCTACGTAGAGTAACAAATTTTGAAGTTTATTTATATAGCACTATACAATTATGCATGTTAAATTGTACATATTTAAAAATATCAGGCTTAATACCATTCTATTTCATAAAATAAAACATTCACATAGTAAAGGTTTGGGTTACTGACTTGAAAAATTCTAAAGTCTAAGTCTGGAACTCTTATAGAAGCTTACGAGCTCACCCAACATTTGAGACTGTTTCCTCAAGAGTACCTGTAGAAGCATTGAGTCTACAAGTCAGAAATTTTGTCTTATCTTGCTTCACAATAGTTTTTCTCGTGCCTTACTTTTATTTAGCAAGACGAAAAAATAGATTACCTTATTACCAATTAGTTGGTAACTATATCCACATCACTGAACAAGTGGCAGGTAGTTACTACTTCATTTTTGAGCTCAACTTTCAAAATCTCAAAGATAACCTCATGTATTTTAGGGTCGTTAATGATCAATTATTTCCATGATCATAAATAATCTAATCATTTAGATTATACTTCTAGGACTTAATGAGTGGAAATCAATATCCAACAATTAACTTGCAACCATAACTCATTCAACTAGGTGTAACTTTAGCATCAATTTCCAGATATTTTATTTTATTAGTGGCATCATAAATACAAATTTACATTTAAGTTTAATCAATTTTATCACATTGATAAAACTATTTCCAAATGAGTCTTTAAAGTTAAAGCACAACCACACTTGACCATGTATACATATTTACAACATAAACTTCCAAGTCAAGGGATATCACATCTAAACATTGAAATGATCCTAAATTTCAACCTTGTAGCCATGTTTGCTTGTGAAGCTGCCTGAGAGAGGATTTTTAGGTTATTATATTTGCTCCAAGAAATTATCGCTTATGTAAACAGGACTAGAATCCATTATTTCAACAAATCTTTCCCATTCCTTTTCAAATCACTAGTAAGCCCCAAGGCCTGATTTTTCTTCCACCTAGTTAGACCTATAATTTTAGGGTCTTCTTCCTTTTTCTCAAATAAAAAATAGATTTGTTGGTGACCAAGGCCTATAACAAGGGATTAGAAAGGCTAAAATCATTGCCTTAACCATACAAAGGATGGAGGTTAATCCAAACTTGGCAATCATCTCCCAACCTCTAAGAAATCCATTTACTAACAAGAAGAGATGCACTTAGAAGCTCTTTCCAAAAATTTGAACCAATAAATGATTTATTTGGAATTCAAAACCAATCTACCAAATAATTCCTTGGAAAATAGTTTGATTGAAAAAATTTAAACCATAGAGAGGATTCTAGAGTGAGCCTCCAATTTTTTTTTCCTACTAAATCTTTAGAAAATAAATGGAAGGCATTGATTCCCTATCCTCCTAACTCCTCCTATCCATCCCATAGGAAATGAGAACATGACTTCTTAATCACAGAGAGTACCCCCTTAGGAAAACAACAGTAAATGTTCAATACATTGGGATACTCTCCAACACCAACTTTAGAAGCACAAGTCACCCTTAGTGAGAAAGAATTTTTTTGGCATGATTGGAAATATGATTCTTCGCTTTTTCAACCATCCAATTCTAATCCAATATCCGATACCTATTTGGCTTGATAAAAAAACCAATATATTTTATACCCACATCCAAAGACTTGAGTGGGAAAGGAAATTTAAGCCTTACCTGTTCAATAGAATTCTTGGAGACTCCATTGAGGATCAAACAATATTTATTTAAGTTGATCTACATATATGTGGTCTTACAAAATAGATCCAAAGAGTTTTTCAGGAAGGATTAAACCCTTTTCTCCCACATGATACAATAGAGAACATCATTGAAACATAATAGATTGGAAACAAGAACCAAAATAGACACTTTAACTCCATGCAGAAGACCCCTAACTTTAGAGTCTGCGATCATCCTACTAAGCACCATAGCCACAATTAGGAAGAGGAGGGGGAAGAGGACGTCCTTAAAGAAGTCCCCTAGAAGCCTAAAATAATCAATATAGAGACCCATTTATTAGTAAATTGAATGAAACAGACCAGATGCACCGTATAACCAAGTTAAACGCCTGTAATGAAAAGCTTATATGAATTACAACTAATCAAAGGACTGTCTAATCCACTATGTCATATGCCTTAGGAAAATTCTAATTTAAGGATTACTTCCTTCAGATTTGATACTTTCACTGAGTAAAACGCCTCTTAAACAACTACTGTTGCATCCCAAATACTCTTTCTTTGTAGGAAACCAAAATTATCCTTGGAGATGCAACTTACGATGGAGTTCAATATTCTAGGGACAACCTTTGAATCATCTTATGTATGAGGTTGTACCAAGGGATTGGCATACAATCAAGAAGCGAGGTACCTTCCTAATATCTAGGAATGTGACATAAGAAGGTGGAATCGAAAGGTCCCAATACCTTGCCTAAATTTAGATATTAATAAACTATTAAAACTAGGTAACCCTTCATTATATCATTAAAAACTAAGTAGAAATCCACATGAATCCCATCAAATATTCATTTAATTAGAAACAACATTTGCAAATTTAGAAACTACATGAGAATTTCCTGAATGGGGAATCCTTGAGGAGATTTGAAAATTGAATGGAAATGACAAGACCCTTGCTCAGACTTGTCATCAAAAGAGAGCAATAAAGTGTCATTCATATCCATTATGCTCCAAATAATATTAGTCTTCTTCCTCTAATTCCCATAATGATGGGAATTTGCAGTATTGTTGTCCCCATAAGATAGCCACGTGGCCTTTCCTTTCAAGCTCCATTGCTCCTATTCTTCCAAAATACCTTGTGCATATTAGATTTCCTACCAAGTGGATTAAATAGGGGTAGATCCATGGATATCCCTCCATTGGATACAGTTAATTATTTGAATTTTTATATGGAGTGTAAGGCATAGCCTTTATTTTCATCCTGAGCACAGAGAGAGGAGGAGGGACGGAAAAGAGACAATAATGAGTGGATTAGGGATTTAGGGATAGAGAGAATATGGGAGATGTGAGGGGGAGAAACAAGTGAAATGGATGGACTAGAAGGGATCCATAATTTCGTGTGCTAGATGAGCGAACAAGTACCAATTCTAGTAGAGGGAGGAGTAGGGACTATTGATGAAGGAGGGGTAAAAGAATTCAAAAATATGCTAGTTAAAGAGTTGTCATTCGTTCCTAAATAGAACGAATATATTTTCACATATGGAGCTTGAGCATGGGGGGCTTGATTGGGGGAGAAATACCATAGCACGTGTGTTCATAATGGGGGATATATTTTGAGTAAAAATGACATAATATATTTTGCATATAATAGGGGGTAAAAGGTTTTTATTTTGGTAGGTATAAAGAAATGGATCTCAAAGTTAATGAAAAAATATAAAGGGGTACAAAAAAATTAATGAAAAAATGGATGCCTACAATATCTAGTGAAAGTAGGGGTTCTTTAAATTGGGAAGGTGCATTGGGTTCATATTAATATGGGGTTAAATAATGTGATTTTTAGAGGTATTTTCCAATATGTATTCAAGTTAAGGGTATTTTTTAGTATGCCACTAATGTGCATGATTTATTATAGGTTCATAGAGTGAAGCCCCCATGAGGTTGAGAAGGACCATCACCTCTTGACATGAGTGGCATCTAAACAGAAGCTTGCAATAATCAATCTTCCAAGTTCAAGAGTAACAAACCACAGATAATTGTAATGCACCTCTTAATCTAATGTCAAACCAACCCCATCCTTTGATCCTCTTTTATCTTCCAACCATCCTCAACACAACCAAAGGATCCTAATTTATTTTCAATGACTTTATAAACCTCCATAGTCCAAAAGAGAGGACAACCCAATAAATATGGCCCAAACCCTGAGCTCATTAGGATCCATTGTCAAGTTGAATTCAACAATCCAAGTTTTAAGAAATAATCCATCCCTATTGCAATTAGAATTTTTTTCAAAATTCCACATAATCATCTTCTAAGTGAAAACCAAGTGTGATCCATCCCCTAACAATAATATGAATAATAGACACATATCCAAAAATTGGCTCCCACAAAGTAGAAACATGTGACTAAAGTGACTAAAGAGACGAAGCCATATAAGCTTTTACTTCAACCTACCCACCAAGGTTTTTCCTACATAATCCATGATATGTTAAATTATAGTATCCTTCCTGAATACAAGACTCATAGCTTCACTTCATTGCAAATACATTTACCTCTTCATATTACTGGATTAGAGCACTTTTGAACATAGGGGAATGACTTAGAAAACTTAGGAGCACAACCAATAAGAGATGAACCAAATGATAACAGGGGAAAGGAAGTAACAAAGGGCAAGGTGGGAGATGAAACTTGAGGAAGACAATTAATAGCGAAAAACTGATAAAGCCATGCGAAGGGTCACTTATTGCACCTAGAGAATCCGTAGAAAGATCCAAAAACCATTTCGCGTGAAACACAATCAACAGATCGAACAAAGGGAGATATTGATTCTAAGTATAGAAGATTAGTTCCCTCGGAGGACATAGCTTATAATCCACTTTGTTCCTCTTCCGAGTAGTTGATCTGCAATAAGACGGAAGGACCATTTTCAATCAACAAGAGAGCAAATGAATTCGTAAAGCCCGTGCTAGAATGATGAAAAGGAGGACCTAAAGGAAAAAGTATTCAAAGAATCCATCTGATATACCTCAAGCGCATCCAGATAACGCATGGGATGAAAGTCTCATCCTCCCAAGGAAAAATTCAATGAAAAATACCTTAAAGAAAAAAAACTAATATAACTTCATAAGTTAATTTAGAAAATACCATGTAATTCCAACATCAAACATATATATCATAAAAATGACTAAAAAATCATTTATTTATTCTTTTAAGCAAAATACTATGGCAATGAAAACATCAATACATATATATCATAACAATGATTAAAAATTCATTTATCTATCATTTCTTTTAAGCATAAGACTATGGCAATGAAAATGTTAAATTTACATGTTATGCATATATATGAAATAATTTTATTTATCTGTATCCTTTAATCCATTTTATAATAATTATCAATTAAGTATATAATTATTTAATTCTAATGCAAATGATTATATGATCTAGTATAATGGTTTAAAATATAATTTTATACATTATTTAAAAAATATTATTACTATCATGTTATTTAAATATTTAAATAAGTAGAATAGTAATGTTATTTAAGTTGTGTTTAGTATTTAGTTTTTATTGTGAAACTTGTGAGGTCGAGGTTTTGTTCAATTCTTTTATTTTTCTTCAAATTTTTTAATATAAAAAGATAGTTTTGAATTTTAATTTGATTTTATTATTATTATTAATTTAATTTAATTTGATTTTTTTTAATATTATTGTTAAGTTTTTATTTTTTATTTATTTAATTAAATAATTTTATATTTATATCAAAATTTTATATTTATTTGAAATAATTGTACTATTTTTTATATTTATTACATTACGGTAATATAATAAATATTTAATCATAATTTTATTTCGACAAAAAAATCTTTTAAATCCAATTTTTTTTCTATTTTTTTTAAATATTATTTATTTCAACTATTAACTAAAATAACAAGCATCCACAAAGTTATGGATGCAAAGGTTGATTTCTTGTTGTGGTTAGAGTTTCCGTAATCATTATCACATTAGCCTTACTCGACAAGCTACAAACTACAAATCCTTTCCAACTTATCTTTATGACGATCCAATGTGTATGTAGATCCATTGTTGTTAGTGTAAATTATTCTTAGATTCAAGGGTTTTTATTCTCTTTGGGTTTTCTTCACTGGGAAGTGCTTGTTTGCATGTACATGGCTCATTCCTATTCAATATTGGTTTCTTTGCCCCTATTTGCCTATGACTGGTTTCTCCCTTTTGGAGACTAGTTTCATAATCATTGTTCCTCCCTCCTCTAATGCCAAGGAACTTTTTGGATCTACTTATGGAGGTAAGCATACTAATGAAATCTGTAGCTATGCCAAAAAGGTATATGTCATCCCTCAATTGAATTTAGGGTCCATTATGGAAAATCAAAGCATAAGTATTTTGAAGGAGAAAGGATTAATAGGAAATTCATTGGGATTTGGTCCAATTCAAACCGTGTGTTTGAATGTACTACTAAGAATTGATGGGATTTAAATCGTGTTGTCATGTTTTTATATGGAAAAGGTTTTTATATTCTTATTTTTGAAAACAAAGAAACTAGGAACAAAATATTCATGTCTAGCCCATACTTCATGGGTTTCAAGGTATTGTTTCTAACCCACTAGACCCTTAACTTCAATATAGACATGTAAATTTCTTCTACCCCTAATTTTGTTAGACTTTTATTCCTCCCCATTTTCTTATTGGTTGGTTATATATTCAAATTAATTGGAAATAGAATGGTTCAGTATATGACCCATTCAAAGCCTAAAGGAAATATTCTCACTTATGCTATAAACTGTGTGGAAAATAATTTTGGTATGATATTTCCTGAGGAAATTTAGCTCAAAATGGAGGGATGGACTGATGCAGGAGCATCCAGACATCTCAGTGGAAAAAAAATAGAGAAAAAAGACACATGGACAACCAGGCCAACCTTGAACAAGATTCGGTTAATGAACTAATTTTAGTTAAAAATTAAGTTAAAACTGAATTTATGTATAATAAGATATTGAGAATTCATTAGGGAATCAGGAAAGAGATGAGAAAAACCTGTAAGTGTGAGAGAGGGAAAAATGTAGTCGCTAGAGTATTTTTGATTAAGGCTGAGATGCCTTAGATTGTAACCGAGTTTGCAAATAATGGAAATGTCTTTGTGAATTTATGTCTGTGTATTTTTTGTTTTTGAATTGTTTGCCAACGATTTGGATTTTCTGAAGCCATGGCATGTTTGTCAAGTCGGCCGATGATGTGGAGAACCAGCTTTGGAAAGTGTTGTCCCCATCATTTAGGTGTTTAGAGTGTTTTCATTTTTAGGTATTTTGTTTGCAATTGTCATGATGTTGAATGAGGTCTCGTTTCGGAGGTGCGACACATCTTTCATTCCCTGCATGGGTTTGTGGTGAGTGAGAAGCTAAGAGCTTGTGGATGTGGTTGGCTTTTCATTAATATATCCATAGGCTCTCAGAAATATTCCACTGATATACTGCAGAAATGATTGGTGCCATCTAAACTATGTATTTTTAATCCTTCATTGCATGGCGTTGGAAGTAAAATGCCTCATTGTGACAGGTGTAGCTGGAAGAAGTTGAATGTTTATTGTTGGCGGTGTTGGAGTGTAGTGTATATGGGTTTTCTTGGTTCAAGAGCGGTTGGAGCGTGGATGGACCAGGTGTGGTTTTGCTCAGAAAAAGCGGCAACAAGAATCTGTAGTTGAAGCAACAGTGTTTCACATCGAATTTTTTCCGTTGGGCTAAGTTGAAGCTTGGTAGGAAGCACAGCCCCTCGTGTGGAATTTGCTTGTGGATTTGCTGGGCAAAGAAAAGTTGTTTGACGCGATGTGAGACTGCTTGAAGATAATGAGGACTGAGGGAATCGTGTCCATGGAAACCAATTCCTCTATGTTTGGGAATTATGCGTAGGTTGGTAAGATTGAGGAGGCGAGGATGACGTTCGATGTGCTGGAGCAGTATGGATGCTGGAAAGTTGTCATCATGCTAAATTGTTTTCTCAGGTTGTTGGAAAGATTAAAGATTCATTGGAGAAGTTATTCTGAAAGGTTTCGTGGGCCCATAACCTATAGGCCTCAAGAGGAATTTTATTGGTGAATTGAGATTTTGGTTCACCCCAGAATCTCATCACCATAAAGTGGTATCAAAGCAGGAAAAGATTTCCTGCGGAGAGGAGTTTTTACATGTGAAGAAAGAAGAGGTCAGAAGATTGCAACAAACCTGGAGCAAGAGTGCTCAATGGGTTCGAGAGGAGAACCACGGTGATGCCGAGAGGACTAAGCTTAGGAGAGAATCTTGGTAGGGCATCTAGTAGCAGGGAGGACTTGCTATTGTAGAGGTTTGGTTGCAGCTCACGTGAAGGTAGTTCCACTGAAGAAGTGAAACAATGGGTAGAATTGCTAAGGAAACGCATATGACCAGGAGGTCATAATTTTTGTACCTCAGGAGTCTGATGCAAGAGCATCCAGACACCTGAGTGGAAAGAAAATTAGAGAAAGAAGACACGTGGACAGCCACATGGACAACCAGGCCAACCTTGAACAAGATTCGGTTAATGAACTAATTTCAGTTAAAAATTAAGTTAAATCTGAATGTATGTATAATAAGATATTGAGAATTCATTAGGGAATCAAGAAAGAGAGGAGAAAAACCTGTGCATTTGAGAGAGGGAAAAATGTAGTTGGTGGAGAATTTTTGATTAAGGCTGAGATGCCTTAGATTGTAACCGAGTTTGTAAATAATGGAAATGTCTTTGTGAATTTATGTCTGTGTATTTTTTGTTTTTGAATTGTTTGCCGACGATTTGGATTTTCTGAAGCCATGGCGTGTTTGTCAACTCAGTGGACGATGTGGAGAACCAGCTTTGGAAAGTGCTATCCCCATAATTTAGGTGTTTAGAGTTGTTTCATTTTCGGGTATTTTGTTTGCAGTTTTCATGATGTTGAACGAGGTCTCATTTGGGAGGTGCGACACATCTTTCATTCCCTACATGGGTTTGCGCGAGTGAGAAGCTAAGGGCATGTGGATGTGGTTGGCTCTTCATTAATATATCCACAGGCTCTCAGAAATATTCCACTGATATACTGCAGAAACAATTGATGCCATCTAAACTATGTATTTTTAATCCTTCATTGCATGGCGTTGGAAGTAAGATGCCTCATTGTGATAGGTGTAGCTAGAAGAAGTCGAATGGCTATTGTTGGTGGTGCTGGAGTGTAGTGTATACGGGTTTGTTCGGTTCAACAACGACTGGAGCATGGATGGACCAAGCATGGTTTTGCTCAGAAAAAGTGGTAGCAAGAATTCGCAACTGAAGCAACAGCATTTTCGGTCAAAGTTTTTCCGTTAGGTTGAGTTGAAGCTTGGCAGGAAGCACAGGCCCTCGCGTGGAATTTGCTCATGGATTTGCTGGGCAAAGAAAAGTTGTCTGACGTGACGTGAGATTGCATTAAGATAATGAGGACTGAGAGCATCGTGTCTGTGGAAACCATTTCCTCTATGTTTGGGAGTTATGTGCAGGCTAGTAAGATTGAGGAGGCGAGGATGACGTTCGATGTGCTGGAGCAGTATGGACGTTGAAAGGTTGTCATTGCACTAAATTGTTTTCTCAGGTTGTTGGAAGGATTAAAGATTCGTTGGAGAAGCTATTTTGAAAGGCTTCGTGAGCCCATAACCCACAGGCCTCAAGAGAAATTTTATTGGGGAATTGGGATTTTGGTTTACCCCGAAATCTCGGCCTCATCATGGACTCACCTTCAATCTATTTATTATGAATGTTTTCCATTCAAATGTAACATTTGTGATGAGTATGAAATCTTTGCAGAACTATCTCAATATCAAATATCAGTTGGCATCTTCTAAGCCATTCCCAACTTATTAAAACATTGATAAGAAAGGTAACAAGTCATGAAAAGGAAAGAGAACCAAGCCCCAAAGGGCTCTCAACCTATTAATAGGCCTTAGCCTTTCTCCGATATTTAATCTCACTAGGATCATCTTTCAAATAACATATTTTGAGCTTTTCATTCAAAAGAAAAGGAACATATAAAAGATATTTATGATCCTAATTTTGAGGTAGAAGAGGTTCAGGATATTATTTGTGATAGGAGATCATTAGTTCTAGTACAATTAGAGAACATATATCCTCCAATTTGAATAACATATATCTCACTAGCACCGCCTTTCAAAGAATATATTTGGAGCTTTGCATTCAAAAGAAAAGGAACATATAAAATATCCTTAGAATCCTATTTGTGAGGTAGAAGAGGTTTAGGATCTTATTTGTCATAGGAAATCATTAGTTATAGTACAATTAGAGAGCATATGCAATTCTTAAAAATGTTACTTTGGCATCTTCACAAGTTAAGGATTAGGTTATAAAAAGTAAGATTCATTCTAAAAAAAAGGAGAACGAGGAGGAAGGTGACAATGCCCCTCCACTCCTTCCTTTATACAAATGCTAAAGATAAATATGTGCTCCTCCCCTCCATTGGCAAGAGGTGGGAAATGTCGTAAAGAAATAAATTTGAGTTCCCTATAAACTCTATACTCTAATGGTTTTCATGAGTATTTTATGGGGATAAAACCTTGATTATGCTTTGTTTCCACATCAATTTCTCTAAACAATCAGGAATAAGCTATCCATGTAATGAGAAGATTATTAGACTAAGTTTTAGAAGGTTTAGAATAAGATATTTTCCTTTTTCCATTTTAAAAAGAGAAAGCATATTTTTCATTTTGTTATGTATCAATTAACCTTTAAATATTTTTGCAATACTTTGATAATATTATAAGTCTAATCACAAATTTTCAATTAAATATAATTTTTTTTTCCTATTTATTAAAATAATAATAAACAATCACAACCCTTATACTATTTGGTTATCATTATATAAATGTTAACTTTAACCTTAGTATCCTCATTATACAATTAATTTTAAACTTTAAATTATAAAATTAAATGTTAATAAGATAATCTTATTATAAATACAATGTGATCTTAAGTGGAAAGCCGATAAAGTTTTCATGAAATTATGAAATTAAAGGTCAATAATATTTTATATAAATACAATCAAGTGAACTTAACTTAAATGGCATTGAAGTTAATACAAAATGATATAGAAACAAGTGTAATATGTAGTGTTGCTTCTTAGTACCTTTCTCTTATGGAAAAAGTAGACAACCCTTATGGGGTGAATGTGATTATATAACTTAGTTTTATTAAGTGCGTGATTTAAGCACCACACCTTTAGTGGATGGGGAATAAAATTGCTAATAATATATTGGTACATGATAACATTTATGAAAAAGGAGTTGACAACAATCAAATTCTCGATTAGAATCTCAATCTTAGTCCTGAGGATGAACCACAATTAAAGGTTCGAAACACGTCGACTAGATATTATAAATATGAATTTACCAAAAGAAATTTCTCATAACAATATGAATCAAAAAAACCTAAATTAAGAGAACAATTAAATAATTAAACAATAAAAAAATATTATCGTTAGTAAAATATATTAATGTAAAAAGGTGAAAAAGATTGTTATTAGAAAAAAATATTGTTATTACAAAGAATGCAACAATTGATAGAAAGCAAGCAAGGAATGATTATATGTTAATACATATTTATTGTTAAAAATAAGTATAACAATGAATGAGAAAATATATATATTAATTATGAAAAATTGACATATTAAATTTTTTTTAGAAAAGAAAATATTAATCATGGAAAAATCCACATATTTGAATTTTTGTTTGATAATTAATTTATAAGAATACTTGGTGATTATGGTTTTTTTTAAATAATTTTTAATTATGAAAATTTGATTTTAAACCACATAAAATTAGTCATCCACCAATCAAAAATTAAAACTTCAAATTTTAAAAATTTAAAATATATTTTCAATTTCTAAAAAAAGTTTAATATTACTAAAACTTTAATAAACTTTAGAAATAGTTTCTAAAAATTTACAAATTACTTAAAAGTCCAAGCATTTTAACTCAAACTTATTACAATATACCTTGCCTGTGGTAGATATAATAAAATGAAATATTAAAAAAGAGGAATGTTGCAACAAACTATGATTTAAGGATTTTTTTACCCTGATTTGAATTTATTAGAATTTAGGATTTTAAAAATACGTACATATTTTTAAAAGCTTGTTATATAAATTTAGAATATAAAAATAGGAAATTTAAGTTAAGAAAAAATAACTAACCTAAAAAAGGAGATCAACAATTTCAAAAAATTATAAAATGACCCCAAAAAAATAATGAGTTAAAAGAAAGGTTAAATAAAAAATTGGCTCTAAATAATTTATGAGTTAAATTAGATATTAGATTCATCCGAAAGAAATTGAATAAGCTTGTACTGTCAAATTATGAGAATGAGCAAAAGAGAATACCCTTGATCCTTATAATTTTGGGTTTGAAAGCACTTAAAGATGAGGGCATGCTTACTCTAATCAAGGAAGAGTTACAAAATAAATAAAAAATTGAAAGAACTTGTCTTATGAAAGAAACAATTATGGGAAAAATATTTTTGCATAAAAATAAGTTGATTAATGATATAGGAATATTTTGACCTTGAATATGGCATGCTTATTAATATTTCAGATTCAAAATGAATCATATATACTTTTTCATCTATCTTAGTACTTTCTAGGTGGAGAAATTAGAAAATTTGATTTTTCGGGCCCATTTTAGTGGCAAGTCCCAATTTGGAAATTTTAGGTCTAGAACCTTCCAAAGTTATTTTAAGGGATCAAATAACACTTTTTGGGGTCAAAATTGTGTGACAAAAAATCCAAAATACCTAAAACTTTTCTACACACCAAGAACTTTACAATGGCATGAAAATCACCTCAATCAAAGTTCATATGTGAAATCTCTACCTCTTGCAAGTTGACTTACCTTATTGACCACCATGCTACTAGGTGGATGCTACATCATCCCCCATTACTAACACATGTGGACTTCCAAGAAGATTATAGAAGATCTAAAACCTAACACTAATTGAGCTTTTATGCATGCAAAAATCATAACCTTGGATGGTTATTAGACTATGTTAAAACTAGGCTTATAGGAAGAAAGAGGGGTTTCAATCATTTACCATTGTACTTGTTACATAGTTGATAAAATGATCCCATTGGATCCAGAAATAGAAGTAGCCTTGAAAATAACTCAAAAATCAAAGTCATCATAGGAAAGTGAAACTAGGACCAGATCATAGTGCTCATCTCCTTGATTCCAACGGTATAAATGACACTCAAATTCGAGTTTTTATTCTCAAGTTATAGCTTGTCAAAGTTCTGGTCAAACTGGGCCATGCGGTAGTCACTAATGAGGCAACAATTTGGCGGAGTCACGACGCATGAAAAATGGTCATTGGAATGGGTGAAATTATTACCTCTTTAATTTCTCTAATATTCATTAAAAATTGGCAGAAAAATTTCAACTATCTATGTCAAAAAATAGATAAATATATATATAAGTTGGCGTAGCGGGCTAACACCCTGCTACCCCATAATGGTCCTTGACCAACAACATATCTATATATATATATATATATATATATATATCTCTCTCTCTCTCTATATATATATATATATATATATATATATATATAGATATATATATATATATATATATGTATGTATGTATGTATTTAAAAAGGGTGGGTGGACCACCCCCGACACACCTGCCAAACCCCGGTGGAACCATGTGTATTAATTGTTGAAAATGCATTATATGTAACCAATAACCATACCATATATTAAAACAAAACAACATTGCATATTAAACAACGGTTTAATATGCAATGAGATTCAAAACAAAACCCAACGCTGAGCTACGTGCCAATGCCACCAATGGGCCAACGACCTGACATTGGTGGCTTCACTGGTGAGAATTATTTAAACTTCCATTCGCCATTCTAAACTTGACCAACGAAGGGTGGACGACAGAACTAAGAGTGGTCAGAGGAGTAGAACTATGAGCAAGGGAACCTACAAGATGTTGTAAATATTCCTTTACAAGGCCAAAGGTGTTATTGTCAGAATTTGAAAAATTATTTTGCATGCTTGCACACTAGGAATCCAACTGGGCCATCTGTTTCTCTAGATGGGATCTCCATTTTTGGGCCATCATCTGAATTTGTGGTATAAGGGTCATTTTTATAAAGTTTCTTGTAACTAGTTTCTTTGCTGCCACTTAATGAGAGAAGGCCTCCACACTTTGAGCAAGGCCCAGAGATGTAGCCCACATTGGGTGAACTTCGTAGTCAAATTGTTTGTGTGCCTTTGATCTCATTATTTATTTATGATCTCCCCTTATTTTTAATATGTTAAGTTACTTTGTTAATATTCTCTTTTATATGCAATTCTGAATGCATCCTTTAACTTGAAAAATTTGGATCAAGTTTGGTATCAGAGCAGGTCTTCTCGATGCAAGTTGCATGAGTGAATGCTAATCAGAAACAAGCTCTAAAGAGGTGAAGGAAAACTTAAATCCTTTGGTCCCAAAGCGGGGCGTGCACAATGAAGACGAAACATCACAAATGAGGAAGCTCGATTGGAGGAAGGTTGAAATTATCACAAGATATTCTTCACCATGGCAGAGAAAGTTGACAAGTTGTTTGCAGAATATGAGAAGAGAATTGATCTTGAGAAGAATGAAATAGATGATCATGCCTCGGTAAATCATGAAGGTGCAGGAGAAGATCCTCCTCCCCCTCCCTCCTCCAGTGAAAGTTCTTCTTCTTCATATTCTCATCATTCTAACAAGAACCAGAGGAATGCATCTAAAAGCACTTTTTCAAGATGGATGTCAAATTTGAGTTACATGTATTTAGTGGATAATCCAATGTAGAAAATCTAGATAACTGGATAAGGCATGTTGAAGTGTGTTGACTCATACAACAAATCAAAGATGATGAAGCAAAGATCCATCTATCATCGCTTCGATTGAGTGGCACCGCTGTCATCTGGTGGGAAGGAAATTTTCAACAAGGTGGTAAGAGTCGTCATAAACTTATTTCAACTTGGTCTGAGTTAATGTATGATTTAAGAGGACAGTTTTACCCATTGAGTTACAGACGGAAGGTCATTATGGAATGACAACATTTGAAGCAAAACAAAGGTTAAACTGTTCATAATTTTACAAAGGAGTTTAGAAAACAAGCATTAGCATTGAATGTTACACTAGATACTTCTCAGATGTTGAGAAATTATATTGGCTCTTTGCATAATTATTTGTGTCATTCATTGTTATTATTTGAACCTAAGTCTCTTGGTGAAGCTAGTGTGAAGAATCCAAATCTTGAAATAAGGGAGAAGCATAAGCAAGATGACCACGTTAAGAGGGAAGCAACAACCAAGAAAAGAAAAGCAAGGCCTTCTTGTACTCATTATGAGAAATAAGGGAATGATGAGGATAATTGTTGCAAAATGCATCCAAATTGAGACCTAAGAGGAACAAAATAAAACAAAAGAAGGAGATGATTGCAACTGTGCAACAAGACTAAGAATCTGAATCAGAGCATGATGACAAGATCATAGTTGTGGGATTTGCAGGTGGTAGACCAATTGACCTGGGATCAAAATCAGGTGATGAAATAAATATTGTAGCTCTTGGGATTACAGGGGATGGACCCATCGACTTGGGTTCTGATTTTGGAAATGAGACAAAGATTTCAGCAGATGTTGTGCCAAACATGAAAAGGGCACCAAATGTGGCATGGCTCCAAGAACTCAAAGAAATCAACCAAAGTATTCAGGTAGAGAATGATGAACTAAGGAGACCAATACAAGAAGCAGACAAGGAGAAACAAATGTTGCAACATTAGTTACAAGCCAATGAGGAGGCCTTGGACAAGTTGTAGCATAACAAGCCTGAGGTAAAAAGTCATTGTTCAATTTCATGTACTTTTTATGATAATGATTTTGCTATTTTTGAGAAACATACTACACGAATGGGATCAAAATTGTTGAAGAAAATGGGGTATCAAGGAAAGGGCCTTACAATTAATGTCCAAGGCATTGTGAACCCCATTAAAGTGGAGGAATTTACTTGTTATGTAGGACTTGGATATGTCAGAAAAGAGGTTGGGGAATTCTCCAAGACACCTAGTGACCAACTAACGATAGATGATGAGAGCACTTCATCACATTCCAGTGATAGTGAGGGTTCCACAGGAACTCATCAGAGGTGCACTAGGAATAAGAATTCCATGAAAATCCAAAAATTTTGGAGGATAAATAATTATTGTAGTCACTGCAATGAGGGTGGACACCAAAGAGATACATGTCAGATGCTCCAGAAAGTAGCCCTCAAGAAACCAACAGGAAACGTTGTTCATCTATTGAATCAACTCTAGGATGATCATCCCTTTACTTTTTTGAGTAAGATATGGTTTTACTAGATATAGTAGCTTTTCATGGAAACATTTTGTAAATCATGTGTTGCGAGTAATTGTAAAAGTCATGATATATTTTCCATCGCTTTTTAAAGCAACGATGATGTTTTTGGCATTTTATTGAAATTTAGGCTATCGATTTCTATTATGATGTAACCTTGACCAAAGAGTGTTATAAACTATTGGAGAGATGCGGTTGTTTGAGTCATGTGTGGTTTTGTATGTGATTACAAAGAATGTACTAGATTTGCATGCAATGCAAATGTTGAAATTGTGGCTTGACGAAGACACAAGCAGTGTGTAGGATGTCTTCACGGTTCTAGAGGACCAAAATATCCTCAATGGATAGGAATGATCTAGGTGGATCTGTTAGCTACCTATACCAATAGGTTTCATATTTCATGATTGACAAAGAAAGGTCCAAATATGCTCTGCTTTGGTGATACAAAGATCCCATATTTCCAAGAGAAGACAATATGTGTGTATAGCATGATGTTCACAAAATTTTGGTGGCTGGTCCAACAGCCTAATCTGGATCATGCCATGTTTCAATTTTCTGTTATAGAATAGAGAAAGAAGTCTAGCCAAACTGTTTAATCTTGGCAGACCAGTAGCTTAGGTAGAGAAGTAAGGTTCCCAACTGTTTAATCTGGGACCTTGGAAGCAATAAGGGTAGTTCTAGATAGGAAATCAAAAGAAAAAAGCCAAACAAAAGAAAAGGCACAGAAGGGTTTGCTAGTCTAAGTGCACCCTCCATGAAGAAACAAAAAATGTTAGGCAAGTAGATGGGTAGGCAGATGGGGTTGCAGAAATGTCATTCCTTTTAATTGAGTGTTTGATAACCTAGTCACAATGGAATATCAGTGGATTGAGAAGGTTCTCTTCTCCATCATGTGCAGCAAAGCAAAGGAGCATGTCTAACCCCCCTTCTTTCCCCTTTTCACATTCATTACTAACATCCCTTCATCAGTTAAGATTCATGGAAGAATTTGAGGTTTTATGCTGGTTCTTATGCCTTTAAAAGCCACATTTCCTGTGTAAAATTCTTTTCATTTTGATCTACTCCCTAAACCAAGTGGTTTTCAAATAAACTTAGTGATATCACTCCTCATTCATCTTTTCCATCCATATTAATTCCTAACTTCTATTATCTAAATCCCCTATGTTACCCTTTCCCTACTATTATAACACCATGGTGTATAAATCCCAAGCATTGTATAAATATCCTCCCTTTTAGGCACTATAGCTAAATAAGTTTGTCTAAGGGAGACATTAGTCCACCAGGGACTATGGTCAACCCTGTCATGGGATTGCTCTAACCTCTGGTTGGAGTGATAACCTCCCCCTAAGCCCTCACCTCACCTCTGCTTAAAACCCACTTTTTAACCCTTCTTCCCCCCTCAGATTAACCCTTGCCCCGAAAAACCCACAAAAAGCCCTTAAACCTAAAGTTCCACGCCCAAAATATTAATTCGAATATTTTAATATGCCGACGGGACCCCCCCAACATGCACGATCCGTCGGGATGCCCGCCAGCCATCCATCGTCTGCCACCCCCGATCCAACGGTGGGCGGGTATTTCCAGATTTGGATCTGTCGTCCTTTAGCGTCCGGGGAACGGTGGTTTTCCGCCCCGTACATGGGACGCGTGGCAGGTGGCGGGGTTGTTCGGAGCCCCCCTCGCCGATACCGCCTTTGCCCAAAGGTGGTGCGGGGAAACCGCTTACCACCCTCCCCATTACCACCTTCCCTCCTACGTCACCTACACGTCACCATGACGTCGGACCATCTCCCGCCCCGCGCCGCGTGGCCCTCCACGTAGCCCTGCCACCTTATCCGCCCGCCACCATGTCCGGCCACGCTGGCCTCCACCTCAGCGCCCACGTCACCCTCCGTACCCGGGCCCGCCATGACGTCATGCTGACGTCATCGGCGGAAAAGCGCCAATAACCCGTTTTTGCCAAAATTGTCGTTATAAACGCCCGAAATAGCCGTTTTGTGTCATTTTCGAGCGAAATACACAGAGCTCTTGTTGCTGCTTCGGCGCCAGATTGTTCCTGAACCTCCAAATTCGAATTTGCGACCACCCGAGCTTATCAACTCAGCTACATTGAGCCTTCACAGTTCGGCCCGCAGGCTTTTCAAGCGATTTTATCCAGGTATTCACCATAATTCTCCCATTTCGCCCATACATACCATTTCTCTACAAATATACCATTAAAGCACTTGTCAAATTCCAAATTAAACTCTGTCTGCTACCTAAAAGTGAGCTAAGGTAACCTGCATTGCCCCAACACCATAATTTAACATTAAAACAGTCAATTCGCGGACCAAAATTGTAAATTTGTCCTCGAGGTGCCCGGCATTGTTCCCTTTTGCCGGGTGTAGACCAGCTGCAGCTTTTTACCAAAGTAAATCTCACATACCCTCTGCAAACATCCTGACTAATTCACAATCCCTGTGAATTCACCAGCAAACAAAAAAAACAAGCCTGCCTTTTCAACTTTGAGGAGAATTTCAAGTATTGTTTGTTAAGCCTGTCACTCAAATCTTTGAGGAACCTTGCAAACCATTGTAATCACCTCAGTTAAATTCAAACTGCATAATGGCTGCTCCTGCACCCTTAGCGCTCAGTGTTGCTCCATTAAATCCACCAAATAAAGACCTGGAGTCCTTGCCTCTTGCTGACAAGGACTACCTCATTGAAGACTTTGTGGGTAACAGGGACTTTCTGCAGACCTTCAGGCATTTGAGAGAGGACTACCTGAATGGTCATGATACATATGGGATATGGGAGTCAAACCTGCCATACTACTGTCTCCCATCTGTAAATGTTTTTCCTGAGATCATTCGCCTATGTGCTGAAAACTATGATGTGCAGCAAAGAGCCATTAAGTCTCCATCTGGGAGCATCCTCTTTCACATCAACCCTGAAACTATCAATAAGATGCTCCACTTTGATCAAACTGAGCTGCTGTTCCCCTTTTGCATGAATTATCTGCTGGACACTGGTGCCAAGATGACCAGTGAGGATATTCAGAAGGTCACCAGGACATTTGTGAAACCTGAATGTCAGCCTGCAGGGCCTCCTCCCTACTTGGATGTCTATTTTACTGAGGTAGGCAGAATGTTGCTAGACATGATTGCTTATGTGTTGGGATACAGAACCAGTGAGCATGTGGATGAAACAATGCTGGTATTGCTAGCTGCTTACAGCCCAGGCCAACCCCCTGCCCACAAATATAACTTTGCCAAGTTCATAGCTAACAAGATTCATGATCAGCTGTGCAAAGTAGACAGACAGGGTGTGTTCAAGTACTCATCCTATATCTACCACCTTTTTATGTACTATCAATCTGAGGCTTTTCCATGCTACATCAAAAAGCTAGACTATAAAGGGGAAAGAAGATCTGTTATCTTCTGGACATCTGTCTATCACCAAGTCCAAACTTCACCCTATTCCTATTGTGAGTTTGTTGACCAATTTGTATACCCTGTCTCTTGCCTATTGATGAGGTCCCCTCCTCCCAGAATATCAACTGAGATACAGAAAGCTCTGCAGCTTTCCAAAAATTACAAAATAGGTGATTGGTACCTATATGAGAATCATACAGTCATCAGAGTCTATGGCTGTGAGCTCTGTCCATACAGGCTCCCAAAATATGTGCCTATGAGGATATTTGCCTTGGAGTATTACAGGCAGTTGATTCAGTCTGACCTCACTCACTTCCACAGCTCCAAAAAGAAAGCCCACCTCAAGTTCAAACACCAGGTGGGCCCCTTCATCATGAATAAGAAAGAAGGATGGGAAGATGTCGACCTAATCCTCAAAGACAAATACAAGCTGTCATATAGTTTTCGGTGGGTCCCTTATGACCCTAAAGGCTTCATTACTGCTAGAAGAATCAAGTACAGGCTTCTAGGTTATAGGCATTGTAAATACCCACATATTGAAAAATATGCCAACCAGCAAGAATGGCAGCAGGATACTTTAGTTGAAAAATTAACTGAAGAAGAGACAATGTTAAAGAATGTCAGAGAACTGGAAAAGACTCTTGACCTAGATTCTGTGCAGCAGGTACCCTTCAAAAGACCGCATTCAGCAGGAGAAGGGACCTCGGCCTCAAGAACAGCACCAGCCACACAAGCACCGTCTACAGCAGCATCAGGAACAGACAAAGGGAAAGGCATAATGGGTGCTGAAGAAGAAACCGTGAAAGAAAAGTCTGCCCCTTCAAGTGAACAGCAACAAGGGCAGCAACAAGAATAGCCACAAGGGCAGCAACCGGAGCAGCAGCAAGAGCAGACTCCCCCTCCACAAACTGAGCCACCAACAGCTCCAATTTTGCAGACCCCAGCACAGGAGGAGAGGGGTACGAAAAGAGCCAGAGAAGAGTCCACTCCTGCTAGTGGATCCTCCCAGCAACCCCAGACTAAGAGGCCAAGAGCTGATTCCCCAGAGGTAGAAGACATCACTGAAGAATTCCTTGACAGTTCAAGGAAAAACAGGGAGGGAAGCCAACACACAGGGACAAGCTCCTTTCAGCAGGAGCAAGGATTACAACTTGGTTTGGAGGTTTCCTCCCCCTCTCAGCAGAGCAAGAAGCCCAAAGGCACTAAGGACTTCTTCAAGCAAATAAAAGCACAGAATGACCTGCTAAGGATGGAGGTTTATAAGCAATTCCTCAATGCCACACCAGCCCAAAAGGAAAGGCTAATGTCTATGTATGACATTCAAGAGGAGAAAATGATCCTCAGCCATTTCAAGCCTACAGTGCCCCATCCAAAATCCGCAATAGATTATGTGAAGACAAGGGTGGAGGTCCTAGCCAAAGACATCCATCCAATGGACCAGATTGAACTCCACAAACAGACTGGAGAAATGGTCTATGCAACCTTGGTGGAGAGGGCAACCTTGGCCCATGAACTAAAAGAGTCACTCAAAAATACCAACACTCAGTTGGATTTTGAGAGAATGTCCTCCCTAGCCAAAGATAACATAATAAAGTCACTTGAGGACATTATTGTTGACCTAGGGCATGATCCTAAGGATCCAAAGGGTGTAAGGGCCCTTATGAAGAAAAAGGAGGATGACCTCAATGCATTAAAGAAGAGGTTAAAACTGCTGCCCACAGAGCATCCTCAGACAGCAGAACTACAGAAGGAAAAGCAGGTCGATGAGAAGCTAGACCTCATAATGCAGTTAAATCAGAAAATCCTTGAGTTGGAGAAAGAGCTTGAGGGGGCATTACAAGACAAACAGGGAGAATCCACATCCCAAGCCCCCCCAACTACTTCAACCACTGCAACAACTACAGAGCCAGCAGTGGCTCCCACAACAGAAGCAGCAGCAATAGCTCCAAGTTCCAGTGCAAGTGTGGAAGAATTAACCAAGGCCATTAAGGAAATGGAGCTCCAGGCAGATGAAATAAAGAAAGCCAAAGAAAAATTGGTAGAATTAGATGCCAAGTATGACAAATCAAAGATGACAGTGGCAGAACAAGGCAGAGAAATAAAGGCCCTAAAAGAAAAGATAAAGGCCTTGGAAAAGGAGCTAAATCTGGAAAGTGCCATGGCCGAAATAAGGAGAATTCTGTGGGCCAAAATTGGCCAATCCATCACTCAACAATGGAGGTCAATTAAGACTATACATGAGCAGATGGATTTAATTGGCCAAGCACAAACAGAAATTCAGAGGGCCAAAGCATTACTGGGAGACAAACCTGAACAAGCAAACAGAATGATAGATTTCTTGAACAGGCAAGAAAAGGAGGAACTGGCAGCCATCGGCATTGTCAACAGAACAGAGGCTGTCCTCACAGCCAAAAAGGTGCTAACTCTCAGAAATTATGTACAAACTGTGGAGAGGAAGTGCCACGAGATACAAGCTGATGTGGAGGAGTATAAAGTCAAGATGGCAGTGCTGCAAGCAAAGGGACTGCCCGGCCTACTAAGCGGTGCAGGAAGACTGATCTCCCGAGATCAATTTACCAACTGGATGGCTACTTATATTGAAAATCAAATCACTGCATCTGGCAGTACATCTGAGGTAACAGGGCCTCCAACAGGACAGAGCCTATATGATAAACTTGAAGGCCTGTTTTTTTATTGAAAATGAGGTAAATCACCTTTTTGAAACTCCTCCAAACTTCTACAGATATACAGAGGCCGACGAAACTTTGATAAAGATTCGAAGACATCAAATGCCTAAGGAAGATTGGTGGAAGGAAATGCTTCAAATTTTTCCATGATAGCCTCAATTGCTTGGTCACTGCCAGCTCCAACTCACTAGAAGACAAACAGCGGAATTAAGTCAGTATTAAAGGCAGCTGAAAGGTGACTAAGCACATGGACAACGACAGCTAGCCTAAATCATAAGAAAATACGCAAATTTTGGACAGCGTACCCTCAACCGACTCCAACAGCCACCAAGTCAACAGTTTCTGACTATTTTGGACAGCTAAAGCACTGAAGAGTTATTACAGCATTAAATTTCTCAGCTACAACGCTCCAGGAGTTGGCATAACATCAATGAGCCATTAACTCATTTCCTTGATATTTTACATGTAAATTTTGTATATATACTCCCCTTAGTAACGCATGAGGGGTTGGTAATTTTCACTCTGAGGCAAATCTATTGTACACTTTCAGATTATCTAATACAAAGGGCTGGACCAGCTCAGTGATTTCCTGGAACTTTGATGTCTTGCTGATGACATACGTGCTGTTGCAGAATTCTTGTGCTGTCTGATGAAATAATAAGTTTTCCTTAATCTCTGTTCTGTCTTCTTATGTTATTAACTCATGCTCATGTTTCACTAAATCTAGCAATAGGGAAAAGGAATAGTGCAGGATATGTTTGATTACACCTTGTGCTCAATCTTTTATTGCTGTTAATGTTTTCTTCTTCAGAATTAACTATGAACATGAATTCTTAGTTGCTCATGTTGTTCCATTAATTCTGCAAATATGAATGTTATCTAGAAATTCTTCACTGCTTCTAGGCAATATTCTCACTTCTTCGCATATCAGTTTATTGGAAGATTCTTAACTGCCTTTCATGAACTGGACACATCACACTTAATCACAATTTCAAAGCATTGCTTCTCAGACACTTATCCAGCTCTGCAGCATCACTACTGCATCAACACAGTACACCAAACTACTAAAGGACCACTGACTCCATGCCCAATGGCCTAGA
>CM062820.1:894563082-894860582 GCA_031772625.1 Pinus tabuliformis
TTATGTTTGATGGTTTATTTTGTTTTTACTTCACCATTTAAAAAGTTACTGATGACTGGTTATAGATCAATACATGATAAATTAACTAAATCAGAAGTTGTCTAGGTATACGCTGGTTTCTCTAATCACAATAGTGTATGCACACTATTTCACTTCATAGAAGCAGTGTATAAAAATTTGTTTGGGAAATCAAAAATTATTGATCTGATAATAATAATTCAGCCCCTCTCAGTATTATTTCCAACAATTGGTATCAGAGCGAAGTCCTTTAGAAGAAGCTTGATCGCTTGAAGGAAGGTATTTCAAGATGAATAATCACGAAGGCATGGGATCCATCAGACCACCAATCTTCAATGGGAGCAACTTAGTATATTGGAAAATAAGAACCAGAGCCTATCTACAACCGCTTGGAGCCAATGTTTGGGACATAATGTAAGGACGATATCAGTTTCTGTTAGAAATTCCTACATACTCTGCAGGTAAGAAGTTATACGAAACCAATGCCAAAGTTGTCAATACATTATTAGAAAGTCTGTCAGAATCAGAATTTTTCAAAGTCATGTAGCTCAGAAAAACCAAAGAGATATGGGACAAAATCATTCAAAGCTACGAAGGAGACTCAGGTAAAATGTGCTAAGCTTCAAACTTTCAAAATTCAGTATGACCCTATAAATATGCATGCATAGTGATGAAAGTGTTGCTAGTTTCTTTTTATGTATAGATGAGATTGTTAATTGTATGAAGAATCTGGGTGAAGAGATAAAGGAATTTACTTTAGTTGAGAAAATTTTGAGATCTTTTTCTTCTAAATTTGAGTCAAAAGCGTCTGCTATAGAAGAAAAATCAGGTTCTTTAGACTATCACTGTGACATAACTTCATGGAATCCTAATTGCCTTTGGAATGAGAAAAGGAGGTCCATCAAATATGAGACAAGCCACATTTGAAGCATCAACAAAGGGAAAATAAAAGGAAGAGCACAATGAATTAGGACAAATTTCAAAAGAAGAAGATGAGGTGAATTTTTTCAAGAAGCTTCAACTGGGTTCCAAAAGATTCAGAGGTAAGCTACCTTTCAAATGCTTTGCTTGTGGTATATTCGATCACTATGCTGCCAAATGTTCTCATAAAGAAAACATGTTGTGAATAGAAGGAGTTACTATACGCATGAAGATAGTGATGGTTTATCTAATATTGATGAAGATGAAACTGAACAAGATTATAGAATACTCATGGCTTATGACAATGATGATTTTTTGGATGCATTAGAAGAGGAAGACTTTCTTGAAGAAATCACTAAACTCAAAATTTGTGTAAAAGAAAATAATATGATCATAGATACTTTGACACGCTAACTTGCTGAAAGAGAAAAACACAATGAAAATATAGAATGTGAAATTTTGAGTCTAAGAAAATATCTTGAGAAGACAAAATCTATTAATATTAGATTTGCTAAAGGATCAGAAACTTTAAATGAAATCATCAATGTTCACCGTTCTCCTCTGATAAAGATAGGTCTTGGATATACTGAAGATTCATCTCAATCACAGAAGCCATCAGCCTCCACCAGAAGCTATCTTGATGCAACAAAGACCATTGAATAGTATGTCAATCGTCAACAAAAGTCTAAAACTAATCATCAGGTAAATCATACTCAATTTACTCCAAGGATGAATATCAATAGAAGGTAAAATCAACTGGTAAACAAGACCAAAAGATATTATGATCGCAGATTTATTTTTAATAGGCAAAATGTTTTTCATGTCATAACTTTGGGCACAAAGCTAATCAATGTGTTTCTTACAAAACCATCATGACTAGAGAAGCACAAAATCAAAGCAATGTTATAGGAATCAAGGAAAGCTCCTATGATAACTTTTCTCCTCTTGAAAATGGATTGGAATGTTTGATTTGTAACAACTTTGGTCATGAAGAATTTGAATGCAGGAGAAAATTTCGTCCAACACCTCAAAAGGAGAAAACACCATTAAATCCCAAGATATGCAGAAGAAAGGAATCTCAATCAAAAGGATGTCGCATAGCTCTGTATGCAGAAGGACAAGAAAATCAGTGGTACATTGACAGTGGATGCTCCAAACACATGACAGGTGGTAAAGAGAAATTGCATTCATATAATGCTTTAGAAAAATAAAAGAATGTCTCATTTGGAAATGACACTCCTGCTGTCATTAAAGGTAAAGGATCTGTTTTCTTGAAAGGAAAGGTTAAAGCTGGAAATGTCATGTATGTAGATGGTTTAAAGCATAATCTGTTGAGTGTCACTCAAATGTGTGATCAAGGAAATGAAGTGGTATTTCAATCAAACGGATGCATGGTTCATGAGATTGATATGAGAAATACCGTGATCAAGGGGACAAGAACTCCAAACAACTTATATATATTTAAAGGAGGACAAAAACAATGCTATCCAAGCAAAATAAATGAAAATTGGCTATAGCATAGAAGATTGGGATGTCTAAGATTTCCTCAAATAAGAAAAGCATGCAGGCTCAAGGCAGTTCGTGATCTTCTAGATATCAGCATCCCAGAAAATGCCATATGCAAACCATGTCAAATCGGTAAGAAAACCATAGTTCACTTCATTGAAATAAGGGTCAGCAAGTAAACCTCTTGAACTCATCCATACTGATTTATGTGGACCAACAAGGAAAAAGTCACCTCATGGAGAAGAATACTTTATTTTATTTATTTATGACTTTTCCAGGATGTTTTGGATAGGTCGACTAAAGAAAAAAGATGAAGCATTTGAAAAGTTTAAAGCCTTCAAAAATTTAGTTTAAAATGAATTAGATCAAAAAATCAAATTTCTCAGATTTGATCGAGGGGGAGAATTCATATCAGATGATTTCTTTGACTTTTGTGAAAAACATGGAATGAAAAGGAAATTCTCCATTACAAGAACTCCTTAGCAAAATGGTGTGGTAGAAAGGATGAACATAACAATTCAACAAATGGATCGAGCTATGTTAGATGAATCTGAACTCCTGCAACCTTCTTAGGTGAAGCTACATTTGTTGCCATAACTATTCTCAACAAAGTGAATGTTCGGGTAAATAACAATCAAACTCCATATGAACTTTCGTATGGTAAGCCTCCTATTGTAAAACACTTTAGAGTTTTTGGAAGCAAACGTTTTATCAAAAGCACTGATGAAAAACTTGGTAAGTTCAAACCCAGAGAAGACGAAGGAATTATTCTTGGTTATTCATCTAGAAGTAAAGGATACAAATGTTATAATAAAAGACTTTTGAAAATTGTTGAAACCATTGATGTTGTAATTAATGAGGCATGCATAAATCTGGAACAAATGAAATCAACAGAGGAATATGACAGTGAGGATGTTGAGGAATGCTTTCCCACATCAAATCAAAATGATATAGAAGAAGAAACCAATGAAGCACCAGGAGAATATACAACAGATATAGATAAGACTCCATCCAGGTATGTTCAGAAGAATCATCTAGAATCTCAAATTCTAGGAGAAAATGGGGTTGGTGTACAAACAAGAAGAACTCTTACAGGGACCTCAAGCTATCTAGCATTACTATCTTCCACCGAAATTAAGAATGTAATTGAAGCCTGTAAAGATGAATGTTGGGTCAAGGCCATGGATGAAGAACTTGACCAAATTGAAAAGAATGATACTAGGGAGTTAGTTCCTAGACCTCATGATAAAAATGTTATAGGAACAAAATGGATATTTAAGAACAAGCTGAATGAAAATGGAGAGTTATTAGAAACAAGGCCATACTTGTTTGTAAAGGGTATGCTCAACAAGAAGGTATAGATTTTGAAGAAACTTTTGCACCTATTGCCAGACTTGAAGCCATAAGGATGTTTCTTTCTCTTTCTAGTTTTCAAAAATTCAAAGTATATGAAATGGATGTAAAATTAGCCTAAATGAAGACTTAGAAGAAGAATTTTATATTGAACAGCCAGAAGGATTCATTCTTAGAAATGATGCAAAACTTGTATGCAAGCTTAAAAAGGCTCTCTATGGTCTAAAACAAGCTCCAAGGGCTTGGTATTACCACCTTGACAAATATCTACAAAAACAAGGTTTCATAAAAGGTTCTGCTGATAGCAATTGATACAGAAAGGCTGAAAATGATAAACTACTAATTATTGTTGTTTGTGCTAATGATATTATCTTTGGTAGCAATGAAGAATCCATGAGTCAAAATTTTGCTTCAGTAATGTAGCAAGAATTTGAAATGTCCTTATTTGGTGAAGTTACTTATTTTCTTGGTCTACAAGTACAAAAAACCAAAGATGGTATCTTTCTTTCACAAACCAAATTCTTCAAGCATATCTTGAAGAAGTACGGAATGGAAGATTCTAAACCAGTATGTACTCCAATGGTAACAAGATGCAGTCTCAGTTCTAATGATGAATCACTGATAGCAAACCAACCAACTTACATATCTATGATTGGAAGTTTGCTTTATCTAACTCGTACCATACTGATATCATGCATGCAGTAGGAATTGTTGGAAGTTTCCAAGCAAATCCAAAGGAATCACATCTCCAGGTAGTCAAAAAAAATTTCAAATATCTTCAAGGAACTTAGGAATTTGGACTATGGTATCCTAAAGATACAGACCTTACTCTTCATGCATATACATATGCAGATTGGGCAGGAAATTGATGATCAAAAGAGCACTATGGGAGGTGCATTCTATATGGGTTCTCGGTTAGTGTCATGGTTTAGCAAGAAACAAAGTTCGATTGCCTTATCTACAGTTGAATCATGATATGTGGCTACTACATCTTGTTTCACAGAACCACTTTGGATGTGCAAACATTGAAAGACATTCAGATAACATGTACTCCACCCATCTCAATTCTATGTGTTAATACAAGTTCCATTAGTGTTTCAAAAAATATAGTCATGCACTCCAAGACCAATCACATAGCCATTAAGTACCATTTTCTATGAGAACAAGTGATTGAACAATAGGTTAAATTGTATCATGTTCCCTCCAAAGAACAACTTCCTGATATATTCATTAAACCATTTCCCAGAGAAAAAATTGAATATCTCAGACAAAAGATGGGAGTAATTTCTGCATCATCCTACTCTTAAATCTAGTTTTCAGAGGAAGGTTATTGTACGTGGGTTTCATGAAGTATAGTTGCATATACACATGGGTTTTTGTGGTTGAGGGACCGCATATGTTTTTCTGATAGAAAAACACTGTGTCAGACTCTGATATGGGTGCTCTATCTGATATTGATGATTACAGTCTGACGATATGCTTTGTTCATTGATTTTTATCTGACTGACAAAGATGCCTTGATGAATGAGTTGTTGACAATTCACATTTAGCACAGGTTCAGGGGGAGCATTAACCTTCACACACATTCTACATTGTTGGCATTTTGGTTGCTGAATTTAGCTATGATTTGTTGTTTAAGTCATAGGGTGTGATATGACTTCTTTTGTCATAGTCTATATTTGAATGAGTCCTATTGGACAGATGATGTAATTTGTATCCCCACTTTGCATGGAATGGATGATGTAATATTTGTTGTATTTCTATCATGTATAAACAATTGGTATATCCTCACTTGTTTGGGTGGATGAGTCAAATGTGGTGTATACCCACTTGGTTGGGTGATTAATGTATGTATGAGTCATTGGTCATAAGGAGGTCATACTCACTTATTTGAGTTATAGAGTCATGTTATTTCTTTGAATCATATCTCTACATGTACTCAAGGGGATTATGGACAACATAATGTATATCAAAGGAGGAAAGTTTCTTGGTCTACCCTTTGCCCGTGATGTCAAACGAGGAGAGTATTTTGGTGTTGCATGTTATCTCTAACAGTTTCTACAACTTGTAGTAATCAACACCATCATGGTTGACATCAAGTCCAAAGGGGAATATTGTTGGCATTATCATACAAGTGTTGTCCTTGATGGCAACTAACTCACAAGTAAATTCAATTTTGATAAAAGGCAACTCACAGTACAATAGGAATATTCAAAGGTAACAAGGTAGTGGTACAAAAGAAAATGAAGATGGAACTAAGGTCTACTTATCAGAATAAAGAAGGTGAAGCAAAAGGTTGATGTAAAGCAATTTAAGAAGTATACGCATGTCCACTTAGTCAAAATGACATATACACGCTGGTACATAGAACAAAAAGAGTGTATACGTATACACACACTCTCACAAGAGGAAAACCGCGTATAGGTTCGAAAAGCAAGGTTTTGGTCCAAGGTATTTGGTCTGAGATATTTGGTCCAAGGTATTTGTTCTGAGGTATTGTTCTGAGGTATTGAGAAAGGCATAAGAATATATAAGGAGGAGAAGATCATGAGGCTAGTTTGGGGAAGTGAATGGGTTTCTAATGAATACTTCTATCTAAAGTATCTTTTATGTTTTAAGGCCTATGTTGGTGATTTGATATGAAATATTTTGTGCACCTTGAATTCAATGTTGGATCAGGATCATGAGACCCGAAATGACTTATCATTGAATGATCTGATATTGGTTGGGCCAGATCTAATTGTGTACACCTGTTTTATTCTTTAAATGTCATGATCTGGGTTTGTCTGAAGTCCTGAATAGTAGCGAAGTCATGAGTTAATATTTACAGATCTGTACTATGGTTTGTCTCGGTAAAAGAGCATGTACACGCAGGTTATTCTCTTCAAAGTAGCGTGTACAAAAGAAAAGCCTTGTCTTCAGTTCTGACTGATCTATCTGATTAGTTCTTTTGTTTTACTGTTGTTTGTAAATGAAGACTTCTTAGATTTAAAAGTAAAACTAAATTCGTAAGGAGTTTTATATCTGATTGATTGATTTAATAGGTAGGGCGATCTCTACTATTGCTTGTGTGAAGCTCTATAAGTTGACAATAGATGTTTAGTATATTTTTGGTTGGTACAGACTTGATTCAGATGTTTTAGATTTCAGTATTTTTGAAGGTATACATAGGTTTGGTCGAAGGAAGGAATGTATACACACGGGTTGGGTTCAATATAGTAGCATATACATTATGATGCATCATTTTTGAGGTTGCAGCTCGCTCTGAATGATGATGCAGGTTTTTGGGTTCAGCACAATGTTTTGGTGATATTGATCTGATTGTTCAGATTAACTGATTGTTGGTTGATGCAGTTTGAGATTCAAAGTTTCTGATGGATTCAGTATGAAAATTTGATGAAACGAGGCTTTCATGTGTATTGTTGTGTACCAGGAGCATCCAGTCTGAAATTTACGAAACATGGTCCCTGGAGGAAGAAAGAAGGTCATAGCCTTCTGTAGGGCGATGCCTACGTACTAGTAAACACATTGGCTAGTACAAGAGCTAGGGGGTTGTAGCTCCCTTCCAACGGAAGCTGGAAAATGGGAGAAGGTTGTAGCCTTTTGCAAGTGAGTGCTTCCATATTGGTATGAGTCTGTACTAGTACAAGATTGTAAACATATTTTTTATCATTAAAATAAGACAGAGACAACAACAACAGGTGGTTTTCACCCACATTGGGTTTCCACCTTCAATCTTGGTGTTCATGTGTAATGGTTTATTATGTTTTTTACTACACTATTTAAAAAGTTATCGATGCACTATTTATAGATCAACACATGATAAATTAATGAAATCACAAGTTCTTTGGGTATACGTTGGTTTCTCTGATCACAATAGCATGTACACACTAGTTCATTTCACAAAAGTAGAGTATATAATTCTGTTTGGGAAATGAAAAGTTATTGATATGATAATATTGATTCACCCCCCTCTCAATATTATTTCCAACATAGTATACTCCCAAATAGATAGCACTTGCAGCAGCAAGGGGACTTTTATTATTTATATCGCATGATCAATGTGACCCCAAGATAATTCATTATGATGTCAAAGCAACAAACATTTTACTGCATGAATATTTTGAGGCCATCATGGGAGACTTTGGATTGGAAAAGATTTTACACCAAAGGGATTCACATATCACTATTGTTGTTTTTAGTATTGTGGAATAGATAGCCCCATAATACCTTTCAATATGAAAGTAATTGGGGAAAACTAATGTATTTGGTATAGAGGATATATTACTATTGTGACAAAATTATTCAATTATTCAAAAAAATTGTTCTGTGCAAAGAGACCTTAGAGATTGGCCTTGGCAACAATTGTTGCCAATTACTTTAGTGTTTTTTTTTACCATGTCACATGTGGCTTCCGAGTTTCATTGCAACCTTATGGATAATCATGAAACAACTTTATTGGTTTAGGGAAATTATGAAATATATCTCCCTTTCCCAATATATTGAATCTTACTATAACTAGTCTAGGCACATTTTCCTGTGGTATTTTCAACTACAACATTGTAGGCCTATTTCTTCGAACATATAGACACTTGTAGCAACAAATATTTGTATCAAAGAATATTATGTTATATCATCTCATCACTATTAAAAAAGTATGTCTTCTCTATGTATATGGTTGAAGATATATTTCTTTGCCATGATGACACCAAGTAATATTGATTTTGTATTGGAGTTTCTAAAATACATAAGAATTATATATGGTGTATAGGCATTTGAAAAATACATAGGATTTCACAAGTAATCCTAATAATCAACTTCCCTAATGACTGGAAGGCCTTAAAAATCCACTAGTGGTTTTTGTACTAAATGTGTGTATCATTTATTGATAGAAAATCTCAGGGAGATTTGTGTGGAAGTTGTCTGTAAAGAGAAACCAAATTTAGAATTAAAACTTTGGCACAAGTGCACTCTAAAAAAACTAAACAAGTTTATCTTTATGCTTTCAAGGTAGCCAATGACACCCCTATAGGTTGGTAATCATTGATTGTACATTCTAGTCTCATTGTCATATTTTTTTGTCATTTGTTGGACATTAATAAAATTACCTTTCTTTGCTTACTACAAATTAAAAATGTTAAACAACTGTAGTTTAATTTGAATGTTCTAAAGGAAGTTCTCCATGTTGTGGAACCTATTATTCTTTTCGCTTAAATAAGATAAATGACCACCAATGAATTCCTTCTATAGAACTTAGTTCTCCTACAAATCCAGTCCTTCTTTTGAGAGAGAATGTGTTGTCCTAGTAAGTTATCTGAACAAAAAAGAGGTTATGATCATCTGGAACTGCTTAGAGAGCTATTCCATCCGAGTAGTTAAGGGAGATAAGGAAGTATCATGAATTTGAACTTGTGCGTGCATCCAATTACAATCCAGTGCTGAGTGCCCAAAGACTTATAGATGACCAATATCATTGTCAAAGGAAGAGGTTAATAAGGAAAATAGAGCCTTCAACTTCGCCAAGTTATTTTTATCTTTTTCCATGTTTTCCTTAGTTTGGAAATAGTGAGTGTCACAACAATAAAGCATAAACACATGACTAGAAATCTAATGAGAGTCTTGACAAGCAATTCTACATGTAGAAAATGTTTTGTTTGTGTTTCAGTTGTATTGCTTTTAAGTTATCAAATTGTAGTGTTATCTAAGTACAATAGATACATGTGTTGATGATAATTATCACAATTGTAAGATATCCAACAATAAAAGTTTAAAACCATTTTTATGTGGACTATGCTCATTTAGTCTCATTTGTGTTATTGTTTTCCATCAGATAGAGTCATCTTGGTCTTGATACTAGAATTTACCTCTATTAGAATCTTGACAAAGATGACTTATTTAAACTTTCATGCTTACATATATTTAAAGTTAATAGCCAATCAATTTGCGAGTTGTAGGATGGTATAATGAATCAATTCTCTCTCAAGGAGGCCACAGAGTTACGTTAATGACAAGTTTATCATGCTTTAGTCAACGAGCAAGTTCAATATGCCACAGGGTTCAGATATGAGCCTTCCAAATAATAATAACCAAGTTTTTTTAGTTACTGCAACTTTCACCAAAAGGAATATACTATAATTTCACTACAACAATGACCTTCAAGGAGGCCGATATATTGTGTAAAATGACCATCGAGTGCCTGTGTTGACTAATTGAACATTCCTCTACTCAGATTATCAATAACCTTGTTTTAGGGATACCTCCAACATAACCATAATATGTCTCTTGAGATCAATATGATCCTTCTTTAACTTTTCTTTGACAGAATCCCTTGGCCTTATTCCTGCGACAAGTTAGATGATTTGATCCTTCAAGCAAGGAATCATAGGGACTTGACCCTATCATAGAAAATGTCTATCTTCAAAGAAAAATATCCTTCCTAAATCAGAGGAACTGATAGAGAGAATATGTGCTCAATAGTTGATAGTAATCAATGATCATGGTGATCATGCTCAGAATTTGATGGGGGAATTTTAGATTTGAGGACCTTTCTGAAATATGTTTTGGTCTAGGATTTGGTACTCTTGATCGATGTCTAGGATTATAACTTCTCAGGAAATAATCTCAGCTTCAAAAGTAATGATAGAATGAATGCAAGCCAATAATTGTTATCTGAAGTATTCAATATATCTTAGATAGATATCTCCTATACTTAATCAGTCCTCTAGAGTTGAGAATAATATTTCAAACATAAATCTGTAGAGGATTTGCGTTACCTCAAGGGATCACAGAAAATATCTTTCCATAATCTTACGATGATGATACAGTCTTAAGCTTGATGAGTAGGACTGTTATAAAGTACAAGCACATACCTTGTTGTCTTCCAACTTTTTCCGCGATAGTTAAATATCTTTAGGCTTGGTGCCCATGTTTATTGATTAGGGCTTGAATAAGGCCTTGAGAAATAACCCAGATTTGAACTCTGACTTGATTCACCACAGAGAGTTGGAGGTATCAATGAAATTCTTTAGTGATTGCAATCTCTTTAACCTTGGGCTTGTCCTCAGTTGAGCTCCGATAACATGTTAATTTTTCAGTTAACATGTTCTTTGCTTAGGTTAGATACTTCATTCAACCATATTCCAATTAATCCATTTACCAATCACATTAGAAATTATATAACAGTAACCAACGAAATAACATAAATGATAGATGCAAAAGACAAGCCAAGACAGAAAGACATGAGAATATGGCTCAAGCCAAGGAAAAACCACAAGATGGGGAAAACCTTGATAAAAGCTTCTTATTATTATCATCAAATGTTTAGTAGAGAAAGAGAGAGAGTAAAATGATATAAAATAACTTTCCAATATGAAGATCAGGCATCAGTTCTCTTAGATCCATTCAATCATGTAATCTAGGAAGTTTGTTCATAGAGGACAAACCATATTGTTGTATAAGATCGGTCTGGTTAGGGCAACAATATTCCACTCCTTTATAAGTTGACAAGTCCAAAAATCCTCCTTTATACTGCGACCTTCCTTATTTCACATGATGCTCCCTTTCGCCGGCTTAAGGAGATAGTTTATGACCACATTAAGGTCACCATTGATATTATCTTTGTGGTTCTGGATTAGGGCTTTTGAAGCATGCTACTCCAGCCCTTGAATTCCATAAACAATGTGGTATTTTTCTTCTCAACAGGGCTCTATTATTTGTAGTAGTCAGGCTATCCTTTTTTTAAGTTTCCATGTCATCCTCAACAAGCACTTGAAGACTATCATATAAGGTCAACGACCTCCTATTGTATTTCATCTTCCTAAGCAAGTGATTCAAGGCATGCGGTCAAGCTGTGAGAATATCTTCTAGCTATAGAAAAACTATAGGTACAATTCACATACAAAACCAGTCACAACCCATATATAAAATTATCCTTAACCATAATGAAGCACTACTTCCAGACTCAAACCTGTTATGACAAACCCCTAACCAAACCAGTCCCAACAATAACCATAATTTATCCTCCTTAATCTTCATTGCCACAGAGATATCTTTTCCTTTTGATTGATGTGTCCCAAATGAGAGAGAATTCTCCTCTATATATACAATTCAATGGAGTTGAGGGGATGTGACTTTTGATCTTCTTAAGCCAACATATAGTTTAGGCCGACCTAAATAATTTACATGAGAGAAACATAAATTTAAAATTCCACTTCTACTTATCCAAATTTGACGATCTTTAGATCGATTTTGGTCCTCTCAAAAATATATATTCAATGCCACAATTATATTCCCCATAGGAGCTGTTCAATGTTGAATTTGGCCCTAGTTTCCATTTTTAACAAAAATAACCAGCAATAATTTTTTCTAGCATTTTGGCTCGAATTCACAATAGTATGCTAAAAATTGTCATTTCAATGTCTGGAAATTAGGATATATAAACGTGAGATATATCCTCTACATCTTTGGGTTATATCCTTTTCAAATCTGAGTTTTTTTAGGCTACATGTTAATTGTTTGAACTTTGAACTTTGAAGAAATTCCTGAATGGACTTCGTAAATACTCAAATGAATGGACTTCGTAAGGTAGTGGTACCATAAATTGTGTTATTTCAAAGATTTTACCTCCACATTTTCACAAAATACAATGTCATCAATAAATACTTATATATATAGATACTTATGTTTAGGATTATATATATTGGAGTGGTTCCTTTATGTTTTATTATAATCTTGATGTTGGCAAGCTCTAGCTGACTTTTTTCATTAGTTTCTCATAGAATATGCAAAAGGAAATGATTTTAAAAATGTGGAAAATTTTACATTTCTCCTAATTTCTTTTTTTATTGTTCATGGCAGGATAATCATGTTGTAGGAATGAGTTATCCTACAGTCTGTTTCAATTTGTGGAATTTTTTTTTCCTCCCGTTTTTTAACAAGGATGTAGATTTCATTTTCATGTTGATGTTTTTTGCATGTATATTATTGGTGAACTCCACTATTGCAGCAATAATGTTGCAACTCCTAGGGCTCCCTACTTTACTTTTATCAACCCTGTAGTTCGTAACAAACTTGGAAGCGATGGTGCTATATGCACAAGTACTAGCTCTTACTGCAAGATGTCACTTGATCAGCTGGCACAAGTTCGCTAGGAGCTTAAGCCAACTTCTATGATTTATCAGAAGAATCTTTTAACTGTGATGGAAGAAAGCTGACTCAAAAGAGGCTATTCTACTTGCAAAAAAAAGATGAAAACTGAAATGAAACGCAAACCCTACCAAAACCTAGTTTTACCCATTAATGCTACTTTTGCAAGAAAAGAGATGGAAACTACTGAAATGGATGCCATTGACTACTGAAAAGGTAAAATTCATGTATTCAACCTACTTCTAAAGGAAAAGGAAAAAAAAAATCATCTTTTTGTACTTTTGAGCATTTTCATGTAGAATTATTATGCTTGTGTTTTAACTAGTTATGACTATGTAGAGGTTTGGTGGTGAAGGGAGATGGAGTTGGCTTTTGAAGGGGGTGAGGAAGGTGTGGAGAGGTCCTAAGAAGTTCATAGTACCCTTTTGGATACTTCCATTGTGATCAGACTTCGAAAAACCACTCGCATGAACTTCTACAGGATGCTTCAGGGGATATACAAGAGGAGGCCAAAAGTGGTTTTTGGAGGTTTGAAGGTGGAAAAATGGTGGGAGAAGGGAAATGAAGGCTAGATGGAGATGTTAAGGGGTCTAGGACTTTGTAAATGAAGATCAGGAATGAAGGAGATGGTTGGATTTGTTCAAAGGTCAAGAAAGCAATTTTGCACAAAAACGCAGAAATTAGGGAAGTTTGGGAAAGTATGGCAAATGAGTAGGGGAAATCTTGAGGGATGGACTAGAGAAGGCTATTCGATGGAGAATGATAAGCTGGAGTGTTCTACAAGTGAGCTGCACACTTACTTTTCAAAACTGTCCCAAGCAAGAACTAAAAAACAGAGTTTTACCTATTTTAACCTAATTTTGACCTAAAAACCAGAAAAGTGTTGAACAAAACTTTATGGACAGGAAGTTATGCAAGAAATCCATGGAAAATGAACAAGAAAGGATCTAAGCATGTGAATCTAACTGATATCAACTTCTCCAACTCGAAATCTCACACTAGCAATTGCATTGGAAAGCAAAAACAATGTTTTTGGTGGCAACAATAGTGCCTTGATCTCAAATCATGGTCCCAAGGAGGGAGAAAGGAGATCAAGGCCTACTTGGTAGCCTTTTTGGATCTTTTTCTATTAATGCAGCAAACTTTCTAATCAACCTGAAGCAAGATCAATTATTCTAACTATCAAAAGAAACCTAATTAACAAAGCAGGATTTAACCTAAACAACAAAAATTATCTCATGAATGCAAGAAAAAGCATATAAATACAAAAAGGAGGTGTTTTTCACTTGGGTTGGGCCCAAACCCAAGAGCTACAACCCCCTAGGAAAGATCAGTGCTGGTTCAAAGCTAGATTCATCTTCATTGATAAAAAAAATAATAGTTACATCACAAAATTGTCTACAAAAAGAGCTCGAAAATGAGTTGAGTACAAAGCTGCACTAAAGTGCGAAAATAGACTATCAAATGGCTAACCTACTGAGGCTTGAAGCCTTCTTATTTATGTAAGTGAGGACTCCCAACATTCCTCCTAAACTTTAGGAACTCGGCTGCCTAAAACTGCAGATAACAACAACTTCACTAGATCTGGTCGGCTGCCCCTTGGAATCATCATTTCTGGGCTTTTGTACTCCGAGCTGTTGATGGAGAACTCGAGAAAGGGGTCATTAATGAAGGAGACACCCCTCCTATAAGTCCTCAACCCTGTTTGCTCGAGTTTGGCTGCCAATCTACTCATAAGTGCTTGGTCTTTGTCCAAAAATGTCCAAAAATCTGCAATAAACACTCATTAGACTATGTGGCAAAGTGATTATCCCCATTCACTCTATTGACATAAATATATTCAAAAACATGCACAAAAATATGGATAATGGTGGATTGAATGAAAATAATAGTCAAAATGAGCCCATATAGTTACCCATTTCTGGGGCTCATCATCACCCCCCTGCTGAATGTGTTTCTCATCCTCTAAGCAACTAATCGAGTTCTTCATCCTTGATAGCTTTAATATCTTCCTTGACATCCCAAGCTTCTAAGGTGATGCCCTCTTCTCTATCATGAAAACCTACTTTTCTTTCCACTTCCTCCCATTGTTTCTGTTCTTCCTCCTCCTTAATTCCTTCTAACAATCCTAGCAATAGTGTAGGAGTGTATTTTAGACCAATCTAGTTGGCTTTCAAGTTTTGCATTGATTATTTATATAAGGGCACTCTCCTAATATCTTCCCTCATTCTAGTTGGGGAGTGATACTCCCTGATCTTTAGGCTATGGGACAAGGTATTCCATCTTCTTATGCAAGCATCAAGGCAATTATCACCAAATAGTCTCTCCATATCTTCAAAGTGAGCAATAGTCTATGCTTGCCTTTCAACATAGTCAGGGGCAACCTGAGGATTGTTTGCAAGGTGTTGGTGGGCATATATGAGATCCAATGGTTCTACTGGTTCTGCCCTTATCATGAGGGGCTCACTTAGCTCCCTAGCCATAATCTTCTAAATTTATACACTCTCTTTTCCTCATGGCTCAACCAAGAAGCCATAGCCATGAGCTATAGATCTCCCAATGCAGCATTTGGATCCCATAAATTCATATCAAGGAGTGCCATATTGTGTAGGTAAAATTCTGCTAATTTGGCTTTATCCTCTGCTGAACTACTATCACATAAATGCATAAACTGGTTATAATTTTGGAATGGGATTGTGCCCCTTTGGGCCAATGTTTTAATTTGGAATTGGAGCCATTGGTATTTAAGATACAATGCATAGGATCTAGCTAGTTGTCTACATTGCAAGGCCTCCATTGCTCAGCTGGCCATGCAAGCCATCTGGGCTTCCTTTTCCTGCAATTGTTGTTTCAAAATCTACACTTTAGTCGCTGCCTAAGACTCTTTTTCTTGCAGCTCTTTCATTAGCATTTCAACATCAGTCTATGGCCCTCCCTCTTGCTGTTGTTTCTCTGTTACTTCATTATCTGCTAGTGGACCTTCCTGTTGCTGTTGCCCTTCCAATATTGGAAACCTGTCTCCCTTTGGAGTTTCTCGTCCCTGTAACTGGTTTTTCAGCAGCTCATTTTCTTCTTGTAGTTGAGCTCTTCTACTGCTCTCTATGTGTCTTACCATGGCCAAATCCCCTCTCAACTCTTTCAGCTTGTCTTCCATGTGCCCTATATCTTCAACTCTTTTAGATTTAACAATTTGCATCCAGTTGTGGGTTCTAACCCTTTCTTTTTCTAATTCAAATAAAAGAGGCACAACGAATTTTTGTGGGATGATCTTCCCACCTTCTAGCAGATTGTAATAGGAGCCTAAATTAGGCTGAGGGCTTGGTTCAGGTATTTCTTTGGCTTTGCCCTCCCCTTGTGACTATTCTGTTGCCTTCTCTTCTAATTTTTGAGCTTCTTTTAGCTTTTCTGGTGTCTCCTATAGAGTTGTTTCAACTTCCTGTAGGGTTGCTTTGGTGTCCATCAACTTGATTCTTTCCTTCCAAGTGGATGTTTTGCGACTCCCTCCGTCATAGGTGATAGAGATCTTGGAGGGAAAGTCCTCCTTCTTCTTAGTAGGTGCATACTCAATGATAATTGGTTATTTTGATGGGGGCTAGGGCCTGCCCACCTTAATCCTGGTGCTCCTTCCAGCTTTGAAATACATAGAGGTTTGCCTTTCTCTCTTTCCCTTTTGTTTTGATGGAGTGCTTAATGTAGCAAGCACATCTAATGCTTCCCTTGCCAATGTTTCACGGGATGTTTCTTCCTGTTGTTCTTTTTCTTCATCTTCTGCAGTTTTTCTTGTGTCTTCTATTTTTGCTTGTGTCTTTGCTATCTCTGGTGGTGTCTTCTCTTTTTCTTGTTGGGTCCTTGCCTTGCCTGTGGTAGTTTTATTTTGGGCTTTCCTGGGCTTTTTCTTCTCAGCCTTTGTCCTTTTTCTCTTCTCTGTTTTTGAGGCTGTCTTCTTTTTTGCCTTAGGCTCAACAATAGCTTTATCAAATTTCTCCTCTTCTTTCTGTTTCTCCTCTGCTTTTCCTTCTGTTTGAATGTCTTGTGCTTCCTCAGTACTGTTCTTCTCAAGTTCCTCGGTTTTCTCCTCCTCTTCACTACTAGATGGACTAATGTCCTGAGTCAAAGTTTTGATGTCATTTTATCTGGACATATTCCTGAAAATTTCCCAAGCTATGTGGATGGTAGATGTGTGTAGGGCATCTTCTACCAACAATTTGATGAGCCCATGGCGAGCCAACTAGTCTGGGACCCTTGTATTTAGCTTGGTGCCACATTCTATCAAAGACTAGAGGAGGAAATATGGGAGACTAAGTTTTCTAGCTGGAGGTAGGTCCATCCCATATCTCAATTCATGCAATAACCTGAAGTGATAACCATAAATTATGTTGAACCTCCCTTCATAAGTGATATATTTCATTATCTGGTAGCTGACTTCACTCCATGAAGGAGGTTATCTTTTCCTTTTGACCCCATTTTTATCCTCTACAGGATGCTCCTGAGGCTGAAAAAATGTCTTCTTAGCAACCTATCCCAAAGTTTTTTTCTCCTTGCTCCAAGGATTCTAAGTGGAAGACCTATGATTATGATGATGATATCAGGTGTAAGCTCTAGGGTCAGACCCGTGTAGCATGAGTTTTCGAATGGGGTCTTAGGGACATCAAAAATTCTTTAGTCACCTCCTCATCATATCCACAAATTCTTTCAGAAAAGGGCATCCAGTTTGCCTTGGTGAAGAGGGCCACCACCTTAGGGTGCTCATAAAATTTACTAGAGTTCAAAGTCTCTTTTCTCATGAAACCTCCTGGCATGGTGTTGAGTGATTTCTAAAATTGCTCAAGTGAGAAAGCAGGCAAAACTGAAAACAAAGGGATAGCTGAATTTTGTCTTTTTCTAAATCCAGATAGGGAATTTTCTAGTGTGCTTTCTCCTTACAACATCAAATGGCAATATTTCCCTTGTTTCAAACTGATTTTATTTTGAATTTGATTCTCAGCTTTTGGAAAGAAAAATCAAATCTTTTTTTATAGGACAGAGAATAGATAACATGGTTTTTTTCAGAGAGTACATAGACTTGCAAATTCAGTTTTTTTCTTCATCGGCTGGTCTCTACAGTTGCATGTGTTTTCTTTACAATAGAATGTGAGAAAGAAGAAGACAAACTTTGAATGCAGAGAAGAAAACAGAGAACTGTGTAGAACTCAAAGAAAATATGCAGGTAGACTTTTAAGCTTCACTTTCCTTTCTTTCAACCCAATGCTGTGTTTTTAATCCACCACCTTATACAAATAGGTCATATGCAGAGAGGTTTCCTGAGCCTACCTCGTTTCAAGCTCCAATTTTGAAAAAAATATCATGTTTTCCTTGTGCAGAGTTACTCTCTGCCCTTCTTGAGAAATTTTCTTGTAGAAATCTTTTGGCTCCTGTAGAATGCAACAGTGCTCCTATAGAGCTCGATAGGTGGAGGGTTTTTTAAAACTGGCAGAAAACTGGTGGAAAACGACTAGTTCACTGTTCTGAAGATGGTAGGTGAGTACTGTAGTCGAGAACATCGTGAATGAAAAATGAAACAAAGGGTGGCGGAGGCTTAGACCGCACTGTCCTTTAACTGTTGGCGTAATCAGTGGTGAGGAGGTAAGGTGGTTGGATGGGCACATTATCCCCATCCGAACAGTTGGTCATACTTCACAGTCATAATAGTTCTACATGCCACCTGACTGCCATCACCCCCTTACTCTCGTTATACGCCACCACCACTACCAGTCTCGAATGTTTTCTTCCCGAGTTGACATGCCACACATGCTGGCTGCATATCTGATTGGTAGTTTGAATTTGACAGGGTTCATTTGAATTCCATGAGGGTGTGTAAATAAATGAGGGTGGCCAGTTAGCTGGCCATCAATGCCATTTAATCGTGACCATTCCCTTCGTTCATGTAGTTTTGAAATAATATTCATGCAATCGAGGAATAGGTTTAGGCACTTACCTGCTCAGTCGCTGTTGTGTTATGCATGTTTCAGACTTTGGCACTTCATTTCCTCATTGTTGTTGCTACTGGTGCTCTGTATACTCGACCTTGGGCTTATGCTGATGACTTCTCATTCACACTCATCTCAGTGTGTGCTTCATACGTCTTGCTGCACTGACCCTATCTCTGGAGTGTGTTTTTCAAAGGGATCAGCTGCTATAGGAATCCTATAGGATTTCCTGTAGTTGCTTCTTCTGAAATTCAAGCTAATACTTGAGTAGGGCTAAAAATTGTTGAAGAAGGTTTTGACTGAAAAGAAATAATAGCTGGAAGGTATCAATTAGGAATGATTAAGAATGCTACTAATTTTATTTGTCATCATTTTTTTGGGTTTACAGAATGAAAGAAATAGAATTTCTGTATGTGGTTATGCAGGGACAAAAAAAACGAGTGTAAATGTGGGTGTATAGGGATGGAATGGTGAAATAGGAAGATGGATGGTGGTAGGGAGGTTCACAGGCCTCATAGACAAATTTGCAACCCTCAGGTCTTTCTCTGAGATTGATTTTGGCCTTTCTGTAGTTTCTACAGGATCCTCCTGTAGAATACACAAAATTTCCTGTAGAATGTGAAATTTTCATAACAAATGGGACCAAGGCCTGGGAAATAATAACAAAAATGGAGGGATGGACTGAGAAGGATGTATGCAGCCTATCCATGTTTTTTTCTTCTTGTGTGACCCTCCTGCAACCTGGAATGACCTTCCTACAACCTACTACTTATTCAAAATAAGTTAGGTTTTACCTTTTTCTCTTCTTTTTTTTGAGATAGATCGGGTGCCTCCAGGAGGTTTTCACCCTAACTGCCTACCCTAGGCACATCCAAGAGGTTTTCACCCAGAGATATTTTATTCAATTTTCTGTTTTTTTTTTTTTGTTTTTCTTTGTTTTTCTTCTTCTTCTTCTTCTTCTTCTTCTTTTTGCTCAAGGTCTGGGTGGAGTGGAGACAGTGTTGTGGGGAAAAATGCCTATGTAGGACGATCCTATCCACCTAAGGTGTGACAGTGCCTTAGCGACAAACAGAGACAGCGGTTCTGGTTTCTTCCTTTATGAAATGTGAAAGAAGAGAGATAAATGGACTTACCGGTGTCTTCCGTTTGTCCCTCGATCCGATCTCTCTCCTCTTTGGGTGTTCAAAGCTACTTGCCTTCTCACTCGCCCAGCTTCAACGGGTTCCTGCAAGATCACAAGAGAACAACTACTTGCGACAAGAGAACAACTACTTGCGACAAGAGAAGAACACTACACAAAGACAGATATTCGCATTCATAACTAGTTTAGGATTAGAAATAAACTAAATACACTAATGCATTCATACATCAAAAATACATCAGCATATAGGAGAAACCAAGATAGCTTTATTGATGAATAACAAGGTTCAGGAAGAGATACAACCCAGAGGGCTCCAATCCAGCATCTCCTTCCCAGCGAATGGAATTCCTATCTTCACCCCCTTCAAAGCATTAAGCACCCAATGATTCCAATCTCAAACCAACAACAATTCTTTGCAATCACAAAATTCCAGCCTCTATATCTCATGGAGGAGAGATCCATATATAGATGTTTGGAGAGAGGATGAGTCAGCTTGAGATCTGACTAGTGTCCTCTCCCTCTGTCAGTTCTTGAGTCCACTTGGAGATTCTTGCTTCCACTTGGAGATTTGGAACCTCTTACTCATCACCAGTCGAATTCCCTGAGGCAAGTGTCATTTTGGAAGCTTCCTGGGTTTTGACACCTTGAGAAATGAGCCTGCCACATGTCCACTCTCGTTCAGCGCAGGTAGCCAGTGTTCCAGTTGACATTCAACACAGGTAGCCAGTGTTGGCTTTGACATTCAGCGCAAACAGCTAGTGTAGCCACTGAAATGATCCTGAATTGACTTGTTTTTGAGCAGTTTCTGGTGGAGAACTTCTGTGGATTGCTGTGGTTTGTTAGCCTTGTTCCTCTAGGGGTAGGAGCAACATGTTTAGGGACTTTGGATCCCTTAGATTATGGACATTTCATGCTCAATGTTGTAAGGCACAAAAATGTCTATAAAAGTTGCCCCCTAAAGTATGAGGCTGTTTATCGGGTGAAATGCTTTATCAGGGGGATCCGAAGTTCATCCAATGCTGAGAGGAGACCTGTAATAAGATACAATACAATAAATTGTTTTTCATTCTGCTTTCATGATCTAGCTGAGGCGGGCATTCCCATGCTCAGCTTTATAAATTCATTTTTCTGTACATAGAACAGACAATCGTCTGATGGTAGACTGATAATTTTGCTGAAATTATCATCCTTTGAGTAGGATGATTATCTGCTGCAATGATGTACATGTCAATGTCTTTATCTTTCCTGAATATATATCACAGCCCGGATGGATGAAACTAGATCCGGGGTCTTCAAACTCGTTTCATCTTCACTCTAAGTACAAGTTGATCCATGTGAGAAATGTTCTGAAGTCGAACATGGAAAGACATCGCTTGATTACCGGTCAATGATGTAAACCGTTAACAAGCGCGAGAGGAATCACCGATAATGATAATGACCCTCAAGGTACTGCAGTACAATTCATGTGGTGTGAATAAAGGACTTGGCGTCGAACACCACGCAAAATCTTTCGGTCGATGGTCATTAATGTATACCTGTCACCGGAAGTGAGAAACTTGCCATTGAGGCATGCAAGCTTCAAAGTACTGAAGGGGTTGTTCCTAGATCAACTTCTTGGATAATGAGCTGATGTCGACAAGAAGTGATCCGTCACAGGAGGGCCTTAATGAATCCCACATCAGTGACACGGAACGGAGCTAATGATTTTAATGGAGGTGAAAACGATCTGTGACATATGATTCAGGGTGGCGGTCATGAAAGGATGAAGGATAATGTATGGCAGTGGATGGGACACGGTTGACTTTTTCTGAACGACTTCTCTTGAACATGTGGCGACACTAATACGATGGATCGGTAGCATTACCCCAAATATGGATGGTATGGCGAGACCATGGACGTGATCGGTGAATGAAACAACCCAACCCGATTGTGGTATGGAGGAAAAGTGTCATGTTCAAGAGCGACTTGCTACCATCAAAGTTTTCTTTAGTTTCTCCCAATTTTTCCCCAGTCATTGCTGACCAGTACCTCTTTATTTTTGTCAAGCTTGAGGAGGATAACATATGCTTGTTCTATAACCTTCCCTTCGAGCAAGCCCATCGCTATGTTTTAACGAGCCTAGCGATAGTGAAACTCGTTCTCGTCTAAAGACAAGTTTGTCGCTATTTAATGATTTTAACGAGTCTAACGACAAGGATAACTTGGTCCTTTTCATTTTTAGAGAGTCTGAAAAGGTACATAAAGTTAACTCCAGAAGTCCTTTTTCGTCATCTAATCCCTTAAGTCTGAAAAATTATAAAACAATACAGAAGGGATGAGTTTTCGATAGTTTTAACGAGCCGAATAAAACAAGCGCTCGATCTTTTTGTGCAATAATCTCTCAGGTCCAAAAAGATTAAAATCTAGAGGAGGGATAGCTCTTCCTGTCCCTTTAACGAGCTGGAAGGCCAAGGACTCGGCAATATTTTCATATTTTACGAGTCAGCTGAAAAGAGCTTAAAGAAGACTCGTCTTTTGAGGAACGAGTGATAAACAGGGTTAGCAACTGATTCTAGGTACAGGTTGGAATTTTCCAATCATGGCAGTGTCACAAGGATGGCTAGGTGAAATCACTCTTTGCAGCTGTTCCTCAAAATGGGTAAACAAACATATGGAGGTGAATGATCGGCCAATGAAAAGTGGAGGTGACGGTGCAAACATGACCAAGGCTTTAATGGCTGACGATATTACATTCACAGTGGTTATTTGCCGGGATAGTTCATTTTTTAACGGCTTAAACGCGGGTGGAAACATTTGCTCAATCTTATGTTTATTTTTTAACGAGCATGAACTATGTGCTAAATCTGCTCGGATCTTGCGTTTATTTTTTAACGAGCATGAACTGTGTGCTAAAACTGCTCGATATTATATGGTCAAATTTTTTATTTTTACCATGACTAGCTTTGCCCTTCTCAAAGATAGTATTGTATCCTCAATTGCTGCATCAAAATAGTTAGAAATGAATAACATTTGCTTGAAAATGAGATTATAACCCTAATATTTCGCTTTGAACTACATAAAAAGCCATTAAAAGGTGTTTTTACCTCTCATTTTACCATTTCATTTGAACTTGGTTTGTTGGAGCTTTGGAGGTGCCTCTTCCCCATTGATTTTCACCAGCTGATTCCGGGAGATTCTGCGGACGATTTTCGGCGCCGTCTGGACCAGGTAGGAGCTAAACTCTAGCTCTTTCTTTTCATGGTTTCCTTTTTCCATTCTGTGCCTATTTTCCTGTTCCCATGAGCCCCTGGGGTTTTGCTAGGGCGCTCTGCCATCAACGCAGGTAGTCCATTCGAAACCTGCATTGAATGTCAAGTTGTATGAAGGCAGTTTGACCTTCAACGCAGGTAGGACACTATCCAGTTGCGTCGAGCATAGAAAAACAGTCCTATTGCATAGTTTTTGATGAAATTTTGCCAGTTTCTCATCAAATCCAGGATCTTACTCCTTCCCTTGTTTGTTTTGCAGGGACTTTTGAGCAAAATGACCCTCACATGGCGAGAACGAGAACATGAAGAAGAGGACATGATTGCCCTCCATGACCCTGTCACGGTGAACACGCTGCGGAACTGTGGCCTGCTGAAGTTCTTCCGTATCTCTAGTATGAGAGCACAAATCTCTTTACTGCAGTATATGCTTGATGCTTGGGATCCTATTAACCAAGTATTTCAGATCAGGAGCAAATCCATCCCTTTGACCGTGGTAGACATTTACTTCTTGACTGGTTTGTCAAGGTGGGGTGCCCCCATTTCTTTGTTAGGTTCGGCCCAAGGGAATGACTCCGTGAGAGATTATGTCCGCCAGTATTGCAGGGAGGGATCCCAACCGAGTAGAGACGACAAGGTTGTTATCCTTGAGATTACTGACAGGTCTCTCAGGTCCATTCTGTATACTATTGGTAGGATGGCCGGTAGCGCATCTCTACATGTTGCCAACATATCTTATGTGCAGCACGCCTTGGAGTGTCTCCAACCGAAACTATTCAACTGGTGTGATGCAGTACTTCTTCAAATTAAAAGTCAGTTGAACAAGGTAAAGGACGGGAAGCTGAAGAACTTTGGATTTGGTTCTATTCTGACTGCCTTTGCCTTGGAGAAAATACCACTGATGCAGCCTCAGTATATCGCACTCGACTTGCCTTCTCCTACCGAGCCACGCATGCAGAGATGGGTTGATCACATGTCTAGGCATGCCGGTCAATCTCATATTTCTTTCACTGATACCTTCTTCAGGTGGTTCGACCGTCAGGAGATGGTCTATTCCGAGTATCCATATGTTGGTATGGATTTCCGAGGTGATCCGTACTTGGTACTGCCGGATGGCGAACAGTGGGGCGCTATTGGTAAAACCTTCGACCATATTACTATTTACTGTTCTTATTTATAATGTCCTTGTGCTTTATTCTATCAAGACTTTAATCAAACTCACGTGTGCATGCAGATGTTGGTCCTGTTCTTCCAGCAGTTCGCCCGAGAGCGCCAGTCGCTGCCCCAGCAGGGGAGAGTGTTTGGAGGGTCATCCTCCGCGACCTTGACGTGGCCGAGACCCTTACAGTTGTGCAGGAGTAGGTTGAGAGCCTTACTCTCGGCATTCCCGATGTGAGGATTGATGAGTTACCTTTACAATTGCAGCGGCATACTACTGGTGTGCCTAGACGATGGACTCGTCTCTTGCGCATGATTGCACAGGTCGTGACGTGCTATCATGAGCATCACTAGGCTAGGGTGCCCCTAGCATTTCTGAGTTTTTGGGTCTTAGGACCGATTTTTGTCTTGGTTACAGAACATTATGTATAAACGATAAACAGCTTATATATATATTTTGATTTTCGAGTTTTTATTCTGGTTGAGTTATATGATCCATATGTACAACATTGATGATGTGTCTCTTTTTATAAATGTCGCAAATGTCTATCTAACACATAATTTTCTAATGAGTCGGTTAATGTGTTTAAGTTTCTGGAAATATGCTGGTATTGAATTGAATCAAATTGTCTTTCCAAAATCTTAACCCTTAGGAACATGCGATAAATAGCTGGATTGCGAATGGAATTTATACCATTGAGTTGTAGTATTACGAGTTGTGAGTCTAGCCTGACGATTAGTCGGCGTATACCATGGGTGATGGCATCAGAGAGTAGTTCTATCAACGCGCTATACTCAGCGATGTTATTCGTTGATTTCCTGATACATACACCTCTGAAACTTACTAACTCGCCACTTGGATCAAAAATGGCCCAGGCTGCGGAGGATAGGTTCCGCGAACTACGACTCGCTCCGTCGGCATATCCAACACATGTCTCCAGAAGGTTTGACATCTACAATAAATGTAAAAAGGCGACCAAAACAAACACTTTTAGTGAAAACAAAATACAACAAAAGCATACCGGTTACTATTTAAGCATAGTAACGCTTGAGGTACAACCCATTACGGGGTTGCGCCGGTGGAATTCTGTCATAATCTATTAACTCGTAGGCTCCTTTTGCTAACACTCGTTTAACAACATAGGGGCCCATCCATAAAGAATTAAATTTACCTGCTCCCAATTTATCGGATTCTTGGTCATAAAGCAAGACCAAGTCACCTTCTGAGAAGACACGAGGTTTGACATTTTTGTCGAACTGCACCTTGACTCGTTTCTTATGGGCTTCGTTAGCCAAAGCGGCGTCACGATGGGTTTCATCCAATTGGATTAATTCCAAGAAACGGGCCTCTTCTTGTGAAGTTCCGGGGAGGAGATCAATTGTGAGTTTAAGCGACAAAATTTCACACTGGATTGGCAAGACTGCTTCCAGGCCATACACCAGTTGGAAAGGTGTGAACCCAGTCGCGTTCTTTACCGATGTTCGGTAAGCCCACAAGGCTGAGTACAGGATTAGGTGCCACCTTCTTTTGTGAACCCCGATCATCCTTTGCAACATACGCTTCAGGACCTTTTTGATTGCTTCAACTTGTCCGTTGGCTTGCAGATAATACGGGGTAGAGCTGTCGTGAGATAGCCCTAGCTTGGCAGCTCATTCAACCATCATGTGATTGCGAAAATGCGACCCATGATCTGTAACTATAGCCTGTGGTACGCCGAACCTGGCGACTACATGATTGAAAAAGAAAAGGGCAGCTGTTTCACCAGTGTTATCTAATGTAGGCATCGCCTCGGCCCATTTGGTAAAATAGTCAACGGCGACTATAATATACCCATGCCCCCTAGTCGAGGTGGGGTTACATGTCATGAAATCGATACCCCATTTGGCGAAAGGCCCAACAGCAACTATTGGCTGTAAAGGTGCGGGTGGTCTTCTGGTTTTGCTATCAAAAATTTGACAAGCATGGAAACTTCTGACTGCGGTTATGCAATCATTGAACATGGTTGGCCAGAAGTATCCTGCTCGTAAGATTTTTTGTGCTGTAGCATATCCAGATTGATGCCCCCCACATGCGCCTGAATGACACTCATTCAGGGCTTTTTCGGCCTCTTCATGGGTGAGGCACCTCCTCAGAACTGTATCGATACCACGATGGTAAAGCGTATCACCGACGATCATGTAGTCTTTCGCTTGGTATTGTATACGTTTCTGTTCTGAGTGAGAGGTGTCAGGCCTGAATTTTTGGGTTTGGAGATAAATTATTATATCTCCATACCACTCATTGCTTGCAGATATCAGAAACAAACTTTCGTCCACGATTGATTCTTCGGATGTTTCATCGTTGGACGACGATGGGAGATCACACAATAATTCTGCGAAAACTAAAGCTTTCTTTGATTTGGATTTTACCAATTCCAGATCAAACTCTTGAAGGATCGCTATCCATTTTGAATACTTACCCCCCAGCAACTGTCGCGACAATATATAAGTCATGGGGTTGCAATCTGATATAATGGTAGTTTTCCGAAAGAGGACATAATGTCGAAATCTTTGTATCGCTTGAACACCAGCGAGTGCTAGCTTTTCAACATAAGAATATTTGCTTTCTGTATCATTCAAGTTTTTACTTAAATAATATATATGATGTTCAATTCCATCGACTTCTTGAACTAAAACCATCGCAATGGTCGTATCTGCTGCAGCCAGATACAGGTTAAAATCTCTTTGATAGTCCAGGGCATACATCAATGATGCTTTTACTAGAGAATCTTTCAGAGCATCAAAGGAAGCTTGCGCCTCCTGATCCCAGACAAAAGGTACATCCTTTTTCAAAAGACGAGTATAACCTTTAGCAAGTTCTGCGTAATTTGGAATGAACTTCCTCAGAAAGTTTGCTTTCCCTTGGAGTTTCTGAATTTGAAGCAAATTTGAAGGTGGAGGCAAATTAATGATTGCCTGAACCTTGCAAGGGTCGAGACGAATCCCATTCTTAGAGACTACAAAGCCAAGTAAACGACCAGAACCGACGCAAAATACACATTTGTTCGGATTGAGTCTTATCTTGTAGTGTCGGCAACGTAGAAATATCGCTCTTAAATGTTGCGGATGATCAGTCCGCTTTCGCGAATGAGCCGGAAGGTCGTCGAGATATGGTTGAACAATGTTCTTGATGTCATGGAAGGCATAATTCATTGCCCTCTGAAACGTCGCCCCTGCGTTCTTTAAACCAAAGGGTAATTTTCGATAAGCGAATGTGCCCCATGGACAAATGAATGCAGTCTTTGACTGGTCCTGTGGGCGGATATTTATTTGATTATACCTGGAAAATCCATCCATGAATGAAAAGATTTCACATCCGGCGCATTCATCAATTATCTGGTCGATGAAGGGTGTAGGGTATTTGTCCTTCGGACAAGCTTGGTTTACATCCCTATAATCGACACACACTCTAATTGTCCCTTGTTTCTTCATAACAGGGACAGTATTCGATACCCAATCGGTTAGAGGAACCAGGTAGATGAAACCAACATGGAGAAGCTTTTCAACTTCTGCTTTAATGGTAGCGGCCTTCTTGGGGTGCACCTGCCGAAGCCGTTGTCTTATTGGTTTGACATCATGATTTAATTTCATGTTCAACGATACTCGAGTCAATGCCTGGCATTTCATCATATGACCAAGCAAGGACATCTCTGAACTCGCGAAAAAGAGCGTTATATATTTCCAGTTCTGAAGGAGAGCAACCTTTGCCGACATAAATATTCTCTACAACATTTGTTTTAGTTGAGATATTTATGGCTATAGTCTCTTCAATATTGGATAAGTTTCGCTCGGAATCCACCGTATTTACAGTATTTGATAGGAATTCAAAAATTGAAGGGTGATAGAGGCCATGTTGAGTATCTTCTTCATATTCCGGAAGAAGGGAACGATGGTGGCAATCATTCCATGGTGCCCCCTCAATCAACATTGATTGTAGGATTCCTTCGCTAGTCCCATGCACTTTCGACCAAGGATCTAATGGGGTACCATATTCTCTAGACCTATCTACCCAAACGCTTGACGAGCGTTGATTTGGGTTCGCCTCCCATGCCCGAAACATTGATTGCTACAATATTTCTATAGGGCTTGGGGGCAAAACCATTGCATGATCCATGTTGATATCGTCTTCTGAGATCTTCGTAGAAGATATCATGTTGCAGGCTCTTACCAATGCTACTTCTCCTATATAGATTCGAGGTGGAAGTGCGAAAGCTCCCATTAATGTGGGGTCTTTCAGTAGGCCTACTCCAATATCTTGAAGCGAATGGTTGCTTCCATGGATCATGGGAATGCTTCCAGTAACCTGTGAATCATTAGGGAGGAAGTCTTGTTGGTCGACGATCGTAATCCCTCCTTGAAAAGGGAATGCGATCTTCCTAAAATAAGTCGACACTACAGCTGCCATGGCATATATCAATGGTCTTCCCAGTAGGATGTTGTAGTCAAGATTCCCATCGATGACTTCAACATCTATTTCTACTGTCTTTCCTCCCAGTTCAACCTTCAAGTTATTAAGGATACCGCACGGGGTATAGGTCCTTCCGTCGAATGCTTTCAATGTCGTCGAAGATCGCGACAAGGTCAGAGACCCCAAAGTTTTCCAGCAACTCATCGACATAATACATGTAGATGCCCCCTCATCAATAATTGTTCTGTGAACACTTTTGTTGAGGGCTTTCACTTGAATAAGGAAAGCTAGTTGAGCTGGTAACTGCGGATCGTATCCTTTGTGGTCGAAGGAGACAAGATTGGAATCCTTAGGATCAACCCCACCAATAGCCGATAATAAAGCCTGCCTTTGGGATGGTCAATTTTGTAGTACTTCAAGAGTCGACATAGCGGATGGCGATTGGGACAAATCTTCCACTATGTTATAATGTTGCGCCGCTCTGGCGCGAGGATTAAATGTCGACTTGTGTACTACTCCCTTCAGCGGTTTTATTGTTAATTCAGGAATGATGGGCGGTACAACTTCTGTCAAAGTTGTTGTCGAACTACTTGGGGTATCTTTACCTTTGTCGTTCGACAGCTGCGGATTCCCGTAATCTTTGTTCCTTGTCGAAATCAAAGCATCATTCTGCTGTTTTGAAACCGACAACATGGGCACTTGCGACGGGGAAGCATTTCCACTACCAACCAGATTTTGACCTGGATTGGGAAACGGATCAGTTAACACAGCTGAGGTTTGTGAACTTTTGAAGAACCTTTTAAGCTCAGCTTTGTATGGACAATCACTTGTCCAATGATCCTAATCACATATCTGACATGGACTTTTTGGTTTCCCTTTCCTAGGAGGGTTCGAAGAAGTTTTTCCGGGTGATGTCTCACCCTGTTTCTTCTTCTTCCCTTTGTTTTGCTTCTTCTTGCTTCCTGGTTGATTGGTTTCTTTGCCTTTATCAGCTGATACGACATTTACTTCCGAAGCAATAATTTCATCTTTTGCATTTTGATCCGAATTCTTATGGGCTTTCTTAGACGAAGCCTTTGTCGATTTCGCGTTTGTCGTGCCAATCGCACCATCGCCGGCATGAGAGTCACTATTTGATTTAGGAGGAGGAGGAATTGAGAATTCCGGTCTAGGGGCGTCAGGTATTTTATCATAGAGCGTGCCAGACTGAGTATAAACTAAGTCTAGATATTGTGCACGAGCAATAACTTGCTCCTCTGTTACGACTCCCCCCTTTGCCACATCTTCTGTTATAGCAGGAAGTAACGACTTTATAAACCACTCAGCTAACAGCTGATCGGGAACGTATGTTTTCACCATCCTACGGTGACGACACCACTCATGTATATGATCAGATATATGAGTGGCGGTTGTCTGCTTGAAGTTGGTCAATATTTCCGTTCCCGTTTCATACCTTATTGGTAATTGAAAGTGGGTTAAGAAAGTCGTGGCTAGGGAGCTGAAATTGTCGGACGAGGCTCTAGGTAATTCAATATACCATTTTGCCGCTGGACCCGTTAACGTCCTCTGGAAAAGGCGAAGCCTTATTGAATCATCATTTAGGGTGTTTGATGAACACCACAGATGAAAAGTCATCACGTGATTCGATGGGTCTTCACCTGGATTTCCATTGAATTTAGGAATGTCAGATGGAAGTTTGTGAGGAATTGCTGGCCACCAAGGGGCGTAAGCAATCAGATCGTTGGTTAACCGGTGTAAATCAGGTAACTCTAAAGTTTCCACGAATTGTAACTGTTGATTCAGGTTAGGTGAGGCATACCCGGGGTACGATGGAATTGCCTGAGCAGTGGGCCTTTGCATACCAGCATAATGTAATTGATGTTGGTATGACTGATATGGTTGGTGGACTTGACTACTATAAAGTGGTTGGTTTTGACCGTTTTGAATATACGACTGTCCACTGTTCGCAAAGATCTGCTGCTCAGAACCTTGGTACACCTGCTGGAATTGTGGTTGTTGGTATTGCCCCAGCCATGGTTGTGAAGCCATGTTCTGTTGTGCTATACTAACTGTTGGACCAAGGTGTGGGGTAATTGTACCCGTTTGGACCTGTGTCGCCCCACCAGTTGGCGATTGTGGTTGTGTCACAAGGTCAAGGGGCTGTTGCATTACAACCTGAGAAATCTGAGGTTGGCATACAACAGGCAACGTTTGAACTTGCAACACTGTCACAATAGCCGGTGTGGTCGGGATGTTCGACATAGGTACACATTGTTGCATAGAATACACAACCCTTGGTTGTTGAGGTAGCATAGGTACCCAACCACTTGATGTAACTCCAGTATAACCTGAATATTGTTGTGAACTCCCGTATGGATACCCTCCCGGGGGGGGGGTAATGAAAGGGCATACTGCCCCCCATACGGTAGCAATCCAGAACTCAAGGGGATTGTTTGTCCTTGGGGACTGGATTGCCCAAATTGACCTCCAAATGGATCAATTTGGCGAGTCTCCACATAAGAGTTGCCGGATATTATTCCGGATGAACAAACTGGAACGGACCACACTGTCGAAATAGTCCCTTGGTGGACTCCTTCTAGCGGTTGTGAGCTAGTCGGGACAGATGGTATGCCGGAAAACATTGTCGGAGTGACGGCAGGGGCTTCTGCTATCGCTGTATCGTTCAACACAGTCCTAGATGTTGACGGTTGTTCAGACATTTTGAGTCTATCCAATAGATTGCCTAGCGATTCTACAGGAACTCCCACTTGTGGTGGACTAACTTCTGATGAAGGAAATAGAGTGACCCCAACTCCAAAATGGGTTGGAGTACTTGCTTGCGGATCCTCTACAATTTCCTCTATCACAATTAAACCCAGTGGAAGAGGAAGATCGTCAGGTCCGTAAAATAATTCTGGTGCCGAAGAAGGGGTTGAATCGACAGCGACAGTTGTTTGAGGACCAAGACTCTCCGAACCGGTCACAGATGGGACTGGTTCAGTAAGGCAAGTATTTGCCCCCAGACTAGGATCAGTGTTATTGTCCCTCTGTGGTTGTTGAACTTCTTCTATAGAGGCAGGGTTTCCAGAAATGTTTGGAGTAACCGGAATCTCAGATATCGTTGGAACACTTGTTCTAACTTTGATAGAAGATTTTGAACCGGTTAAATGAGTTCGCTTTGTCCGTACTGTTTTCGATTCCGGCGATAAACACGGTTGACTCGTAAGCCTCCGTGAACGACGGGGTTTAATTGACTTTCTTCCATGATTGCGGATTACTCGATCAACCAAAATACAAAAGGGGAAAGTGTGTTTCCGAATTAAATGAATTTTTTAGACGCTTTTAGACACAACTTGCTTTTTCACTTTTAAAGAGTCGAGAAAAAGCTAAAGATGACTCTAGTCTCCTTCGATGTTTTAACGAGCCCGAAGTGACAAATGCTCGGATGGACTTTTTCTGTTATAGAGTCTGAAAAAGGCCAAAAGAAACTACTCTGGAGTTCTAGGCAGAGGGTGTGCTAAACTTTTTGCAAAACCGCAGAATACGTTTTAGGGTACGGGCGGTCGATCTTCCTGAATGTTGTGTTCAGTGCATTGCGATCAGTAGGGCGGCCGACACGGCTTCCTAAGGATAAAGGTTTTATGCCTATAGGAGTCTCCCAATATATATGCGATGGTACGTGGGAGCACAATCCATACTGGCGCTATCGTCCCTCAGGAGGAATCACCCACCATCCACGAGATCGACAGTCACCAGGCTTAACGACGCCGGAACACGTCTCTAGCCTAGACCTCTATGTTGTGCGTTATGTTGCAAAGCATTGTTAAGTTCATTCAATTTATTTTAGGTTGATATTTTTAGAAGTTTTCCTTTCAAGGTTCACCACGAGATGTATGATACAAATTCCTAAATGCAGTCTAAAGATGATAAGCAAGCTTTATATCTTTTCAACTTTGAAAATCCTAGCTACTAAGGGAAAAGAAAGACACCATCTTTTCTCAAAGAGCAATCAGCACACTCTAATGCACTTTTCCTAAATCCAACATGCAAACTATCAAGATGCAAATGCACAATGCAGGTGTTTGTTTTCCGCTTTCTTAGTATTGATGCCTACAAAGAAAGCTTTTTGTACAACTTTGAATTTGCTTTTAAATGATAAACACAAACAAGTTTACTTTTTCGAAATCAGAGAGGGTAGAAGAGATTACAACACTTAACGATTTTCGAAATGAAGACTTGTTTTGACACTTAAAAGAGACAAACTCAAACCAAATGCAAAAGTAAATGTATAATCAATCTGCAAACAGCCAATGAACTCTCTTCTAAGATCACAATCAACAGATCTGAATCAAGGGCTACAGGATGACTATTTCACTCATGCAAAGGAAAACTGTAAATGACGCCACAAACACATAAAAACACTCACAGTCTTTTTGTACAAAAGGAGGCGGAATCTAAGCAGAGAAAAGGAGTTATCAGACTGGTACCTATGCTGGTTATAGGCTGCAAAAATCAGAGATCAAAACAAGGCAAAACAGAGCAGAGAACCCCAGCTGCACAAGGACAAACTGGTTCAGCGCAACCTCAACACAGGGGTTTTGACATTCAGCGCAGGTAGCCTTCACGGGAACTGCGTTGAAATGCAGAATCCCTTCACTGGGTCTGCGCTGAAGGAGAAACTCTCGTTTCCCACAGGTTCTGGGTCACAGATTGCTATTTAATTCACTGTTTTAGGCCAAATAAAAGCAACAAGCAAGGTACAATCAAAGGGATGCTTTGAGGGATACTAAGATCTATCACAAGGATCATCAAATCATTTGTGAGTCCATTGTTCAGATCATAGACAAGTCCAATAATTGGATCAAAGCAGCAACTGTCTACTTTGCATCCGGGAAAAGCGGATGCAGTTCGATTGTTGCTGTCAAGTCTATGAAACAAACAATGATAGAAACAAAAATAAAATGACTAAACAGATCTCCCCAGTGGAGTCGCCAATTTGTTATGGGGGAAAATGCCTATGCAGGACGATCCTATCCACCTAAGGTGTGACAGTGCCTTAGCAACAAATAGAGACAGCTATTCTGGTTTCTTCCTTTATGAAATGTGAAAGAAGAGAGATAAATGGACTTACCGGTGTCTTCCATTTGTCCCTCGATCCGATCTCTCTCCTCTTTGGGTGTTCACAGCTACTTGCCTTCTCACTCGCCCAGCTTGAATGGGTTCCTGCAAGATCACAAGAGAACAACTACTTGCGACAAGAGAACAACTACTTGCGACAAGAGAAGAACACTACACAAAGACAGATATTCGCATTCATAACTAGTTTAGGATTAGAAATAAACTAAATACACTAATGCATTCATACATCAAAAATACATCAGCATATAGGAGAAACCAAGATAGCTTTATTGATGAATAACAAGGTTCAGGAAGAGATACAACCCAGAGGGCTCCAATCCAGCATCTCCTTCCTAGCGAATGGAATTCCTATCTTCACCCCCTTCAAAGCATTAAGCACCCAATGATTTCAATCTCAAACCAACATCAATTCTTTGCAATCACAAAATTCCAGCCTCTAGATCTCATGGAGGAGAGATCCATATATAGATGTTTGGAGAGAGGATGAGTCAGCTTGAGATCTGACTAGTGTCCTCTCCCTCTGTCAGTTCTTGAGTCCACTTGGAGGTTCTTGCTTCCACTTGGAGATTTGGAACCTCTTACTCATCACCAGTCGAATTCCCTGAGGCAAGTGTCATTTTGGAAGCTTCCTGGGTTTTGACACCTTGAGAAATGAGCCTGCCACATGTCCACTCTCGTTCAGCGCAGGTAGCCAGTGTTCCAGTTGACATTCAATGCAGGTAGCCAGTGTTGGCTTTGACATTCAGCGCAAACAGCTAGTGTAGCCACTGAAATGATCCTGAATTGACTTGTTTTTGAGCAGTTTCTGGTGGAGAACTTCTATGAATTGCTGTGGTTTGTTAGCCTTGTTCCTCTAGGGGTAGGAACAACATGTTTAGGGACTTTGGATCCCTTAGATTATGGACATTTCATGCTCAATGGTGTAAGGCACAAAAATGTCTATAACAGACAGGGACCTGCTCCACTACCAACACTGATTTACCCAGATTCTCAATTAACTCCTGCTTTGAAAGGGGCTTCCTATAGATCTTCAATCTATGCCCATTGACAAGCATGGGGATGGCTTCTTCATCAATGGTCCAGATAAGGACTGAACCATTGTCATTGCATTTTTCTACTGCATATGGTCCCAACCATCTTGTCCTCAGCTTTCCCTTGAAATCCTTGTATCTCAAATCATACAGCAGTACCCAATCCCCTTGCTAGAATTGTTTTTCTTTGAGGTGTCTATCATGCCTTATCTCTATTTGAAGTTGGACTACCTCTGAGTTGAGAAGGGCCTACATTCTCTTTGAGGTGTCTATCATGCCTTATCTCTATTTGAAGTTGGACTACCTCTGAGTTGAGAAGGGCCTACATTCTCTATTCATCTAATCCATTTAGCTGAAGCAATCTTTCCTTTTGTGCATGGCTGAGATCTAGGTCCAGCTGAGATGCCATCCTTAATGTGTTATATTCAAATTATATGGACAACAAATCTTTCTTCCCATAGACCAGCTCATAGGGTGTGAAACCTGTGGTGGTTTTCCAAGTAGTGTTATAGGTCGAGGTGGCCTCAACCAATCGGTCTGCCCAATATTTTCTACTACTGCTCACTACCTTAGTCAAAATCCCTTCCAAAGCTTTGTTAGTGACTTCCACCTATCCATTTGCTTGTGGATGATAAGGGGTGGAAGTTCAGTGCTTAATCTTGTGATGTGTGAGTAGGTCTTCAACCAAATTGGAGGTAAACTGACTTCCTTGATCTGTGACTAATTCTCTTGGATAGCCAAACTTGTAGAAGATATTTTCCCTCAAAAAATTAACTACTTTTTCTTTTGTTGTTGCCTTGATTGCATTTGTTTCTGCCCATTTTGTCAGGTAATCCGTATACACAATGATGTAAGATTTCTGTTTTGAAGGAGGATTAATAGGACCAACAAAGTCCATGCCCCATTTCTCAGATGGCTTGAGAGTCACTTGAGGTTGCAGGGGCATATCATCCTTTGGAGTAGGTTTCCCCATCCTTTGACATCGGTCACATTGGTTGATGTATCTCTTCACATCTTGATGAAGAGTGGGCCAATAGTAACCTACCTGCAGAATTTTGAAGGCAGTTCTCTTTGCTACAAAGTGGCCCCCACAGGGCCCATCATGACAGGTTAGGAGGATGTAAAAAACTTCCTCCTCCCTGACACATCGCCTCAAAATCTGATCTGGGCCAAATTTAAAAAGATTTCCCCCAATCCAAGTGAATGGGGCACTTTTCCTCGCGATCTTGCTCTTTTCTTTTGAGGACAGGTGTGGCAAAAACTGTGCTGAAACCAAATAATTTGCTATATCAGCAAATCATGGAGAGAGTACTGAAATAGCAAATAGGTTTCCATCTCGAATTTGATCATCCACCATTCCTTCTTCACCTGCAGGAAGATTTAGTCTAGACAAAAAATCAGCAACAACATTTTCCTTACCTGGCTTGTCAACAATGGTCGAATCAAATTGTTGCAATAAAAGTAACCATCTAATGATATGAGAATTTACATATGGTTTATTCATCAAATACCTAATTGCAGCATGATCAGTGTGTACGAATGTTTGATAGCTAGTGATGTAGTTTCTAAACTTGTTTAGGGAATGGACTGCAGCCAGGAGCTCTTTTTCGGTTACAGTGTAGTTTAATTCTTCCTTGGACAGGTTTTTACTGACAAAATATATGGCATACGGTAGCTTCTTTTCAACTTGTCCTAAGGCTACTCCTATAGCTTTGTTTGAGGCATCTGTGTGAATGTGAAAAGGTAGGGTCTAGTTTGGACCTCTCAAGATTGGGGCAGTTATCAGCTTACATTTCAGGGCATCCATAGCCTCTTGACAATTGTTAGTCCATATGAACTCAACATATTTTCCCAAAAGACAAAACAATGGAGAGGCTAGCTTACTAAAATCCTTAATGAATCTTCTATAATACCCTACTAAGCCTAGAAAACTTTGAACATCTCTTACCTTTTGAGGAGGTGGGACCCTTTGGATGATAGCAATCTTGTTGGAATCCACTTGTAATCCTTGCTGAGAAATTTTATGACCTAGCATGGTCCCTTCAGTCATCAAGAATTTGCATTTTTTAGGACTGAGGGACAGGTTCATTTCAATACACTTGGCTAAAACTTTCCTCAGGTTAGTCAAAGTTTCCTGGAAGTTAGAGCCATAAGGGGTAAACTCATCCATATATATTTTCATTGATTCGTGAACTAGTTCAGCAAATATGCATAGTACTACTCTCTAGAAAGTGGCAAGAGCATTGCAAAACCCAAAGGGAAGGATTCGGTAGGCAAAGGTACCCCATGGACAAGTGAAAGTGGTCTTATCTTGGTCATCCAGGCTGATTTGGATCTAGTTGTACCTCCTAAACCCATCTAGGAAGGAAAAGAACTTCTTCCCTTCCAGGCCATCTAACACTTGATCTATGAAAGGCAAAGGGAAATGGTCCTTCTTGGTGGCCTTGTTTAGTTCCTGATAATCTACATAGATTCTCCACTTCCCATTTTTCTTTGGCACTAGCACCAAAGGAGAAACCCATTCGCTGTCAGAGATAGGTTAGATGAATCCTGCATCCAACAACTTTTGCAATTCTTCTTTGACAATGTCCTTAAGGGTTGAATTCATCCTCCTTTGAGGCTGCCTGACTGGTTTACAATCTTCTTTAATGTAAATGTGATGAGTACAAACTAAAGGTTGGACTCACTTCATCTCCTTATAGCTCCAAGCAAAATCATCTAAATGGTTGTTCAATAAGCTACACAGTTCTTTCTCTTGAGAGGTGGATAGGGATGAGTTGATCTTCAAGGTTATTTCTGGGCCAAATTCCACATTCTTAACTTGGAGAGAGGTTGTATCAGCCACACAGAGATCAACTAAAGCATTGGCTTGGGTTTCTTCCACCAACTCTTCTAATGGTAACACAATAGGGGGTGGATTTTGAATCAAATTCTTAATAAGATCATGTTCGGTTTGAGGACCCCCCTTGGTAGCTTCCACTGTGCACAATGGTGCAGAGTAGACTTCATCCTTATCTTCCTCCTCCAACCAGAGACGTAAGTCATGTTATAGAAGAGGTTGGGCAGGAGGATATAGGACTAGTTGTTTGGAAATATGCCCATTCTTGTTGGTCATGCTCCCATCTTGACAACTGATGTAAGCAACTACAGTAGCTAGCCAAAGTCTTCTTAGGATGAGAGGATACCCAATGAGCTTTGCCTTTGGCTGAAGGACCAAGAAGTCAGCAGGGTACTCCTAGGAATCAAAGGAGACCATGAAATCTTCCACAATCCCCTTAGGGGTCATGGTGGAGTGGTCTGCCAACTGCAGCACTGTTGAGGTTTTTCTTAGGGAACCCTGAAGGTTGAGTTTGAGCATAGTGTCCCTGGTCTTTACGTTAATGGAAGCCCCTATATCAATCAAGGTGTGGGGGATTATGGTGCCATTGATGTGGACATCGACTACAGGACTCCCAGGGTCCAAATATTTCGGACAGGTTACCTACCCCAACCTCAGGTTGGACAATTGTCCTATGACATTGATAGTTGGGGCATCCCTCTTTTGCCTGCCTAGGCGCCTGAAACACTTCTCTTTGATCAACTTGTTGTAGATGTGTACATCTTTTATGGCCTGGAGAAGTGGTATTTTTACACATAACTGTTTAAGTTCTCCTAGAAGTACAATTTCTTCTGGGGTCGGTTGTGTGGTTCTAGTTAGTCTCTCAGAAAAGGGTGGAATGACTTTTGGTTCACTTCCCTATTTCTCTTCCTCATCCTCCTTAGGAGGAGGTTAGCTATCTGGGAGAACCTTCCCAGATCATAGGTTGATCTCCTGAATCTCCACAAAATAGGTAGGACATGTTTTTTCTCCAGTATATACCTGCTAAACTTGTCTGTTATTGCCGTTCAGGCTTGGTTGAGCAGGTTTTTGGGGTTGTCTTGCAGGAGCAGGAGGTAATGGTTGTGGTTGAGCAGGTAGTGGAGGCAAAAGAGTGGGAGGAGAGTTGTATTGGGGCCTCCACCCCTGATGAGGTGCATTCCACTGAGGTTGTGGCTGAGTGTGAGAATGAAACGAATGAGTAGCTGGTTGAGTATGGTATTGAGACGGATACGACCAAGGAGGGGGTGTGGACCAGGAGGAAGGAGCAGAGGGACCCCAAGAGGACAAGGAAGTGGCTTGATTGGGGTTGTAATAAGTCTGGGATGTCCCTTGCATTCCCTGTTGGTAAGGTCTGGGTCCATGTGGCTTCCTTTAGTTCATGAAGTATAGTGGTTCGGTGGCTCCTTCAGCCCCTTAGTAGATAGCTTTAAATCTGGGTAAGGAAGGGCATTGATTTGTAGGATGGTCTTCTTCATAGACAAAACACACTTCTACGGAGTGCAATGGACATTTGTTCCTAGGATCCTTTCTAGTGCACTTGGGACAAAAGATGGCCAAAGCCCTCTTGGCTTCCTCTTGCTTCTTTTGGATTCACAAGGTATCCATTTGCATGGCAATAGTCTACCTCATCTCACTTTTGAAATTTTCCATCTGATTTGCAAGTTCATTTTTAAGGAATGAACTAGATAAGGGGTTACTAGCTAAAGGTTGAGTTCCCCTACCTCTTTTTCCGGCTGCCCTAAAATGGTTTGTAAACACAGTCTTTTTGTCATCATAAGGTAGCTGGTAGATGTCTTCCCCAGCCAAAAAATGGAGGGTATCTAGAAGGTCTTGTTGAAGCCCTGAAAATCGGGTCGACAACAAGGGGGATACCCACCCGGTCCAGAACTTGGTTGGCAGCTCCTTATCCGTTTGGTATAGCGGGTCCGATTGGGGATAATGGGACCAGTTTCCCAATCTAAGGGGTGTGTGTGTGTGTAGAGTTGGATGATGCTGCTCTAGGAGTATTTAAAGCTAATTTAATTCAAACTTCTAAACTAACTCTATGCTAAAGAGATTTCGAACAATAACTGGTAATAAAGATCATTCAGCTATCATAAGAATAGAAATCAATTAAGATAAACCACTCTGCATAAAAAGTTAAGCAAAACAATTGTGAACAGCATATAGCATAATAAGTTATTCATATATCAAACACAAATAAATGACTCCACCATACAGAAGTGCCAAATGGTAACCCACACCTTCATGCATTAACATATAAACAACTGAAAACTGCATGTCACTTTAAGAATATAAGCAGAAATTGGTGAAGAGATAAAAGTACCATTTATGACTGGTTCCACTCATAAGCTTCAAGCAACAACGATTTATCTCTACTTGTTCTAACATCTACTAAGAGTACAAAAGTGCAACATCAGTAGCAGACATTAAAATGCAAACGTTAATAAATCTCGATCCATCCATTCATCAAAACCTCCTCTGAGGGTGCAGAAGTGCATGTTCCGAGGACAAGTTTTTGACAAATTTCTGGACCCCTCTCCAAATGCAATGAGAAGGGTTAAAATACTACTTCCTAATTCTAATAATATTATTATTACAAAATTTAGGATGCGGTTTTCAAATGACCGTCCTTTTTCTAATCTAGTTAAAAAGAAAAAACAACATTCTAAACAAGGTTACTTCTGAACTTGGTCCTTAAAGTTGCAAGTGTTCAGCATGGGCTTGAGGAGAGTCGGCTGACTGATTTCTGTGCTGAGTTGGGCTGCGAAAACAACATGTACTAGAGCTGGCACTACTTTTTCGGCCGCGTTTGTGATGCATTTCACTATCATCCATTGGCTGTGCGGCTTGACCAAGTACGTCGAGTAACATTCCCAATTCAACCTGAGTAATGCTTGGATTATTTTCCCCTTTGCCTGCACTTTCTGCTTCCATTCTGCTTCCAGCTGTAACTTATTTGGTAGGTACCCTGGGGTGGTCTCTGCGATTAAATTGGCCCTATGTAAATTCTCATTTACACAGTCGATAAGAATGCTTGCCTGTGTAGCCGCTGTCTCCGCTGCTCGCTCCGCCTGCCTGATTCGATCGTCCCATTTATTAAAGAGAAATTCTTTATGATTTTCGTTTATCCTGGGTGAACCTACTCTTTTCCCTTCATCATCATCCTGCCAAGTTAAGTATTCCGTCACCCTTCTGTCGCTCTGGTCATAGTCACTCCGCAAGTCTACCACTTGATTGGTGATTTTATCGCTCATCTCGCAATAGTGACTCCACTGTGATATTTTACATCCCAACTCTTCCTGTTGCTACAGTAGTTGCTCATTTAAGCCAATAGATTCTGAAATAAATTCTGCCAGCTTAGGCTCATCTTTATGCATTTCCTATAAAGTCTGCAATTGTTTGCCTTTCTCGTCTAGACTTCTTTGATAGCCTATCTGCATCTGCTGAAAGTCTTCCTGCAGCTTCTCGAGTTGTTTGGAAGCTTCAATATTAGCATTGGCTTGTTGCAATTGTTGTTGTAGCAGCTATATCTGATCTTCTTGTTCTTTCAATAGTTGCTGAACTTTCGATGCCTTGTCAGTAGTTGCAGAAGCATATGCTCTTGCGATCTGAGACAGCTTAGTGAGATTTTCAGTCGGGTTATTATTGGGGTCTTCCCTTAAGACATCCAAGTGTTCAGCATCTTGTGACAGTGTATTTTCTAATTTTCTTTTCTTCCTCTGTCTCCTTACAACTGCTTTGTGTTGGGGACTATAGAATACATCCAGTGGGGGAATTTCTTCTACATTAAGTAGAAGCTCAGAAGGTGGAGCGATAGGAATGTGCTCCATTTCTGTGACACTGCTGACTATGATCGGAACCACTTCTTGCACTGCCTGTGTATTGTTCACAGGTGTTTTCGGGGCTTGCCCTTCAAGATTGATCAATTCATTGAAGGTTTCCCATTCTTTGTCCAGTTATGTTGTGATGAGTGGTGCTTCGATGACAGGAGGGGGGACATCTCTTGGCGGGGAGGCGATAACTTGCTGTTGAGACATTGCACTTGACTGAGCTGTATCTTTAGTTGTTTCTTCATTTTTTCCTCGGTCGTATCCAGACTCTTTAGGATGCTCAGGCACTCCTTTCGCAGCGTTGGATTTAGATCTGGAAGTGCTAGAGTTTTCGTTGAGGCTAATGCTTGGAGTTGGCTCTCTAGCAGGCAGTCACAGCTTCTCTAGAGGAATACTGGCCAGCCTTCTTTCTCTGTATGACATGAATCTTTGGAGGTCATCTGGAGACAACCTCGACCGAGCTTCCCGCAAAATTTCTTGGAGCGAGCTTCTACTCTGAAACAAATCATCAAACAAATATTTCTTCCTAGAGAACACTTTTATTTTGACGTTCGTTGTGAACTCTTCGGCAACATCATTTGGGTCAAATGGCCTTGCTGGGAATTTAAATAATTGAAGACACGTCACATTCTCCACTTTGGCGAAAGCATGTCCCACATCAAACAATGAGAAGGCCCCACAAGCTACAGGAAATTGAGGCCATATGGCCTTCTTCTTGTCCTTTAGGTCTTTGGTCAGGCCGCCTTCTGAACAGGTTTGGTAAGCAATTTCCCGAGCCAAAAGTTTATCAGGGATATATAGAGGTAGGACATGTGGAGGTACAGTGCTTCCAAAAACTCTAATGTAAGTAAACCATTCTTCCCCGAACCATCTCGCGATGGGGATGATGTCAATTTGTGCCTCGGGAGAGCACCTCGGGGGGTCTTTATCATACATTATTCTATACAAGGGCAAAATAAGCCCGTGGCAAATCTGGTAGAAGTGAGGGATGAACTGAGAATCCCATAACACCTTATGATAAACATGGATAGGCAATGGGTCCTGGGTAGTCCATTTCCAACCCATAGTGGGGAATTTAGACACAAGACAAATAGAATCCATAACATATGCAGACAGATAAAAAGGAGGATAGATCCTTTGAGAAGAGGATCTTTTAGACCGGTAATTGATAACAGCCGTGTATAGATTATCAGAAAGGATCTTGGCCCAATCTATAATATCGGTGCTTGTGGCAGCATCAATTAATGGTAGCCATTCAGACGAGAACTTATTGATATCCGGCATCCCAAATAACCTACAAAGCATGGCCGCAGCAAAACAATATGGAGAGGTGAGGGAACCAGTGCTGTACATAGCGTTTTTGTTCTTTTTGAGCGGCTCCTCTTTTCTAAACCAATCTCTTGTGGTCTCTGATAGGTCTGGGTTCTCCACCGCGAATTTCTTGACAAATTGTGCGTTAAAAGTCGCCTGCGGTTCAGGAAGATGATACATAAGCTTCAAATCTTGCGCAGAAAACGATCCGATGAGCCCGTGTCCTTGAACTTTGAATTGTCTGTTGTTCATGTCTGCATCATCAAGTATCCACTTGATCATATCCATATATGGTAGAATTTTGGGTCTTGCTGCTATCCTGTGACGAAATGAACATGCTAGCTCCTCTAAGGACGTCTCAGAAGAGCGTTGTGCACCCACGACAGCATCAACCTTCATTATTCTAGGATTTTCCTCTTCTAGCAACCTGTACATGCTTTCCCATGTTGATATCCTTGCATCTCTGTTATAGGCTGTGTCTGTATACAAAGGCGCCATCTCCTTCGTCTTTTCCTTCGCTTCGGAGCTTTGAGCTTTATTTTTCTTTCCCATTTCTTCCTGCGTTTGTGTTTGAATCGTCTTAGCTCTTCGTTCCTGAAGATTACGAGTGAAATGGAAATGACTGATCCAGAAAGGTGATGGGAGAGGCTTAAATGCAGAAGATGTATCAAATATGCCACCTTACGTGAAGTAAATCTCTACCAAGGCACGCGTCTTTAATCCATTTAATAACTGACAACTAATTCATTTACTATCATTAAAAGCGCATGATTTCGAGTCAGATTATGGTAAGTGGCTTTTCTTTGAATGGCGTGCCCGAAGGATTTGTAATGAAGTTATTTATGATTTGCTTACGTAACCTCGCATATCGTGCGATCGCAAATCGTACCATCGCAAATCGCACCATCGCAAATCCCAAGGATGTCATATCGCAGCGATCCCAACATCGCAGATCACAGAAGTTTGATGTTTTCCAAGTCTTGCCGGCTCATTTTTGCGATATGCGATCTTGCGATCGGCGTTATCGCAGATCGGTGAATCTTTAAGTTTTTCTTTATGAGTATTACTTCGTTGCGACGCGATGTTATTCTTAACACAAGGATCTTGCGCATACTGATTTTAAAGAGAAATGGAGGTATTTCCTATCTTTTTTGCAATGCGACTTTAAAGATTTTCTCCTTATCATAGACTTAGGTTTAAAATATTCAAAATACTTACCTAAGCCTATGATGGTAACCTTATTTTGAGGAAAGGAAACTCTTTATTTTCCTAAAATTAACTAAGGGTCCCCATTCATTTAGTATTTTGGTCAACACTTAAATGAACAAAGGGGGGGTTGTTGCTGGCCACAACAATTGGCGATTCACTTGGGAGAACCAGCTATCTCTGATCTTCTATTGACGCTTTCAAACTCCTGCAAAATTTTTTTTCTCAGAGAACTTAAACTTTATTATAAAAAGATAAAGCATATGATACTTCAAACTGTTAATGATGTTTTGTTTCAACCTCTTTCTATTTTAATTACTTGTATCCTCAGCTTGTCCTTGCATTTACATCAGCCATTACTTGGTCTTGTAAAACATAAAATAAAGTTTCCTCTGTGTAGCAGCCTTTTAAATATGCTCCTTTGTCGCAGGTAGAGCCTCTACTGCCAACAGGCGTCCATAGCCTCGACAGGGTTACCTATTACCCAGTAATGATCCTTTATCCTGCTTAAGGTTATTTACAACTTTTTCAGAGAAAAACCCATTTTGACACTTTTTCCCTTTTATTCTCTAAAGAACAATGTATTGGTTTGGTGGCCAAATTATGACACAGTCATTCACTTGATTTACACTTTTGCTGAACAAGCTGGCTCGTGATGAGACCCCTTGTCTTTTGATTGCAACAATCTTGAGTCGTTGCCCTGTTTTGGTGGAAAGTATTGGCAAAGTTAGCAAGTTATAATATCTGTAATCATGATAAGCCGGCTCGTAATGAGACCTCTTATTTTTTGAGATATAGTTTTTTTTTTTTTTTTGGATTGTTCCTCTGAATGCTGCGATATCCTTTAGCAGGGAGGAAGTCAAATTTTCTTTCCTTAAGAAAGTTCTGGACGACAATGATAGAGTTGTTTGGTTATGGCTGCTTCTACAGAGAACCTTTATTTCATTATTGATACCTTTCATTGTACTGACCTAAAACAATTTCTTCACCAAGATAACTTTCTTCAAATTTCTTGGAGTTGAAACTAGCATCATATCTGGGTTAAAGTTCTATTGATAATAAAGATCAAGTTTCCAAAAGATTTGATGTTCATAGAAGCAGAAGTTCAAAATCTTTGATAGAGAAAAGGTGTCTTTAGTAAATGTCAAATGTTGTTAACCATAGAAAATTTTATTATGGAGAAAAATATTTAACGCAATGAGAGGTAGACATTTTCTAGGGTTATGTACAGAATAGGGATAATCTCTTCTCTTATTCTGCCTACCAACTATTAAAAGTAAACCTAATAACCTAGCTAAATTACTCCTACTCCTATTCTAACTATATACAAAAGATTAGCTAGGTGAAATGATATTTCCAGTGGAACCATCTCTTCATTTTTATTCCTAGCCGTATGTAACTTCTAAACATTAGCGTTAAGAACAAAACTTTTCCTGAAGTGTTAATGTTGGATGTGAAATAAGAATATGTAACCTCAGTTGGAATTCTGTCTGATATTTCTTTCTCATGAAAACTTCTTTCCAACTGTATACCTATTGGATCATAAAAATTAGGATGAACTTCTGTTATGGATTGATGATCTCGTAATAGGAAAGATAACAAGCCAGGTTGTGAATATGATTTTTTAGTTTCAATGGCTTGTAACCTATTGTTCGTTAAAGCTGTGTTTTTAGCGATTTCGTTTAAAAGGAAAGTTTCGATATATAAATCACTAAATAAATCGATGCAGAATAGATGGAAATTCCTAGAAAGAATCTTATCAATTGGCGCGAATTGCCAACAAGTTTCGAAAGGTACTTTCCTTGGTTGATGGTGTTTTGGATTCCAAAGAAGTTTCTTAAGAAAGTCTGATATCGATTGATCTTGGAATTGAGAAAGTTTTATACCTTCTTGACACAGCTTAGCCTTCCAAAATGGTGGCACATCTTTCGAATGTTCTTTGATAAGATGCTTAACATGCCACAGTAATCTATCAAAAGTCTGAAAATTTAAAACAAAATCCGATTTTGTACAAAACGAGTGCAAGTGAGAAAGAAAGGAATGATTATTTGTAAAAATAGTGTTACAGCACAACTGGGATTTACTTGTAACATCTTGCTTCTCACAAGAACCGGCCAGAGTTATGGGATCCGAGCAATTTCAAATTCCATCTTGTGAATCAGAAGACAAGTTATGATTGTGAACAGGCATGGAGGTTTCCTCATGATATGAATCATAGATCGGGGTATTGTCTTGGATAGTAAAATCATGCAAATGATCTCTTACTTTGAAATGAGGATTGACTGATATGATTTCTGAATTAGGATAACTCTCATTATCTGAGCTTAGTTGAGTTACTTGGGATAACTCAACAACATCATCGTTGTCAAAGTAGCTATCATAAATGATTTTACAGGTTTCCCTAGATTTCTCTTTTTCATCATATATTTTCAGACAAGGAAGGTCAAGTGGTTCTTGTTTGAAAATGGTCAAAGGATGTTCTATAACTGTCTCTTTATGTTGGAAACCTAATGATGAGTCGTTTGAATAACCCTCTGTGTTTTTTGAGATATCTTTAATATTGAGAGGGGAGAAATTATCATCACTAAAAACATCAGGATAAAGAGAAAAATGCGATTCTGGAACAATGCATTTGAAAACATCATGGAAAAATCTTTGTTCATCAGATTCATCATAGACATCAGGCTTTAGATCATACATTTGTGTACTGATACTTTTTGAAAGAGAAATATTTTGTTGTTCTAACCTTGGCATCTGCATTTGTTGGTTTGCAATGATATTATCTGACCTTGTATCAAAGTCATCTCCTGGTTCCAAGGTAGGCTTTCCTCCAAAATTCTCGCTTTTGTCTTCTTGCATTAGAGCATGCATGACTCCTAGGCTTTGTGGACTTTCTTCATCATGGCTGATTTGTATATTCAACTTGGAATCCTCAATGACATTAGAAGAAAATGAAACAAAGGTTGAACTAATTTCTGGTTGATCAGACATAGGAGGTAGGGAATACTCAGCATAATCTAAAGATTCTTCATCCATGAGTTCACTTTCAAGATCATACTTTAGACAATTAAGATGAAATCGCATATTAAAATCCCTAACAGATTCATCTTGTTTCCGTAGATAATCGATTTCATCATATACCTAGTCATAGTCATAACAATCAAATTCAAAAATGAAAGTCTTGACGAATTGGTCCCAGCTGTGAATTGATGCAACTGGGAGGGTTCTGCACCATTTTCTAGCTTCCGCCGTGAATGTAAGAGTAAAAATCCTGCACAAAACGCCTTCATCAATTCTCTGAATATAAGAGCTTGAAACTTTTTGAATGAATTCAAGAGCATGATTAAAAGCAGAAGAATTATTCTTACCATTGAATTTTACCTGAGACAAGAGTCTTACCACTTCTGGTCGAGTGTTGGAAGAGGTAGGAACATGGATGCACCTCCAAATAGGAATTTTACGAGCAGCCATCCTGATTCAAATTTTTACAATTGAAAATCGTTCCAACAGACACTATGTTCAGACCCTCCTTCTAGCACCAAATATGTTGAAGCCCCGAAAATCGGGTCGACAACAAGGGGGGTACCCACCCGGTCCGGACCTTGGTTGGCAGCTCCTTATCCGTTTGGTATAGCAGGTCCGACTGGAGATAATGGGACCAGTTTCCCAATCTAAGGGGTGTGTGTGTGTGTAGAGTTCGATGATGCTGATCTAGGAGTATTTAAAGCTAATTTAATTCAAACTTCTAAACTAACTCTATGCTATTGTAATCTAATAAGAAACAACACATCTAATCTATGCTAATCCGGGGTGTATTTCTTCTATTATGCGATCTAAAGATATTTCGAACAATAACTGGTAAGAAAGATCATTCAGCTATCATAAGAATAGAAATCAATTAAGATAAACCACTCTGCATAAAAAGTTAAGAAAAACAGTTGTGAACAACATATCGCATAATAAGTTATTCATATATCAAACACAAATAAATGACTCCACCATACAGAAGTGCCAAATGGTAACCCACACATTCATGCATTAACATATAAACAACTGAAAACTGCATGTCACTTTAAGAATATAAGCAGAAATTGGTGAAGAGATAAAAGTACCATTTATGACTGGTTCCACTCATAAGCTTCAAGCAACGACGATTTATCTCTACTTGTTCTAACATCTACTAAGAGTACAAAAGTGCAACATCAGTAACAGACATTAAAATGCAAACATTAATAAATCTCGATCCATCCATTCGTCAAAACCTCCTCTGAGGGTGCAGAAGTGCATGTTCCAAGGACAAGTTTTTGACAAATTTCTAGACCCCTCTCCAAATGCAATGAGAAGGCTTAAAATACTACTTCCTAATTCTAATAATAATATTATTACAAAATTTAGGATGCGGTTTTCAAATGACCGTCCTTTTTCTAATCTAGTTAAAAAGAAAAAACAACATTCTAAATAAGGTTACTTCTGAACTTGGTCCTTAAAGTTGCAAGTGTTCAGCATGGGCTTGAGGAGAGTTGGCTGACTGATTTCTGCGCTGAGCTGGGCTGCGAAAACAACATCTACTAGAGCTGGCACTACTTTTTCGGCCGCGTTTGTGATGCATTTCACTGTCATCCATTGGCTGTGCAGCTTGACGAAGTACATCCAGTAACATTCCCAATTCAACCTGACTAATGCTTGGATTGCTTTCCCCTTTGCCTGCACTTTCTGCTTCCATTCTGCTTCCAGCTATAACTTATTTGGTAGGTACCCTGGGGTGGTCTCTGTGATTAAATTGGCCCTGTATAAATTTTCATTTACACAGTCGATAAGAATGCTTGCCTGTGTGTTGTTGGGAAAAGTATCTATTCAGAACGCCCCTATCCCACTCTAAGGTGTGATAGTGCCTTAGCAACAAACAAGGAAGACTACTTGAGTATTCTTCTTTATGAAATGTAAATGAAGAGGAAGGATGTAACTAACTTGTGTCTTGCGCTAGTTTGTTGATCCAATCGCTCCTCTCTTCAATAGCTCCCATCTCCCTGCTCCCTTACCGGCCCAGCTTCACCGCATTCCTGCAAGATCACAGAAGAGAGAAACTACACGAAGATATAGATTTACATTCATAAAAATCTTAGGATCAGATTAAGCTAAACATGCAAATATAACAAAACATCATTGATACACAACATGTAGGAGAAACCCAAATAATTTTATTGATATGATAAGAAAGTCCAAGAGGAGATACAGCCAAGTGAGTCCCGATCCAGCATCTACCTCCCAGCAAAGGAATCCCTTCCTCTCCTCCAACAAAGCATAAATCACCCAATGTACTAATCTCAATCTCAAACCAACGGCAATTCTCTGCAAAGTACAAAATTCTCACCTCTGGATCTCTGGGATGAGGGATCCATATATAGATGTAAGCAGAGAGGATGAGTCAGCTTATGTTTTGACTTGTGGCTTCTCTCTGTCAGTTCTTGCTTCCACTTGGAGACTGAGAGCCTCGTACTCATCACTTGGTCGAATTTAGTGAGGCAAGTGTCATTGGAGAAGATTCTGGAAGCTTCCATGGTCTTTCCACCTCGTTGAATGACTTTGCCACTTGTCATTTCCCGCTCAACGCACCTAGGTAGTGCATTCAAGTGCGTTGCAATGCACCTAGCCAGTGTATCTGGGTGCTTTGCAATGCAGGCAGCTAGTGGAGCTTCTGAATTGATCCTGATTTCACTAGTTCTGAGTGGTTTTTGGTGGAGAACTTCTGGGAGAAGCTGTCATTGGTTGACCTTGTTCCTTTAGGGGCAGGAACAACACTTTTAGGGACTTTGGATCCCTTGGATTATGGACATTTCATGCTCAAAGCTGTAAGGCACAAAAATGTCTATAACAGTTGCCCCTAAATTATGAGGCTGTTTATCGGGTGAAATGCTTTATTAGGAGGATCCAAAGTTCTTTCAATGCTGGGAGGAGACCTGTAATAAGATACAATACAATACATTATTTTTCATACTGTTTTCATGATCTACCTGAGGCGGGCATTCCCATGCTCAGCTTTATAAATTCATTTTTATGTACATAGGACAGACAATCGTCTGATGGTAGACTGATGATTCTGATGAAATCATCATCCTTTTGGTAGGATGATTATCTGTGCTGCAATGCTATACATGTCAATGTCTTTATTTTTCCTGCATATATATCGCAGCCTGGATGGATGAAACTAGATCCGGGGTCTTCAATCTCGTTCGATCTTCACTCTAAGTACAAGTCGATCCATGTGAGAAATGTTTTGAAGTCGAAAATGGAAAGACATCGCTTGATTACCAGTCAATGATGTAAATTGTTAACAAGCGCGAGAGGAATCACCGATAAGGATGATGACCCTCAAGGTACTGCAGTACAATTCATGTGGTGTGAATAAAGGACTTGGCGTCGAACACCACGCAAAATCTTTCGGTCGAAGGTCATTGATGTATACCTGTCGCCGGAAGTGAGAAACTTTCCATTGAGGCATGCAAGCTTCAAAGTACTGAAGGGGGTGTTCCTAGATCAACTTCTTGGATAATGAGCTGATGTCGACAAGAAGTGATCCGTCAAAGGAGGGCCTTAATGTATCCCACATCAGTGACACGGAATGGAGCAAATGATTTTGATGGAGGTGAAAACGATCTGATGATATATGGTTCAGGGTGGCAGTCATGAAAGAATGAAGTATAATGTGTGGTAGTGGATGGGACACGGTTGACTTCTCTGGATGACTTCTCTTGAACACATCGGCGACACTTATATGATGGACAGGTAGCATTTACCCCAAAGGTGGATGGTATGGCGAGACCATGGTGATGTGACCGGTGAATGAAACAACCCAACCCGACTCAGGCACGGAGTGGAAGTGTCATGTTCAAGAGCGACTTGCTACCAATAAAGGTTCTTTGAGTTTCTTCCCAATTTTTCCCCAGTCATTGCTGACCAGTACCTCTTTATTTTTGTCAAGCTTGAGGAGGATAACATATGCTTGTTCTATAATTTTCCCTTCGGGCAAACCCATCGCTATGTTTTAACGAGGCTAGCGATAGTGAAACTCGTTCTCGTCTAAAGACAAGTTTGTCGCTATTAATCTTTTTAACGAGTCTAACGACAAAGATAACTCAGTCCTTTTCATTTTTAGAGAGTCTGAAAAGGTACGTAAAGTTAACTCTGAAATTCCTTTTTCGTCATCTAATCCCTTAAGTCCAAAAAATTATAAAAAAATATAGAAGGGATGAAATTTCGATAGTTTTAACGAGCCGAACAAAACAAGCGCTCGATCTTTTTGTGCAATAATCCCTCAGGTCCAAAAATATTAAAATCTAGAGGAGGGATAGCACTTCCGGTCGCTTTTTAACGAGCTGGAAGGCCAAAACTCGGCAATCTTTTCATATTTTACGAGTCAGATGAAAAGAGCTTAAAGAAGACTCGTCTTTTGAGGAACGAGTGATAAAATGGGTAGCAGTTGATTCCAGGTAAGGGTTGGAATTTTCCAATCACGGCAGTGTCACAAGGATGGCTAGTGAAATCACTCTTCGCAGTTGTTCCTCAAAATGGGTAAACAATCAAATGGAGGTGAATGATCGACCAATGGAAAAGTGGAGGTGATGGTGCAAACACGACCAAGGCTTTAATGGATGACAATATTACATTCACGGTGGTTATTTACCGGAGGATAGTTCATTTTTTAACGAGATTAAACGCGGGTTGAAACACTTGCTCGATCTTATGTTTATTTTTTAAGGAGCTTGAACTATGCACTAAAACTGCTCGATTATCCAGTCATATGATAAGAATGTCTCATGTAAGATGCCATTTTTTATGGAGCTTGCGCCTCACAAAGCTATGCCCCGCATCCTTTCGTTATGCAAGTTCGGAAACGACTAATCCTACGAGTTTAAAGGTTTAGACCTACGGGTTTAAAGGGAGGACCTAAAAATTTAAAAAATAAATAGCCGCCCCTTGCTTGCACTTCAAAAGTTTTGCATGCCCCCAGGTATAAAATAGAGTTTCAAGGTTACCCCTCAATTTGTAGGAAAAACATTTGTTTAACTGGGAGAGGCCTACCTCTTTCAGGTTACCAAAGATTGTTCTATTAATCTTTCAAACAAAACACTTCTTCGGCGATGTCTACCGAGATAGACAAAGGCGAGTGACAACGAGCGCCAAACACATAAATTTGACAAAAGAATATTATTCTAGAACAACCCCTCTTCCAATCACGGACAGGGTACGGACTAGTCATATTCTCCCGCAGAAATCTACCTTATACCCAAAGTTTTCCTGCCGAAGCAGACCAGGACGCATGCCCCCTGGGTTCCAGTCATATCCCTCCGAATTACTCGCGCTCATCGGGAGGACGGATCGTGGGTTGAGACATTTCTTGCGTGAAGAGACCATTTAGGGATGGTATATGACTATTTGCGATGCGTGATCCGGGAAATGAAAGCTGGTCTACGAGCTTGACCACTCTTCCTTCGTGCGGAAAAAACATTACTCTAAAGAGTGAGGAGACGATGGCTCCCATGCAATAAATATAGTCTCGTCCAAGGAGTAGGTTATAATCCAAGGGTCCTTGAACGACTGTCACATTCATTTGAACGGTCTTCCCTTTCAATGTTATGGGCACATTGGGGAGGATCCCTAAAGGTCGACTGGTTCCTTTATCAAAACCTGTCAGATTTCTCATCTCAGGAAAAAGCGATGGTGAACCAAGCGCTTTCCAAGCAGTAGAGGAAAGGATACTCACAGATGCCCCCTCATCAATGATGGTTCCAGCCATGACCATTCTGTATATTTGAACGATAATTCAGAATGGTATGCTTGCTGGCAAATGGGGTCTGCCTAGTTGTTTCCAGTCAAAGGATACAACTAGGTTGCTTGGTGGTGGGACCGAGTAGACGGCCGGGTATCGCTCTGACGAACTTCCTTCCTGCGATAAAGGAATGGGTGGATTGCCCCGTGTTCGTCGGAGTCTGTGTTGATGAAGAGAATTTGGACGATGTCATCTTTATTCTCCTCAGTGACTGTATCATTCGAAGATAAAACCTCTGAAGGCAAGACCGGGTCAACTGCCGCCTCGACCTTTTGACTTTCGTCGGGTATGGATTCAGCTGGTTCATCTTCAATGACTGGTGCTTCAGCTGACCACTTGAGCGGGCCAGCTGGATTTTCAACTAACGAAGGACTCGGCAAGAGTTTTTTATATCCAGGAGGAAGTCGTAACGGTGAAACCGGGCGATCATCCAAAACTCTTTTAGCTTCGTCTAAGAAGGGACAACGGTGGAGGGCATGGTCGCCTTCGCACAATCTACAGGGAGGTCTAGTTCTCCCTTTTTGCCCTGGAACTTCACTTTCGCTAGTTGACGGTGTACTTTCAACATGGCCATCAGAGGTTGACGACACCGGATTGTGCAAACGGGGAGACCAGTCCCTTAGTATCCGAGGGATGCAAGGACAATCTCTGTGAAAGTGGTCTCCCTTGCAAATGACACATGGCGATTTAGGCCTGGTCAGTGATGTGTGTGGATTTTCATTAGACGACACTTGCTTTCCCTTATTTGCTTTTGGCTCCTTCTTCTTTTTCTCTTTCTTCTTCCTTTCCTTTTTCTGCTTAGGAACTTGGTTTTTTGCTTTACCAGTCCCGGCACGCGAAGAGGAAGGAAGAGAGGAAGAATTAGAGGAAGTAGAAGGTTGGTGGGAAATTCTGGACTCGTCTAACTGCTGATTTGACTATTCAGGAATAGTGGTGTTCTGAACGACATTGGTTGAGAAGAGCCAGATCGGCAAGCCAATTGTCAGTCCTGGAAGAGACAATGTGGCCATATGGGGCGCACCAACATCTCCCCAAGAGGAGAAGGGACTAGGATTTCCACCAAGGGGAATTCCTTGGTTGGTAGGCTCCATTTTCTCAACCTGAAGATCAACGCAGGAAAAAGGGTGTGAATATTCCGTTTAAAATAAATTTTAACGACGCTTGGACACAACTTGCTTTTTCAATTTTAAAGAGTCGAGAAAAAGCAAAAGATGACTCTAGTCTCCTTCGATTTTTAATGAGCCTGAAGTGACAAGTGCTCAGATGGACCTTTTCTGTTAAGGAGTTTGAAAAGGAACGAAAGGGATTGCTCTGGAGTTCTAGGTAGAGGGTGTGCCAAACCAATCACAAAACCGCAGAATACTTTTTAAGGTACGGGCGGTCAATCTTCCCGAATGCTGTGTTCACTGCATTGCGATCAGTAGGGTGGCCGACACGGCTTCCTATGGATAAAGGTTTTATTCCTATAGGGGTCTCCCAATATATACTCGACGGTACGTGGGAGCACAATCCATATTGGCGCTTATCGTCTCTCAGGAGGAATCACCCAACCATCAGTGAGGCCGACAGTCACCAGGTTTTACGACGCCGGAACACGTCTCTAGCCTAGACCTCTATGTTGTGCGTTAAGTTACAAAGCGTTGTTAAGTTCATTCAGTTTATTTTAGGTTGATATTTCTTAGAAGTTTGCCTTTTTGGATCACCACGAGATGTAGATACAATTCCTAAATTCAGTCTAAAGATGATAAGCAATCTTTTATCTCTTTTCAACAATGAAAATCCTAGCTACAAAGGGAAAAGAAAGACACAATCTTTTCTCAAAGAGCATAGAGCACACTGTAAATGCACTTTTCCTAAATCAATCCATACAAACTGTCAAAATGCAAATGCACAAATGCATGTATTTGTTTTCACTTTCTTAATATTGATGCCTAAAAAGAAAGCTGTTGTACAAATTTGAATTCGATTTCAAGTGAAAACACAAACAAGTTTCTTTTTGAAATAAAAAAGATGATTACGACACTTTATTATTTTGAAGTAAACACTTGTTTTGACACTAGAAATTCAAAAATTCAAACCAAAAGACAAAAGTAAAAGCGCAATCAACTATCAACAGCAAACAAACTTTCTCCTAAGATCAAAACGACACTTACGACAGGTCTAGATCTAAGGGCGACAGTATGACTAGTTTACTTTTGTAATGGGAAACTGAAAATGATGTAACAAATACAAAAAAATAAATACAGTTTCTTTTATACAACTGAGGCGGAATTAAGGCAAAGAAAAGGGGTTTTCAGATAGGTACACACACTGATAACAGGCTGCAAAAAATCAGAGATAAAACTGAACAAAATGAAGCAGAGAACCACAGCTGCACAGGGCAAAGGCTGATCAACACACCTGTTGCACAGAGAAACTGAATTGCAGCGCAGGTAGCCCTCTCGGGACCTACGTTGAAATGCAGAGTCTCTTCACAAATCCTGCGCTGAAGCAGAAACGAGAATTTTCTCCGGGTTCTGGGTCACGGTTTGCAGTTTAATCTATGGTTTTTGGCCGGATAAAAGCTATCAATAAGGTACAATTAGAGGGATGATTTAAAGGAGGACTAAGAGCTATCACAAAGGGCTGTTAGAGCATTTGTGGATCAGCTATTCAGATCATAAACAGGCCCAGTGAATGGACTCAAGTAGCAGATCTCTACTTTTCATTTGTAAATGGAAAATGCAGTTCGATTCACCACTCCTAAGTTTATGAGAAGAACAACAATAGAAACACAAATAAACTAACTAGATACGTTCCCCAGTGGAGTCGCCAATTTGTTGTTGGGAAAAGTATCTATTCAGAACGCCCCTATCCCACTCTAAGGTGTGATAGTGCCTTAGCAACAAACAAGGAAAACTACTTGAGTATTCTTCTTTATGAAATGTAAATGAAGAGCAAGGATGTAACTAACTTGGGTCTTGCGCTAGTTTGTTGATCCAATCGCTCCTCTCTTCAATAGCTCCCAGCTCCCTGCTCCCTTACCGGCCCAGCTTCACCGAATTCCTGCAAGATCACAGAAGAGAGAAACTACACGAAGATATAGATTTACATTCATAAAAAGCTTAGGATCAGATTAAGCTAAACATGCAAATATAACAAAACATCATTGATACACAGCATGTAGGAGAAACCCAAATAATTTTATTGATATGATAAGAAAGTCCAAGAGGAGATACAACCAAGTGAGTCCCAATCCAGCATCTACCTCCCAGCAAAGGAATCCCTTCCTCTCCTCCAACAATGCATAAATCGCCCAATGTACTAATCTCAATCTCAAACCAACAGCAATTCTCAGCAAAGTACAAAATTCCCGCCTCTGGATCTCTGGGATGAGGGATCCATATATAGATGTAAGCAGGGAGGATGAGTCAGATTATGTTTTGACTTGTGGCTTCTCTCTGTCAGTTCTTGCTTCCACTTGGAGACTGAGAGCCTCTTACTCATCACTTGGTCGAATTTAGTGAGGCAAGTGTCATTGGAGAAGATTCTGGAAGCTTCCATGGTCTTTCCACCTCGTTGAATGACTCTGCCACTTGTCATTTCCCGCTCAACACACCTGGGTAGTGCATTCAAGTGCATTGCAACGCACCTAGCCAATGTATCTGGGTGCTTTGCAATGCAGGCAGCTAGTGGAGCTTCTGAATTGATCTTGATTTGACTAGTTCTGAGTGGTTTTTGGTGGAGAACTTCTGGGAGAAGCTGTCATTGGTTGACCTTGTTCCTTTAGGGGTAGGAAAAACACTTTTAGGGACTTTGGATCCCTTGAATTATGGACATTTCATGCTCAAAGCTGTAAGGCACAAAAATGTCTATAACACTGTGTAGCCGCTGTCTCCGCTGCTCGCTCCGCCTGCCTGATTCGATTGTCCCATTTATAAAAGAGCAATTCTTTATGATTTTCGTTTATCCTAGGTGCACCTACTCTTTTCCCTTCATCATCATCCTGCCAAGTTAAATATTCTGTCACCCTTCTGTCGCTCTGGTCATAGTCACTCCGCAAGTCTACCACTTGATTAGTGATTTTATCGCTCATCTCGCAATAGTGACTCCACTGTGATATTTTATGTCCCAACTCTTCCTGTTGCTGCAGTAGTTGCTCATTTAAGCCAATAGATTTTGAAATAAATTCTGTTAGCTTAGGCTCATCTTTATGCATTTCCTGTAAAGTCTGCAATTGTTTGCCTTTCTCGTCTAGACTTCTTTGATAGCCTATCTGCATCTGCTGAAAGTCTTCTTGGAGCTTCTCGAGCTGTTTGGAAGCTTCAATATTAGCATTGTCATGTTCCAACTGTTGTTGTAGCAGTTGTATCTGATATTCTTGTTCTTTCAATAGTTGCTGAACTTTCGATGCCTTGTCAATAGTTGCAGAAGCATATGCTCCTGTGATCTGAGACAGCTTAGTGAGATTTTCAATCGGGTTATTATTGGGGTCTTTCCATAAGACGTCCAAGTGTTCAGCATCTTGTGACATTGTATTTTCTAATTTTCTTTTCTTCCTATGTCTCCTTACAACTGCTTTGTGTTGGGGACTATAGAATACATCCAGTGGGGGAATTTCTTCTACATTAAGTAGAAGCTCAGAAGGTGGAGCGATAGGAATGTGCTCCGTTTCTGTGACACTGCTGACTATGATCGGAACCACTTCTTGCACTACCTGTGTATTGTTCACAGGTGTTTTCGGGGCTTGCCCTTCAAGATTGATCAATTCATTGAAGGTTTCCCTTTCTTTGTCCAGTTTTGTTGTGATGAGTGGTGCTTCGATGACAGGAGGGGGGACATCTCTTGGCGGGGAGGCGATAACTTGTTGTTGAGACATTGCACTTGACTGAGCTGTATCTTTAGTTGTTTCTTCATTTTTTCCTTGGTCGTATCCAGACTCTTTAGGATTCTTAGGCACTCCTTGCGCAATGTTGGATTTAGATCTGGAAGTGCTAGAGTTTTCACTGAGGCTAATGCTTGGAGTTGGCTCTTTAGCAGGCAGTCGCAGCTTCTCTAGAGGAATACTGGCCAGCCTTCTTTCTCTGTATAACATGAATCTTTGGAGGTCATCTGGAGACAACCTCGACCGAGCTTCCCGCAAAATTTCTTGGAGCAAGCTTCTACTCTGAAACAAATCATCAAACAAATCTTTCTTCCCAGAGAACACTTTTATTTTGACGTTCGTTGTGAACTCTTGGGCAACATCATTTGGGTCAAATGGCCTTGTTGGGAATTTAAATAATTGAAGATGTGTTACATTCTCCACTTTGGCGAAAGCGTGTCCCACATCGAACAATGAGAAGGCCCCACAAGCTACAGGAAATTGAGGCCATATGGCCTTCTTCTCGTCCTTTAGGTCTTTGGTCAGGCCGCCTTCTGAACAGGTTTGGTAAGCAATTTCCCGAGCCAAACGTTTATCAGGGATATATAGAGGTAGGACATGTGGAGGTACAGTGCTTCCAAAAACTCAAATGTAAGTAAACCATTCTTCCCCGAACCATCTCGCGATGGGGATGATGTCAATTTGTGCCTCGGGAGAGCACCTCGGGGGGTCTTTATCATACATTATTCTATACAAGGGCAAAATAATCCCGTGGCAAATCTGGTAGAAGTGAGGGATGAACTGAGAATCCCATAACACCTTATGATAAACATGGATAGGAAATGGGTCCTGGGTAGTCCATTTCCAACCCATAATGGGGAATTTAGACATAAGACAAATAGAATCCATAACATATGCAGACAAATAAAAAGGAGGATAGATCCTTTGAGAAGAGGATCTTTTAGACCGGTAATTGATAACAACCGTGTATAGATTATCAGAAAGGATCTTGGCCCAATCTATAATATCGACGCTTGTGGCAGCATCAATTAATGGTAGCCATTCAGACGAGAACTTATTGATATCCGACATCCCAAATAACCTACAAAGCATGGCCGCAGCAAAACAATATGGAGAGGTGAGGGAACCAGTGCTGTACATACCGTTTTTGTCCTTTTTGAGCGGCTCCTCTTTTCTAGACCAATCCCTTGTGGTCTCTGATAGGTCTGGGTTCTCCGCCGTGAATTTCTTGAAAAATTGTGCGTTATAAGTCGCCTGCGGTTCAAGAAGATGATACATAAGCTTCAAATCTTGCGCAACAAACGATTCGATGAGCCTGTGTCCTTGAACTTTGAATTGTCTGTTGTTCATGTCTGCATCATCAAGTATCCACTTGATCATATCCGTATATGGTAGAATTTTGGGTCTTGCTGCTATCCTGTGAAGAAATGAACATGCTAGCTCCTCTAAGGACGCCTCAAAAGAGCGTTGTGCACCCGCGACAGCAACAACCTTCATTATTCTAGGATTTTCCTCTTCTAGTAGCCTGTACATGCTTTCCCATGTTGATATCCCTGCATCTCTGTTACAGGCTGTGTCTATATACAAAGGCGCCATATCCTTCGTCTTTTCCTTCGCTTCGGAGCTTTGAGCTTTATTTTTCTTTCCCATTTCTTCCTGTGTTTGTGTTTGAATCGTCTTAGCTCTTCGTTCCTGCAGATTACGAGTGAAATGGAAATGACTGATCCAAAAAGGTGATGGGAGAGTTTTAAAAGCAGAAGATGTATCAAATATGCCACCTTACGTGAAGTAAGTCTCTACCAAGGCACGCATCTTTAATCCATTTAATAACTGACAACTAATTCATTTACTATCATTAAAAGCGCATGATTTCGAGTCAGATTATGGTAAGTGGCTTTTCTTTGAATGGCGTGCCTGAAGGATTCGTAATGAAGTGATTTATGATTTGCTTATGTAACCTCGCATATCGCGCGATCGCAAATCGTACCATCGCAAATTGCACCATCAAAAATCGCAAGGATGTCATATCGCAACGATCGCAACATTGCAGATCGTAGAAGTTTGATGTTTGCCAAGTCTTGCCGGCTCATTTCTGCGATATGCGATCTTGCGATTGGCGTTATCGCAGATCGGTGAATCTTTAAGTTTTTCTTTATGAGTATTACTTCATTGCGATGCGATGTTATTCTTAACACGAGGATCTTGCGCATACTGATTTTAAAGAGAAATGGAGGTATTTCCTATCTTTTTTGCAATGCGACTTTAAAGATTTTCTCCTTATCATAGACTTAGGTTTAAAATATTCAAAAGACTTACCTAAGCCTATGATGGTAACCTTATTTTGAGGAAAGGAAACTCTTGTTTTGCCTAAAATTAACTAAGGGTCCCCATTCATTTAGTATTTTGGTCAACACTTAAATGAACAAAGGGGGGGGTTGTTGCCGGCCACAACAGGTCTTTAGGGACTCCTCTGAGCAGAACCAACTTCAGAGATTTGGGGTGAAGTGTGCACCTAGCCATTTTATAACTGAATTGAAACCTCTCTTCATAGTCTTCTAAAGATTCTTCACTTCCCATGGTCATTCAGAAGATTTCTTCCTTGGTGTCCTTTGACCTACAATAATCTAGATACTTGTTGTTAAAGGCTTGCTGCATTTGAGCCCAAGTTGTGATACTGTTTCTAGGTAACCCCATGAACCAACGTAATGTTGCATCCTTGAGGGTAGAGGGAAAGAGTTTCAACTTCTGCTCGTCTTCTGCATAGTCATAGGTTCAACAGAGAACAACAAACTCAAACAAGAATGTATCAAGGTCTTTGGTAGTCAATCCATGGAAGTGAGGTAAGGCTAAGGGACTTATGTTTTTCATCTTTGTGTCCCCATTGGTCTCTCGAATAGGAAAAGAACCTTCAATTCTTTCCCCATTTCCTCTAATGTTTCTATTTTCAGCCATGGTCTCAGGAGGAATGGTTTCTTGCTCTTCTTCTGTTATAGGATTTTCATATATCTCTGAAGGCTCACCTATAGGTTCTTCTGGATCACTGTCACCAAAGAAGAGAGAAGGGTGACTTAGTGATGTGGTGGGGGTGTTGGGTAGGAATTTTCCTAAATTATCTCTATTTCTACGAGGCATGAAAGGAAATGTCTCTTTTTTTGGGGTGATTTTTTGTTTCTTTTTCTACTTGTACCTGCAAAAACTGAAATGGATTGAACATCAAATTGCAACTAACTAAAATAAACCTTGCTGAAATGAAAATTGAAAAATTGAAATGAAAGTAGGAAATGACTAATCTATCTTGCTAAAATGAAAATGCAGAATTTAAATGAAAGCAGGAAAGGACTAATCTATTTTGCTAAAATGAAATTGTAGAATTGAAATGAAAGCAAGAAATGACTAAGCTATTTTGCTGAAATGAAAATGCATAATTGAAATGAAAGCAGGAAATATCTAATTTACGCTTGCTGAAATGAAGTTGCAGAATTGAAATTGCAGAATTGAAATGAAACAACTACTCTACTCTTGCTGAAATAAACTACTTAGCAGAATGTTGCAGTGAAAAAAATAGAAGAAAAGCAGTAATCACAAAATACTCTGACTCTTCCCTGGCAACGACACCAAAAATATGGTGAACTCCAGTATTGTAGCAATAATGCCACAACTCCTGGGGCTCCCTACTTTACTTTTATCAACCCGGTACTTCGTAACAAAATTGGAAGCGATGGTTCTATATGCACAAGTACTAGCTCTTACTGCAGGCTGTCACTTCATCAACTGCCACAAGTTCGCTAGGAGCTTAAGTGTTAAGTTATGGTATGTTCTATGCTTATAATAGTTTACTTCTTTTTCTTATTATATTCCATATATTAGCAATCACATGTACATAAAGTAAAGTGCAGATAGAACATTAAATGATCGACAGAAAACAAGCCAAGACAAGAGGCACAAGATGTGGTGGTTAACCAGGGACAAATCCCACAATGTGTGGGGAAACCCTTTGATCAAATCTTATTTTATCCTCAATAATTTAGTAGAGAGAAATAGTACAATAAATATGATTTATATCAGCAATAGCAAACCCTATATTAGCGGCATTAGCATTAGCAGCTTCATCATCAAACTAGGGCAGACAATATCTCACAAACCGACCGTCGGATCGGCTTGATTCCACCACCAAAAGTTGTGGCTTCTAGAGGAGGTTCAGATGAACCTACAACATAGTTCAAATGAAGAGATCTTCTAGTCCACATAGGTCAAACTTTACTTCTGCAGTTGCAGCTTTAGTTTCGGTAGCTTCCGGCTTCAAACTAGGGCAGTCGATATCTTGCAAATTGTTTGTTGGATTTACTTGATTCCACCACGAAAATTTTTGGCTTTTAGAGGAGGTTTATATGAACCTATATCATAGTCCATATGAGGAGATATTCTAGTCCATGCAGGTCAAACTTTAATTCTGCAGTTGCAGCTTCAGTTTTGACAGCTTCTGGCTTCAAACTAGGGCAGTCGATATCTTGTAAATCTTCTGTCGGATTGACTTGATTCCACCACCAAAAGTTGTGGCTTTCAGAGAAGGTTCAAATGAACCTATAGCACAGTTAAGATGAGGATATCTTCTAGTCCACTCAAGTCAATCTCTACTTCTGCAGTTTCAACTTCAGTTTCAGCAGCTTCCGGCTTCACATGTGTGAGGGAGAGACCCTTTTCTGTGCAGTAGAGAAGAGACTCTTTTCTGCACAGTAGAGAGAGAGATGTGATGAGATGAGTGAGTCCAAATGAGGAAAAGTCCTCCTATATTTATACACAATGTTGGTGTTTTAATAGATGCGACTATTGGGCTTCTGAGCCTACATGAGTTGTAGGTCGGCTTGATAATAATTCCATAATCAAAATAAATTCATATCTCCATGAATACTTATCGGAATCAGATGATATTTATATCAATCCTACACATCTTGATGATAGGAATCTAATAAAAATATTATCAACCATGAATAAGATGACCCACATGAATTTTTGCCCTAGCGACAAATTTTAACACTCCCTCTCAACTAGGGAGAACTTCATCTACAATCTGTCTGTCAGTTGCTACTATTCATCCATCAAATGAAATGCCTTGTATAACCTAACCCTTGGCCAGCTCTGCTCTATTATACATATTCTGCTTTGTCTTGTTCTGCCCTGTACTGATCTGTATTGATCTGCTTTGTTCTGCTCTACTACTGCATTGTTCTTTTCTACTCTGCTTTTGTCCGAATTATGAAGAAGAAGAAATGATCGAGGATGTATCATACTAACTCAAAGTCAGTCTCAAAGTATGTACCACTGGTCCCAGACCTGTCTCAACCAACCTAAAGTCAGTGTCATAGTATGGTACAACTCCACTCGTCCCAAACTAGTATCATCCACTACTGACTCAAAGTCAGTCTCAGAGTGCGTACCACTGGTCCCAGACCAGTCTCAACCGACCCGAAGTCAGGTTCATAGTAGGTATCACTCCTACCACTGGTCCCAAACCAGTATTGCAATCTTAGAGAGTGTACCACTAGTCCCAAGCCAGTCTCAACCGACCCGAAGTCAACATCATAGTATGTACCACTCTCACTGGTCCCAGACTAGTACTAAACTGACACAAAGTCAGTCTCAGAGTATGTACCACTGGTCCTAGCTAGTCTCAACCGACCCGAAGTCAGGTTATAGTATGGTACAACTCCTACCACTGGTCCCAGACTAGTACCATTGATCCCAAATCAATGGAGGTCATCGTAATGTAGGGAGTATGGTAGATACAACAATGCGTCCATTGGTACTACTATGGTCCCTGACTTCATTTCCTTGCTCATTGATCAGATGAGAGGTACTTCCCATGAGTCCCAGACTGCATGGGTACGATGCCTCGACAAGAGAACTAATCGGTCCTATCCTCACAGGAGAACACATCAATCCTGCTGTAATCGCCATGCAGAACACATCAATCTAGGCCACCATGGAGAACACATCAATCCAGGTCTCTCAGGAGAACACAACAATCCTACTACAATCGCCATGGAGAACACATCAATCCCGCTACAATCGCCATGGAGAACACGTCAATCTAGGCCTCACAAGAGAACAATCAATCTTGCTACAATCACCATGGATAACACATCAACCCAGGTGTCATAGGAGAACTAATCATCCTACTACACAAGAGAGTGAATCATCCTGTTCCAGAAGAAAGTGAATCATCTTGTCCCACAAGAGAGTGAGTCATCTTGTTGCAATGCATAGCACCAGGGCAGGGTGAGTCACCTCGTGGTTTTATGTTGCTCCAGTAAGAACTGCAAGCCCTCAAAGCTCCCAAAGCTCAATTTATGCAACATGCAGGACCCTTGTACAAGGGTTTCTAGACGACTCCAAGTCGTTTGGGAAAATCGCAGATTAGATCTTTCCTTAGGACTTTGACAAGGTGTATCAACCTGTACATCATCTTAATGTGACGGAGCCTCCCTGCTCATTAACTTACCATATCCCAGATGATGTCTACTTGCTGGAGCAATCGACGAATACAGGATTCCTTAATACTCGAATCCCACCTCTGGTTGTTACAGAGAATCACGGTGGTATGTGTTCAAACAACTCACTGAAGAGCTTCCACAACCAGGCAGCTTCAAACAAGGTCATACCCATAGATATTTATCCAGTCTCAGTGGTGCTTATGGCAGCCGCCTTCTGCTTCCTTCTCATTCAGTATATCAAAGAAGAATCCAAAGAGAAACAACACTAAAAAGTGCTAGAGTGATCCTCCACACTACCTGCTTGCTCAGCGTTCAAATAATCATGCAGTTTCATATTTCCAGCAGTGTATCTCAATCCATGAGATATTGTGTCCTAAAGACATCTCAGAAGATTCTTGACACCAATCTAGTGAGGCTCAACCAAATATGAGCTCACAATGCTAACTACAAAACATATGTTTAGATGGAGGTTCACCAAGAACATCAACGCGAATGAGTTTTTGAGACTTAGAGGCATTTCCCAAATATTGTCCGACATCACTACCATATAACTTCTGAAAGTTAAGATCCTCGAGGTAGTCACAGGCTTGCAGTCCACCATACCAAATCTTTCCAAAATCTTCACCACATATTTTCCTGGAGATAGCAAAATTTCCCTTGGCTTTTGCCACACTTCAAGTCCTTGGTCCTTCATTTCAAATTCAGAAGCCAACTCCCTCTTACATTTTTGAATGAGAGGGTGTGCACCTATTAGAAAGAGGTCATCTACATATAACACCGGTATGAGAGGCTTGTCATCTTCAACCTTAAAGTAAAGGTTAGGATCGACTTTAACCCTAGTGAATCTGAGCTTCATCAAGTAGCTATCGATCCTCTCATACCATGCTCGATGTGCTTGCTTCAGCCCATAAGGAGCCTTCTTCAACCTGCATACATGAGATTTTCAATTATAAATCTCAAATCCTTCGGGTTGCTCCACATAGACCTCTTCCTTGATCGAACCGTGCAAGAACATGGTCTTGACATCCATCTGATGTAGGTTCCATCCTTGTGAATCCACAAGGGCTATGATCAAGTGGATGGTCGTATATCTGGCAAAAAGTGAGAATATCACATCATAGTCTATACCTTACTTCTGGGAGAAATCATGAGCAACAAAACGAGCCTTATACTATTCCATACTTCCATCTGCTACAACTTTATCTTGTAAAGCCATTTTGAAGTAACAGTTGTCTTGTCCTGGGTTTTAGGAACTACTTCCTAGACATCATTCTCCATAATCATCATAGCATCCTTACATACTTGATGCTTGACGGCATATGAGAATGATGAAGGCTCATTTTATATAATCGTGCTCATGATGGTCAGGTATCCCTAATACCTGTTAGGTTTCACAGAAGGTTGCTCAGGGCACAGCATGCCCTTAGCATCATCAAGTATCCCCCTAAGCCATGGAGGCCTCTTCATAGAAGAGGGAGGCTCAGCTGGATAAATAGGATCCATGGGTACCTTCACATCAGGGATTGTTACATCATCTATCCATAGAGAAAGCTTCCATAATCGTATAGTTCTTCCTTTCCGCCACACCATTTTGCTCAGGAGTATGTGGTGTAGTAGTCTCCCTCTTAATGCCAGCCTTAGATATGCTTGAGTGAACCAACTATAATATATCAGAGGTCTTGCTTTGACTTGAGGGGAATGGTCCTCTTTTGAGCTTTCCTTTGGCACATCCCGGACATACACCTTCTTTCTCTACTTGGAATTCGGGCATCCCTATTACCATCTATCTTACATCGAGTAGAGCTTTGTAATAAAGGTGGGAAAACCTCTGATGCCATAGTTCAAACTGAGGAGATGTGTCATAAGATATGACACCTAGCAGACTTCCATCATCCCGATATACTAAATCAACATGAAACACAAGAGTAAAGGCATCTTTCACATTATTTTTCCATATACGTACCTTGCCATTGCTAAAGGTTACCTTGTAGCCTTTGTCTTTCATTACCGAGATGGACACCAGGTTCTTTCGGAGGTTAGGTGCAATTAATACATCCTAAAATTTCTAGCCTTCTTGAATGGTTGTCCCCTTCCTTGATTTCTAGCATTCCTTTTACCTTTGCTATTGAATTTTCCATCCCTTCGATTACCATGAGAGGGATTTTGATCATTGTCATGGTGAGAGTCCTTTCTATTAGGGAATTTCCTTACATAGTGACCTGCTTTATTGCAAATGTAACATCATCCTTTTCTTCAACCCTTAGGTCCAACCTTTCTTTTCGATTTAAACCTGGAATTATTTCTTTTCTTAGCATGAGAAGGAAAAATACCAGGAGGACCTTTAGGCAAGAGCATTTCTTGCTCTTCTACCCTTGTTTCTTCCTGAATTCATCTAGCCATTAATTCCTTGAAACAAGGAATTGCATTATAGTTGAGAAGAGTAGTCCTGAACATGTACCATTTGGATGGTAATCCTCCAAGAGTCATGAGTGCTATTTCCCTATCAGTTATAGTCTCCCCAATAGATAGGAGATCGTTCTTGATCTCGGTGATTCTTAAGAAGTATGCTTGCATACGCTCATCTTTACCCTTCTTGATTTCCCTCAGCTTATTTCTAAGAAACAAAAATTGATTTGCATCATTAACTTTAAATAAACTCACCAGTCTATCGTAGATTTCCTTGGAGGTGTCTAGTTCAAAGATGTAGGCCACCAAGTGCTTGTTGATAAAGTCTTAGATGATATTATTTGCTTTAATTTCTCCATTCTTCCATTTGTTCTTGGTAGCAGGAGGTGCATTTGATGGAGGCTCAACAATATTGCCTCTCACATGATCCAACACTTCTTGATCCTCAAGGGTTAGATCGATAAACATCTTCCATCCATGATAGTCAGCTTTCTCACGGAGCTTGTCTTCAACAGGAAAGAGTGTTGAGGACCCCATTGTTCTTTTAGGATAGCCTTGCCAATCTTCTCTTCGGTGATTGCTCTTGCTCTTACTCCGCCTTTATCTTCACCTCAACTCTGATTCCATGTTAAGTTATGGTATGTTATATGCTTATAACAGTTTACTTATTTTTCTTATTATATTCCACAGATTAGCAATCACATGTACATAAAGTAAAGTGTAGATAGAACATTAAACAATCGACAGAAAACAAGCCAAGACAAGAGACACAAGATGTGGTGGCTAGCCAAGGGCAAACCCCACAATGTGTGGGGAAACCATTTGATCAAATCTTCTTTTATCTTCAATAATTCAGCAGAGAGAAATATTACAATAAATCTGTTTTATATCAGCAGTAGCAAACTCTAGATCAATAGCATCAACATTAGCGGCTTCATCATCAAACTAGGGCAGACGATATCTCGCAAATCGACCATTGGATCGGCTTGATTCCACCACCAAAAGTTGCGGCTTCCAGAGGAGGTTTAGATGAACCTACAGTGTAGTTCAGATGAGGAGATATTCTAGTCCACGCAGGTCAAACTTTACTTATGCACTTGCAGCTTCAGTTTTGGCAGCTTCTAGCTTCAAACTAGGGCAATCGATATCTTACAAACTGTCTTTCGGATTGACTTGATTCCACCACCAAAAGTTTTGACTTTCAGAGGAGGTTTAGATGAACCTATAGCACAGTTCAAATGAGGAGATCTTCTAGTCCACGCAGGTCAAAATTTACTTTTGCAGTTGTAGCTTCAGTTTCGGTAGCTTCTGGCTTCAAACTAGGGCAGTCGATATCTTGCAAACCATTTGTCAGATTGACTTGATTCCACCACCAAAGGTTGCGACTCTCAGAGGAGGTTCAGATGAACCTACATTGGAGTTCAGATAAGGAGATCTTCTAGTCCACGTAGGTCAATATTTACTTCTGCAGTTGCAACTTTATTTTCAACAACTTCCGGCTTCACATGTGTGAGGGAGAGACCCTTTTCTATGCAGTAGAGAAGAGACTGTTTTCTGCGTAGTAAAGAGAGAAAGATGTGATGAGATGAGTGAGTACAAATGAGGAAAAGTCCTTCTGTATTTATACACAACATTGGTGTTTGAATAGATGCGACTGTTGGGCTTCTGAGCCTACATGAGTTGTAGGTTAGCTTGATAATAATTCCATAATCAAAATAAATTCATATCTCCATGAATACTTATCAGAATCGGATGATCTTTATATCAATCCCACACCTCTCGATGAGAGGAATCTAATAAAAATATTATCAGCCACGAATAAGATGAAGCACATGAAGTTTGGCCCTAGTTTCCAATTTTAACACTAAGCCAACTTCTATGAGTTCTCAGAAGAAGATTTTAACTGTGATGGAAGAAAGCTAACTCAAAAGAGGCTATTCTACTTGCAGAAAGAAGATGAAAACTAAAATGAAAAAAAAACCCTAGCAAACCCTAGTTTTACCCACTAACCCTACTTTCGCAAGAAAAGAGATGGAAACTACCGAAATGGATTCCATTGACTACTGAAAAGGTAAAATGCACATATTCAAGCTACTTCTGAAGGAAAAGGAAAAAAAATTCATCTTTTTGTACTTTTGAGCATTTTCATGTAGAATTATTATGCTTGTGTTTTAACTAGTTGTGACTCTGCAGAGGTTTGGTGGTGAAGGGAGACGAAGTTTGTTTTTGCAGGGGGTAAGGAAGGTGTGGAGAGGTCTTAATAAGTCCCTAGTACCCTTCTAGAGACTTCCATTATGATTAGACTTCAAAAAATCACTCGCATGAAATTCTACAGGAGGCTGCAGGGGATCTACAGGATGTTCTACAGGATGATTTACACGACGAGGACAAAAGTGGTTTTTGAAGGTTTGAAGGTGGAAAAATGGTGGGAGAAGGGAAATGAAGGCTGGATGGATATGTTAAGGGTTCTAGGACTTTGTCAATGAAGATCATGAATGAAGGAGATGGTTGGATTTGTTCAAAGGTCAAGAAAGCAATTTTGCACAAAAACGTAGAAATTAGGGTAGTTTGGGAAAGTATGGTGAATGAGTGGGGGAAATCTTGAGGGATGGACTAGAGAAGGTTGTGTGATGGTAGAATTATAAGCTGGAGTGTTCTACAAGTGAGCTACACAATTACTTTTCAAAATTGTCCCAAGCAAGAACTAAAGAATAGAGTTTTACCTATTTTAAACTAATTCTGACCTAAAAGCCAGAAAAGTGTTGAAAATAGCTTTATGGATAGGAATTTATGTAAGAAATCCATGGAAACTGAACAAGAAAGAATGTAAGCATGTGAATCTAAATGATATCAACTTCTCCAACTCAAAATCTCACACTAGCAATTGCATTGGAAAGCAAAAACAATGTTTTTGGTGGCAGCAATAGTGCCTTGATCTCAAATCATGGTCCCAAGGAGGGAGAAAGGAGATCAAGGCCTGCTTGGTAGCCTTTTTGGATCTTTTTCTGTTATTACAGTAAACTATCTAATCAACCTAAAGCAAGATCAATTATTCTAACCATCAGAAGCAACCCAATTAACAAAGGAAGATTTAACCTAAACAACAGAAATTATCTCATGAATGCAAGAAAAAGCATATAAATACACAAAGGAGGTGTTGGGCACCTGGGTTGGGCCCAAACCCAAGATTTATATCCCCCTAGGAAAGATCAGTGCTGGTTCAAAGTTGGATTCATCTTCATTGATCAAAAAAATAATAGTTACATCACAAAACTGTTTGCAAAAAGAGCTCCAAAATGAACTGAGTACAAAGCTGCACTAAAGTGTGAATATAGACTATCAAATGGCTAACCTACTGAGGCTTGAAGCCTTCTTATTTATACAAATGAGGACTCCCAACAATCCTCCTAAACTTTAGGAGCTCGGCTGCCTAAAACTGCAGATAACGACAACTTCACTAGACCCACTCGATTGTCCCTTGGAATCATCATTTGTGGGCTTTTGTACTCCGAGCTGTTGATGTAGAACTAAAGAAAGGGGTCATTAATGAAGGAGACACCCCTACTATAAGTCCTCAGCCCTGTTTCCTTGATTGTGGCTGCCAATCTGCTCATAAATGCCTGGTCTTTGTCCAAAAATGTTCAAAAATCTGCAATAAACACTCATTAGACTATGTGGCAAAGTGACTATCCCCATTCACTCTATTGACATAAATATATTCAAAAACCTGCACAAAACTATGGAGAATGGTGGATTAAATGAAAATAATAGGCAGAATGAGCCCATATAGTTACCCATTTCTAGTGCTCATCACTTATGTAGCCCAAAATGATGGTAATGGAGTGGAAAATGAGAAGTAGTCGTGGACATAGACTCTATCAAAGGTTAATGTTACAATACCCCTTCCACTTGGTATCAGAAAAAATTTAATGGTTTGTGACACAAAGAAGAGTTATTTAACGGCAGGGTTGAAAGGGAAACCTCATGTCTTAGTTGTAAGTCATTTATTTGTGTTTCTTAGTTGTATGTCACCTATTTGATTTTGAGCTTTATCACATCAATTATTTCGCTAATCCAATATGCATGGCTTGTATTTCTCACCTGATGTTAGTTACTTGACATGGTTGATATAACATTCAATTCTAGGCCAATTTTATTTTAAGTCGGAGATTTTATCAATTAAAAGGATTTTCATATTTTGATTGCTTTACTTGGAGCTTGAATCAAAAAACTTTTGTAAATTCCACATGGATGCTATTTTTTAGGGTGATCTCATTGCACCAGTAAGGTCAGATGATTCCTAGAACATAGGTATACAACAAGTGCATCTGTGGCCTTTGTTGTGTATCTGTTATTATTTATATCATTGATGGATGGTTATTGATTGATGTAAAACAAAGGATGGGAAGGTCCTACCAATTCTCTTGACAAAGCAAAATCAAATGGAGTGGTAGAATTATGTTTTAAAGGGTGAGCCAAAAATCAACACTTGAAAGGTAGAACTTGAGAATAACAATCTATCTGATCTAGATCTAGGGACACAATAGACGATGGAAAAAAATGATGGTATTGATGAGTCTTCCTTGCAAATAAGATCTAACTGTTAGACCACTACCCATATTTCAATTATCTGCAATGACAATAGTGTCTCTAGCTTTATTTGTATGAAAGTGACTTTTGCCATTGTTGTGTTCATTTCCTATGAATGATTTTGATTTTGAATCTCCAACTAGTTTGTTGTTAAACTAATAAAAGCTCTAATGACAAACATATAGTTTTCAAATCTCCTTTCTAAATCTATTTTCTTGACCAAATTTGTCTTCTTACTTTAGGTACTATAGATTCCTACTGTGTGACATATGCTATGATATAATTGCTTGGATAAATAGATAGAAGTGTTGTACAACATAGCCTTTTTTTAATCTAAAGAAGAAAAATTTCCAAATACAAAATTTATTAATTAAGAACATCTTTTAGACTTCTTAACTAAGTTATGATTATATTTCGATAGGGGATTTTGTGTACGCTTATATTGTGTTGTCTCTTTGATTTCTATCAGGGAACCATGGTTAATAAGGAATGTGTTCTTGAGCTGCAACAGAAAACGCATATGTTAGTGGGATCTCCAAAGTCCGTGTTGGATGAATTTAATATTAGTGATGATTTTGATTCCTTATGAGATAAAGAATGTCACAAGTCAAATTCAAAGAAACAGAAGTAGCTCAAGAATGAAGCTGAAGCTATTTCTTTCTATCCAAGTCAATTTCTTTTATTTGTTGGTTGTTGTCATGTTTTGACTGCGGAATTGTGAAATTCCAAATTGCATGTTAGTTTATGAAAGGGGGTAAGATATCTATATCTATATATATCTAATGTTTTTTATCATATGTCGTTCATGGTTTCCGGAGATCCATGTTACATTTTCACAGAATTTTAGATATCATTCAAAGATCTAAACACCAAACAACAACAACATTGATATTTTTCTTTCACTCAACCTATAACATATTGCATTTGTCTTCATTAATATTCTTCTTCCATATGCTATCCACTTATGACATTTGCTTTGCAATATTTGGTGCATTTTATAGTTATAGGTCATTTATAGATTATAAATGTGTTTAGAGTTTCACTTCTAATTGAGTATTCAACTGAACATATTGATTCTCTTATACATAATTAGTTTTCCCTCCACCCACTTTTCATAACATCCATAACCATTATGTAGCGACCTGCATCTTTGATGTTGCTTTGCTTGTTTAGTAAAATATTGTCAAGACTTTAATTTATTGAAAGTTGTAGAATTTATAGTTTATGAAGTTTCAAGGTGTAGTTTTTAAAAGTCTAATTATTTAAAGGGTGCTAGCTCAATGGAAGAGAAACTTCTTTACAAGTAGGAGGTTGGTGGTTCGATTCCATTGTGCCCTAACATCCATATGGAATGGCGGCGATCAATTTTTGGAAACAGAGGCTCTTTTGACCATCACCGATGAGCTTTGGTGACACTTTTTGACCATCACCAAAATATGAAATGGTGATGGTCAACGAATGCCACCATATTTACGCATAAATAGTGACAACCCTCAAAGGTTTGTAACCATAAATCGTTGTTGTTGATATGAAATGGTGATGGTTGTTGTCCATCATTATAGTCATTATTCATGACGAAGCTTGAATGCAACCACAACACAAATAATTATGGCAATGCAACTTTTGGTGACAATCAACGAACGTCACCATATATATGCACCAACAATGATGGCCATGAAATATCCATCATAATAAATCGTTGTTGTTGATATGAAATGGTGACGGTCTCTATCCATCATTATAATAAATATTCATGATAGACCTTGAATGTCACCATAACACCTATGTTTTTGGTGACGCCACGTTTGGTGACATTGAGTTTTTGTTGACGGAGGCTATGGTCCGTCACCATTTCTCATATGAAATGGTGACGGTCTCTATCCGTCATTATAAATCATTATTGGTGACAGACATTGAATGTCACTATAACAACTATACTTTTGGCGACGCCACCTTTGGTGACGTTGTGTTTTACAGAGGGTATGGTCCGTCACCATTGCTTAGATGAAATGGTGACAGTCATTATCCGTCATTATAAATCATTATTGGTGATGGAATTTGAATATCACTACAACACCTATACTTTTGGTGATGCCACCTTTGGTGACGTTCAATTTTTGGCGATGAAGGCTATTTTGACTATCACCAATGAGCTTATGGTGAAGTTTTTCGCCCCTCACCAATGACCTTTTTTCTTGTAGTGTAACTTGAAATAAATATTTTGACTTCCATATGGTCTTACATGAAGTTATGAGTCATTTCTATGTTTGTTGGATTATATGTTTTAATTATGAAGGATTCATATGTTTAGAATATCCACAATGCAACAATGACTTGCATAAATAATTTATGTTGTATTAAATCTACCAAAGTTGATATTTTTGATTATGTAAAAAAATATTAGAAATTAATATTGATTTTTAAAAAAATACAGTGATATTGACACGATATTATTTATTGTTATCATTTTATACAAGATAGTTTAAAAAAATGTTGCAATTTTATTGCCTCGTTAAAAGGGGAAACTTCGTTTTGATGGTTTTTTTAAGGATATTTTTTGCAATGGGATAAGTTTTCTTAGACTAAGATTTGAAAAGAGTTATACTTTTAGCCTTTAAAATAGAAATTACTCTGGCAATAATGAATCTTTCATTTACGTGTTTATTTTTAAAAATTGTTTTAGTTATACAATCTTTCCATAATGTCATGCTTGAAAACTTAAGGTTTTTAATTCCATGATTGAAACATTGTGAGAAATTTTAAGGTTCTTCTGAGTTATAATATTTTATCTTTAATACTATGGTTGAAAACAATTACAATTTTAGGGTTTTTCATAGTCTTGATATTTTATCTTTAACGACCTAGATGGAAATTGTTGGAATTTTAAGGATTTTCATAAACATGATATTTTATATTGAACATTATGTCCAAAAATTGTTGGAATTTTAAGGTAATTCAAAGTCCTGATATTTTATATTTTAATGCCATTGCTATAAATTGTTGAAATTGTCTCCCAAAGAAAAAAAAATGTTGTTCTAGCATTAACAGGTTTTGTTTCCACGGTGTTTCTTTCATCTTTTTTCCCAAAAAAATTGTTTTTACTGCCATTTTAAAAATAGGTTGAAAGTTTACCCTAAAAAAACATCGTTCTAGAATACTGAGTTTTCGTTTTTGGGTTTTTTCTCATGTTTTTTTTGGGATTTCGGGCTAGAATCACTACACGAAAAAGGGATATTAGAAAGGGTCGAAAAATGTCACCATAAGCTCATTGATGAAAGTCAAAAGACCCTCCCATCACAAAAACTTGAATGTCACCAAAAGTATAGGTGTTGTGGTGACAGTCAAGATCTGTAACCAATAACGATTTATAATGAGGGATAGTGACCATCACCATTTCATATGAGCAATACTGACAAACCTTAGCCTCTGTCACCAAAGAAATTAACATCACCAAAGGTGGTGTCACTAAATGTACAAGTGGTGTGGTGACACTCAAGGTCTGGAACGAATAATGATTATAATGATGGATAATGACCATCACCATTTCATATGAACAACACCTATTTATTATGACAGACCTTTCATGCCCGTCACTACTTATGCATCTATATGGCGACATTTTTTGACCATCATCATTTTATATTTTGGTGAGGGTCGAAACATGTGACCATAAGATCATTGGTGATAGCCAAAAGAGTCTCTATCACCAAAAAATGAATGTCACCAAAAGTCGCATAGACGAAAGTATAAGTGTGGTGGTGAAATTCAATGTTTGTCATAAATAATGATTATAATGATAGATAGTGACCATCACCATTTCAAATGGACAACAGTGATTTATGGTGATGGTACTTTCAAGGTTTTCACTATTGATTCATATATATGGTGGCATTCCTTAACTGTCACCATTTCATATTTTGGTGAGGGTCAAAAAATGTCACCATAAGCTCATTGGTGATGTTGAAAAGAGTCTTCATCACCAAAAACTAATTGTCACCATTCCATATGAATATCAAGGCATGATGGAATTGAACCACTAACCTCTTGCTTGTAAAGCAGGTGCTCTTCCATTGAGCTAGTACCCTTTAAAGAATTAGACTTTAAAACTTTATATCTTGAAACTTTATAAATTTTAAATTCTACAAATTCCAATAAATTATCAAACTTTGTAAAGTCTTGGAAAATATTTTACTAAACAGGGAATATATCATCAAACCTATAGGTCCTTACCTAATGGTTATGGAAGTTAAAAAGTGGATGTAGGGAAAATAATTAGGTATAAAATACTCAATATTCTCAGTTGAATACTCAATTAGAAGTGAAACTTTATAGAAATTTATAGACTATAAATGACTTATTATTATCAAACCTAAAATATGTAATTACACCAAATATTGATTCTAACCTTTTGAATCATGTAAATTTGTTGTGAAAGAATAAAAATCTGCCTCTAAAAGAATATTTTTCATGCAAAAAGGTAAAAATCAGTGAGTATATATGATGCAATTTTGAAAAATGAGTTACATGCTTGAATCCTACTGGATACAGAGTCTATAAAACTAATTGAGAGTGCTTTTCACTATTAACTAATTCAAGATTTCAAAGTACAATGATCAATAAGAATGATCCTAAAATGTAACCCCTAAACAAAGGTTAAAATTGTAAGAACAAAGTTTGGCTAATATCCATTAAACCAAAAAAATATCCAAGGGGAATTCAAACACTTTGAAATGAACACCAAAACATGAGTATCCAAATATTCAATTGCATGGATACAAGGAAATCATTCTCTACCTCTCAATGATAATTATGTCCAACAACAAGTACTTCAATTAGAAAAGGGGTGTGAAGACAAGAACCTCAAAGAAAAAAAAAATACACAATACAAAAATACACTTCATCCCCCCTCTAACTTTTTAGAATAGATCTACGGGAATAAAAAAAAGTCCATAGAGAATAGGACTAGCAATTTCCCCTAAAGGTGCAAAGATACACTGAAGGAATAGAATATTTGTGTCTACCAAACCCAAGCCTATAGAGAGACACCTTTGATGTAATTATTTTTCTTTGTCTCCATGTAGCTAAAATGAGGTTAAATTCTCTTGAGAAAACATTGCAAAGCCTTCCATTCACATGCTTCTGATATTATTTGGTTCAGTAAATTCTTGTTTCTCAAAACGTTTTGGATGCTCTAATAGTTTCATTGAAAACATGTAAAGAGCCTATCCATAATGCTAAAGGTTAAGTTTTTCCTCAGTTGTTTGTTGTCCAAAAATGAAATTCAAGTTCAACCAAAGGTGCATGCTTACCAAAAACAAGTCCTACATTGGTTAATGATGGAAATAAGTTATTTTGACAACTAAACCATTTGCGATCTCTCATACTAATAAGTGGTTTGTTTCATGATGTATTCTTTTAATTGTATAAATTCGATCAATGCACTACCTTGTTTTTGTATTGATTGCTTGTTAAAGACATGTCTCAATATAATCATAAAAGATAAGAGGGTATTTGATTTTCAACAAATTTTCTACTCTCCACAATGTATGATATTTTTTTCTTTTACAATAACTACAATTTAAATATAAAAAAATAAGAAAAGTAATTAAACTGAATTGTTTGTTTAGTGGAAGCTTCTAATTGGGGCTATGAAGTTTACATGTACATGTCACTTTATAAGGGTTAGAAATTTCATGGTAGAATAAAATTTTACATCACTGCAACACAACTCAGTGAATACAGTTAAAATGAAAAATGGAAGCTATGACAAAGTAATAAATTCATATCTGAATACAACATAATTCTTTGTTTTACTAAAATTAAGGGTTCTATAAAACAAAGAGTACAAGATCAATCTTTTACCCATGAAATAAACATGAAATTTAATGATCTTATGTTCATATTCCAAGCATGCATTCTTTAGAAAAATAGAAGAGAGGGCATTAACTTTAAGTAATTAATATCACTTTAAAAGAATTTCCATCTTCATGATAATTTAAGATATGGAAAAATTTATAATAGAAATGACATCATCACTAGGTATTTTCGCAAAGCACGAGCATACCATAGGAAAATATTACATGAATGACAAATTAATATCATGTGAGATGTAAATTCGTTAAAACCAACACGCGTAAAGAGATTTGAAATAACTTTTTTTGCTTTCATCTTATTACAAATAAATGCAGCTTGAAGGATTTTGATTTGGCACCCTATTTGGACAGAATCTTGCTAACAACTTACTTTATTTCAGTTTCATTCACTATTAGTTTACTAGGGCATTTTCTTTGTTCCATGTAGAAGGAAATTTTATAAAATTATATGGTATATTTACATTACTGCTAAATTTAAATTATTCTCACTGAAATATAATATTTATTGATGTTATCATTTAGTGTGGATGTTAAGAAGGATTTTGTTGCAAACTTTATTAGGGTTGAAGCATGTACTTCTCTTTTTTTAGGGAATATTTATGTGCTTTTTTTATTTTGTCACTAGGTGGAAATAAATATTACCTTTGTGTTTCCTATTTGAACTGGAAACTCCCTCCCCATACTAATTAAAATGTATAACACTAAACTACGTCATGTAATTAGAAGAAACTCTAGTAGGTTGTGTCAAGAGACAATGCCTCCTCACAGTTCTTCCTTGTAGCTATACAAAGTGGTGTGCTGCCATTTTTATCAAGTAACATAAATATTGTTAGGTAAACTTGAAGTGGTTCCTGCACCACATCCAAGAAATTTGCTCCTTTGGTTGCCATGTGCATTGTTGTCAAGTCCTTTTCGTCTGTTCTTGGAGCCATTTGTGGATCCTTTGCTAGTAAAGCTATAAAAATATATGTGTAACCACTTCTTGCAGCTAGATGCATTGCATTATTTCCATTGTTTTTGGAAATCCTTGCCAATTGATTGTCTCTATCCAGAAGCTCGTTGACCACCTCAACATGACCCTTAGTTGTAGGAGAAACAAAAGGTTTTGTTGTTGATAAATCCAAAGTTTTTCTCAAATGAAGGTTGTGGTTCAAAATATATTTGACAACACATGCACAATTTATCAATGAAATTCGTATGAATGAATTATAATGTATATCTATATATCAACATTCATAATATGTGATCCCAGAAACCAATTCAACCTAAATAGATTCCAAAATGAATTCAATTTTTTAGTATTCAACAATACACATCCATCAAAAAGAGAAAATGGCATAGAGGTTTCTCACATGGCATGTAAGATAAAAAACTAGGCAGAAAACATAAGATAAGAATTTGATTTCACATGCATTGTTGTTTTGAAATTTGACCTAAGGTTTTTCTTGAGTAGGTTGTGAAGGGAGAGTATGAGTATCATTTCCCCTATTAGGTCTCTCTAATGGTTCCCAATAAAAAATAAGCATCATGGAAGCTTGCTAGTCCAAATGGTGATGCTAAATCACCTTGGACTTGAGATCAAGAGGTGGTTGTACTACATTCTTTGTTTGGTAGAGGAGTAGTCTTTCGCTTGAAGGTTGGTTCTCTTTCTTTTATTTCATATGTTGGATGCATGATGTTACCAAGAATCATAGTAGTGAAGTAAAGTATGTTCCCTATATTGGGAAAAAAAAATTTGGCGGGGGGGGGTGAATCAATATTTTAACTTTCATCATTATGATTTTCCTTTTCAAACAATATACACTACTTTACTGAAACCAACCAACGTATGTCCAAGACTATAAAGAATGAAACCAATGTATATGTAACAAACAATTAATTCATAGTCTTTAATCAGAGTGTGATGAATTCAATAGTAAACAAATGCAGTAAGAACATAATAAATCAACACACATAAGCAACACACATGAACACAAGGATTTTTTAGGTGGAAACCTAATGTGGGAAAAAACCACCGATGTTATCATCTCAGTCTTCAATCTTCTTATAGTAAAAAATGCTTACAAATTTTGTACTGGTGTAGACATTTCCAGTACATAGACATCTACCTGCTGAAGGCTACAACCTTCTCTCGTTTTCTAGCTTCTACTAGAAGGGATCTCCAACCCCCTATCTCTTGTACTAGCTAATATGTTATGAGTACATAGGCACCAACATACAGAAGGCTATTACTTTCACTCTTTCTCCACGGACCATGTTTCATAAATTTTCAGATTGGATACTCTTGGTACATAAAAACACAATATGAAGGTCACATTTCATCAAATTTTCATACCTGGCCCATCAGTAAAATTGAAGCTCAAAAAAAATCACCGCTATAATAAGTGCATCTACCAACAATCAGTTAATCTGAACAGTGAGATCACTGTCACCGGAACATTATGTTGAACCCAGAAGCCTGCGTCATCAACTAGAACCAACTGCAACCTCAAAAAACATATGTCAGAATGTATACGCTACATCACTGAAGCCAACCTCCATGTATACGCTACTTCCTTTAAGAAAACCTTCGTATACCTCCAAAAATACTGAATCATAAAAACCTCTAAATAAAAATTGTATCAATGAGTAAAATTATGAAGATCTACTGTCAAATTACAAAGTTCTAAATAGATAGTAGCAAAGATCACCTTTCTCACTTAATAAATCAATCAATCAGACTCAATCTCCTTATACATTCAGTTCTACTTTCAGATCTAATGAAGACATCATTGACAGAGAGCAATAAAAAAACAACCCTGATTAGATAGATTAGTCATCTCTAAACAACAGTCTTTTCTTTTGCATACACTACTTGGAAGAGTCGAACCAACGTGTATAGGTGCCTTCACCAAGGCGAACCAATGTATAGATCTGAAAATAATAACTTATAACTTCACCACTATTCAGACATTAGTCATACCCATATCATGACATTTACAGGATAAAACATGCATTAGCATTCAGATCTAGCCTAACAATTATCAGATCATACAATGATAAGTCATTTCAGGTTTCATGATCCTGATCCAACATTGTATCCAACAATGCACAATATATTTCAGATCATATGATAACCATAGCCCTTACAACATAAAATATACTTCAGATAGAAGTATTCATGAAAAACCCTTTTTACTTGCACTCTTAGCCCTTTGATCTTCTCCTCCTTATATAGTTTCAGTCTTTCTAAATACCTTAGACCAAAAAACACTTAGAACCTGTGGTATTCTTGGAAGAGATCAAAAAACCATTACTCTGCTCAATATTGTCGGCTAATACCATGGTATTGGCCCCTGATATTCTTTTAACCTTGATTTTTCATCACATATGCACTTTTCCTTCTCTAAAAGTGTGTGCATACATATACGTTCCTTTTGTTCTCTGAAACCACTTGTATACACTACTTCGACTAGGTTAACCCATGTATACAAATTAAAATAAATTAAAATATTCTTTTTCTTCAATTGCTTGAATATGATTTGTAGTCCTTTGTCCCATCATCCCATTCTTCTATACCATCACCCTGTTACCTATGAATTGACTTGTTACAAAATGAGTTTCCCTTTATCAAATCTCAAGTGACCTGTGAGTGGGTTTCCATCAAGGACAACACCTGTACCATAATGCCTACAATATCCCCCTTTGGACTTGATGACAACCATATAGGTGTTGATCACTTCAAGCAATAGAACATCTTAGATATATCAAGCAACACCAAGATACTCTGCCCTTTGACATCAAGGGAAAAGGGTAGACCAAGGTATTCTCCCTGTTTGAGATACACTATGATGTCCATGGTCCCCTTGAATACATGCAGAGTCTACAAAGATAAGTTTCAAATAATAATATGACTCTATAACTCAACTAAGTGAGCATGACCTTCCTATCACCAATGGCTCATACATACATCAATCACCCAACTAAGTGGGGATACACCAAATGTTCATACATGACTTAAAAATTACAATTATTACATCATCCTTCCCATCCATAGTGGAGGTACAAATTACATCATATGTCCAAAAGGACTCATTAATAGAAAATGAAAGAAAGAGACATATTATTACACCGTAGGTCTTTACATGACCTTTACATCAAATGATATGAATGTCTGAAACCATAGTTGAATTCAGCAACCATGATGCCAACAATGCATAATGTTTTTTAAGGCTAATGATCCCCTTGAACTTGTGCTACCTATGCATTGTCAACAAATCATTCATCAATGCATCTTCATCAGTCAAACAAACAACAATGAACATATCATATGAGTAGACTGTAACGATCAATATCAGATTGAATACCCATGACAGAAACTAATTCTGAGTTTGACCCACTATTTTCCTATCAAAAAAACCTATACGCTCCTGCAGCCACAGAAACTCACATATATACGCAACTCTGCTGCATGAAACTCGCGTATAGGAAACATTCCTTTGAAAACTGGATTTAATAGCAGCATGATGCAAAAACTACTCCCAGCTTTTGTCTGAGTTATTCAAATGTTTCTCTAGGAAGGGGTTTAGTAAATATATCAACAACCTATTCTTTGGAGGGAACATATTCTAATTTAACCTTCTTTCAAGAAATTGTTCTTGTAGAAATGGTACTTAATGGGTATGTTCTTAGTCTTGGAGTGCATGACTAGATTTTTGAAAATACTTATGGCACTTGTATTATCACATAGAATAGAGATGGGTGGAGAACATGTGATTTCAATATCTTGCAATGTTTACATCATCCAAAGTAGTTGTGTGCAGAATGATGCAACAACCACATATTCTGCTTCAGTTGTAGATAAGGCAATCGAACTTTGTTTCTTGCTAAACCAAGACACTAATCATCATCCCATTTAAAATGAACCTCCACTAGTGCTTTTTTGATCATCAATATTTCCTACCCAATCCACATTTGTATATGCATGAAGAGTGAGATATGTATGTTTAGGATACCACAAACCAAGGTGTTGAGTTCCTTGGAGATATTGGAATATATTTTTTACAGCCTGAAGATGTGATTCCTTTGGATTAGCTTGGAACCTTCCAACGATTCCTACTGCATGCATGATATTTAGTTTGGTTCCTGTTAGATAAACTAGACTTCCAATCATAGATCTGTATGCTAGTTGATTCACTGTAGGTGATTCATCATTAGAACTAAGACTACATCCTATTACCATTGGAATACATACTAGTTTAGAAATTTCCATTCCGTACTTCTTGAGAATCTGATTGAGATATTTGGTTTGTGAACGAAAAATTCCATGTTTTGTTTGTTGTACTTGTAGACTAGGAAAATAAGTTAGTTCACTAAGTAAAGACATTTGAAATTCTTGCTTCATAATAGAAGAAAATTTCTGACTCATAGATTCTTCATTGCCGCCAAATATGATATCATCAACATAAACAACAATAATTAGTAGTGTATCATTCTTAATCTTTGTGTATAAGTTCCTGTTTGCAGATTCTTTTGTGAAACATTGTTGTTGAATATATTTGTCAAGACGATAATATCAAGACCTTGGAGCTATTTCAGTCCATATAGAGCCTTTTTGAGATTTCATAAAAGCTTTTTATCATTTCCTAGAATGAATCCTTCTGGTTGTTCAATATAAACTTCTTCTTCTAAATCTCCATTAAGAAATGTAGATTTTACATCCGTTTGATACACTTTGAATTTTTGAAACCTTGAAAGAGAAAGAAACATTATTATGGCTTCAAGTCTGGCAATAGGTGCAAAAGTTTCTTCAAAATCTATACCTTCTCATTGAGCATACCCTTTACAAATAAGTCTTTCTTTGTTTCTAATAACCTCTCCATTTTCATTCAACTTATTCTTGAATATCCATTTTTTTCCTATAACATTTTTATCATGAGGTCTAAGAACTAATTCCCAAGTATCATTCTTTTCAATTTGGTCAAGTTTTTCATCCATGGCTATTTGGCTTTTTGGCTTTATACGCGAAAGTCAATTTTGGTAGGTACGTGTGAACAGTAGTCGTTTGTCATGTAGTAGGGTGAATAGTAACTATTTTGGCATGTAGAGGGGGGGCAGTAAGTGGTTTCCATCGCACCGCTTTTGGGCGCTTGGTGGTATTGGGGAAGGTCGTTCGATTCCATATGTTGAACGACACGTAGCATCAGGGGCCCGCCGGAAAACAACTCTTTTCAGGTAGGTATTGTTCAGACGTCGGGCCCATCCAAAATGGATAAAGGCCGTCATATGTGGAGGGAGGCGATCATATGGTGATCGAATGAGGAAGTTGAATGGACGCTAGTGGAGGGCCCAGCGGGTGATTTAGTGTGGCGAATTTCAAGTTAATGAAGGATTAAAGCGGGGTTAAGGCGTTGTCGTCATTAGCGAAGGGATCTAAATCGAGGATTATCTAACTTAATCGTGGATCCATTAGTTAGTGGGTTCTTCGAGGTTTGGGTAGAATATCATAGTTTATATTTAAACTAAGGTATAGGGCTAGTTAATATTGTGGGAGTTAAATATATACGGGAAAAGGGTTTTTGTTTGGGATTTAACAAATAAAATTAGTAATTAATGAAATGAGTAGAAAGGGGAACAATATCCTAAGTATATGATATTTAATGTTTTAATGCTTTTCCGATAATAATATAAAAACTTAGGATATAGTGTTTTTGTGGGTTTTTAATATGAAAATGATATATGTGGGGGAATAAATACTTTTCCTAGGTAAAAGTATTTTAACCTTAGGAAAGGAGTATTATTAGGGAAATGAATGAAGTAAAGGGCGGATGAATTTTTATTAGGGGTTTTAGTACTTATTTCCTATAATTCATTGAGACAAGGGTCCGGTCCCTCCAAAAGTCAGAGAAATGCTTTGAGCCTCCTTGACTTAGGGTTTTTAAGTACTTTGAACTTTATTATGGGAAATTAGTTAAGTAAAGGTGAAATGAATGAGGGAAGTTAATTAACTAACATTGATATCCATCTGCATGCTTGAGTGCCCATTCACATTTGGAACCTTTATGATGAGAATAATAAATATGCTTTTGTCTAATCAATCATCATACTTCTGCAACCTTTCTTCTATTTACCCACCTACTCATCCTACAATTTTTACTTCTCTTTATTAGGGTGCATTTGAGCTAGCAAACCCTTATCAAACATTTTTCTTTCTCTTTACAATAATAAACTAACTAAATCTAACCTTGTTACATCCAAGGGCCCAGATTAAATAGTTGACCTCCTTTTATTTACTCTACCTATCTAATTATCTGCCAAGATTAAACAGTTTGGTTAGATTTTTATTCTCTATCTATAGACTTGAAATTTAAAACATGAAGTAGGCAAGTTAAAACATTTTTCCTATCATGGATTGTGGAAAAGATTATGTACTGCACACAATCATTATTATTCATAAAAGTAAATAGTAGTGGAATTTTGGCTTGTTCACTTTCATGGTCTTTTTTTACGTTTTGGGGTTCATATTTTCACTTTTTTTGGACCTTTTCTTATTCTTTTTTTCCTTTGATTTTTCTTTTAGGACATACCCACTTTACATTTTTTATTTTTTGAATATGGAAAACATTTGCAGAAAGCAAACGTATGTACATATTATAGGTTTAATTTCAGTCATTCAAAAATTATGACTCCTATTGGTATAGGAAGATAACAATGGCTCCACTTGGGGATGATATTTCCTGGTGAAATGTCAAGATCTTTGTAGGCCAATGGGCTTCTGAATTGCTATGATGTTACCCTGTAACTTTTCCTTTTCATGTTTCTGCATCATTTACTATTTATGACAGTAAAATTTTTGAATTTTAGGGCCTTCTCTTCAGTTTTCAACTTCAAAAATCACCATCCAATCAAATCTATACTTTTGAAAGCAAAGTATGTAAAAATGATTAGTGAAATTAGTAACTAGGTTCAATATAGTGTTTGAGCATTTGACCATTCACTGGTCCTCCCTTTTCTTCTGTGCCATCCATTTCTCTCAGGAAGAAAGCATTATTACCTCTAAAAGCATAAATGATATATGGCCATTTCCATAGGAAATCAAATTTCCCATGTTTATCTTTATCCAATCTCCTTGAATCCCATTTTAGAACTTTTTCCCCAAGGTAAAAAATCTTCTGCCTTAGTCCTTTTATCAAAAGTTTTCTTGATCCTTTCCTGCAGAACTTGAGATCTTATATACTCGTCTTCCTTGGTTTGTTGTGAGTGAATTGTTTGGTTGATTCTTCTTTGGATGTCATTTGGTTCAACCTACAACTCTTGGAGCAGCTTCATCACTAGTGTTCCCAAGGAAGATGGGAAAACAACTTCCATTCCATAAACTAATTGATAAGGACTAGTACCAATGGATTTCTTTGTGGTTATCCTGTCTACCCACAAGGCATTTATTAGCTTTTTGTTCCATGTTTTCTTGTTATCTTCTAACAATTTTTTGATGATATTTACCATACTTTTGTTTGAGGACTCTGCTAGTCCATTTCCTTGGGGGTAGTAAGCTCTGGAATGGCCCAAAGTTATATGATACTTACTACAAAAATCAATTATTCTTCTAGATTTGAATGTTGTTGCATTTTTCGTGATGATTTTAGTTGGGCACCCAAATCTAGATAGGATGTTGGCCTCAAGGAAGGTTATTATAACAGTGTCACTGCCTTGCCTTGATGGTATGGCTTCTATCCATTTGGTAAAATAATCTCTACCAGTGAGGATTCATTTGTATTGGGCAGAGGAAGGTGGGTGGATTTCACCAATGAATTCAAGACCCCATTGTTGAAAAGGCACTTCAACAAAGATTGGTTTTAAGGGCAAGGGTAAAAGCTTTTTCTTTCCTTAAAAAATTTGACATTTATGAGAGGAGCTTACAAATTTCCTTACATCAGAAAATAAAGTAGGCCAATAGAAATTGGCTCTAAGAATCTTGTCAGAAATGGTTTTCTAGAAAAGTTGTCCTCCATAGTCACCTGCATGAAACTCTTGTAACACCTTGTAAGATTCTTCTTTCAATAAAAAATTAAGAAGGATACCTTCATGATTCCTCCAAAACAAAGCATTTCCATTTATGCAAAATTTTAAAGATTTAATTTTTAAAAATCTTCTTTTGGTCCTGGATAATTCAGGAGGAGCTTGTAGATTTTTTAAAACATATATGATGTTAGCATACCATGGTGATTCAATAAAGGCCTTGCTGATTGTTGGAGTCACCATCTCCTCTCCATTATCCATTTCTGCAATAAAATTTATATCTAAGGCCTGACAGTTTGATTTAGCCCTGAGCTTGGCTAATCCTTGGCCTTTGATTAACTTTTTTGGTTTGATCTCTAGGTCATACTCTAATATAGTAGCAATCCATTTCCCTCTCTTTCCATCTGGACCATCCTGAGTTAAGATATTCTTGACTACTGAATTGGGGACATAGGCTATTATATGAGAATATAAAATGTAAACTCTAAAATCTTTGATAGCTTTGACTAAAGAAAAAGCTTGCTTTTCCATTATATTGTATTTTAAGGGGGCATCTCTTAGGGATTTGCTAAAAAAGGCAATGGGTTGTTCATAACCCTGATCATTCTTTTGTAGTAAAACTGCAACAATTTGTATGTTCTGAAGCAAAGGAAAGAAAAATGAAGTCCCTGTTAAATTTTGGACTGATCAAGGCTGGTGTTTTTGTTAAGGCTAGCTTAATATCTTGAAAGGATTTCTTAGCCTCAATGGTCCATTTTATGGTTGAATCTTTTCTCAACATATTGTTTAATGACCTAATTAATTCTGCTAAGATAGAAATAAATCTCCTAAGAAAGTTAATTTTCCCTAAAAAGGATTGTAATTCCCTAATGCTCCTAGGATGTTGTATCTCTATGGTGCCTTTAATTCTTGCAGGATCTATCCAGATACCATCTTTAGATATTATATGGCCTAATAAATTTCCCTCTTCTAACCCAAATAAAGATTTTTTGGGATTCAAATAAATTCCATACTTCCTACATTTGATGAATACCTGCCTTAGATGATCTAAGTGTTGTTTATCAGATTTCGAGAATATAGTGATGTCATCTAAGTATATTACTAGGAAGTCATGAATTTCCTTAGAAAAAGCTATGTCCATGGCTCTATGGAAATTGGCCCCTGCATTTTTTAATCCAAAAGGCATCTTCACATACATGAATGTGCCCCAAGGAGTAGTAAACGTAGTTTTAGCCTAGTCATCTGGGTTAACTAAAATATGAATGTAACCAGAAAACCCATCCAATAATGAGATTCTGGTTGACCCTACTACCCTTTGTAATATATGATCCATTTTAGGGAGAGGGTAATTGTCTTTAAGTGAAACTTTATTAAGGTTCCTGAGATCAACACAAAGTCTGATCTCACCAGTTTTCTTCCTTGTTGGAACGAAATTTGAAACTCAATCAGAGAATCTAATTGGTGCTATTATCTTAGCCTCATACATCCTTCAGATTTCCTTTTCAATAGAAGGCAATAGGATGGGATTAATCCTCCTAAGTTTTTTCCTAAAAGGTTTTTGGTTTTCTTTTATGGGAATAGTGTGTTGTATGATGCTGGTGTCATAGGACTTGAGGACCTCATAACTCCAAGAAAAGACATCTTGGAATTCCCTTAATAGTTCAAGGTATTTCACTTTTTCGGTAGGAGTTAAGGACTTTTAAAGTTTGATCAATTTTGGATTTTCCTTAGTGCCTATATTACACTCCTCTATATTAGATTGTAAGGGTTCCATCTTTGGTTTTCTAGGGACATCATTTGAATCAAACAAGTCTTCCAAAGGGGTTAATCCTTTGGACAAAAAATTGTCTTTGAGATTGATGATTTCAGAGTCTTCGTTAATTATCTCATCAATTACAACTTGCTTTAGGTTTTCTACATATAATTTTGTAAATTTAGTGGGATGGAATCTATCTATATTTTCATCTTTTATTTCATTAATTTCTATTTCATCTTTAAAATCAAGATCTAATGTTATGTCCGTATCTATTTTACTATTTACAAATTCTTCCTCTAAGGTTAAAAATTTGTTTATCTGTTGGTCATTAGCAAATACTTGCCAATTTTTCAAGTTATCTGGGATAGCAGGTCTGTGCTTGACCTCAGCAGTGTACTGATGGTTAGGTTGAAATGGTAACTTACAAGTGCTGGCAAACATTGCTAAACTATGAGCCTGCATATTATTCTTCCTAGGAATTACATCGACCTTGGTTTCTAGGAAAGTGTTTAGTATTTCTATAATGGTTCCTCTATAACAACTTAATCTAGGGACTTTGGTCATATATACATCTTTAATTTGTTTTATCACTAATTCAGAGTCTCCCATGATAGAAACTCTTATAGCTCCTAGCTTTCTAACTAATTTAAGACCTAAAAGAAGTGCTTCATACTCAACCATTTTGTTAGTGCATTTGAAATTCAGTTTGTAAGCATGGCCCTTTGAGTGATCATTCTCAAGATTATATATCCACACTCTTGCTCCTACTCCTAACTTATTCACTGATCCATCAAATTAAATGTGCCATAATATCTCATGTTCATAATTTTCACTGTCAAGGGGAAGAAAATTTTCCTTGTTTACTACATTTTGATTATCTTGTTTATTGGAAATATCTTAAGTTTGGATAGTTTCTTTTTTAGCTGTAACTAAAATTTCCTTTGGTTCTGAAATAATACTGTTTGAAGTGGTTTGTTGAGTTTGTTCAGCATTATACAGAATAAAAGAATCAATGTCTGAGTGCAAGGAGTAGATAGGAAAGTTTTGAGGCCTATCCCGACTACTCACTACATATTTCATTAGGGTCTCTCTTTATATATTTTTAGGTTGTCCAAAGACTGAGATTGTGGCATATGACATGTCAAGTTGCAAAGATCCTTGGAGTTTAGCTACTACTATATCCATGAGAATGGTCTTAGTAGGATATTGTACTAAGGAAACACACAGGTATTTGATTAACCTTAGACACTTTACTTGACTTGAGTCAAATGAAAATAAGTCCTTGTAAGGTCTAGTAATGTCTAAGTTTAATTTTTCCATAACCGATTTAGGCATTAAATTGTGTGGAGCCCCTGAATATAATATTCCATTGTGCAAGATTTTATCATGAATGCTAAGGCTAATATAAAAGGGTGGTATCCCTCCTTCTAATGCTTTACCATTAACATCAGGACCGAATATAAGCTTAGGCTAATCATCAAACAAGTTGACAGATTCTTCATTCTCAACAAAGTTTAAGGTTTTGTTTATTTGAGACTTATAGGTTTCACTTTTAGTCAGCTCTGTTAAGGGAACTGAAATTTTCAATTTAGCTACCTCTGCTCCCATATTGAAAGGCAAAGGGGATTTTTCAGTATGAATGCTTGGAATTTTAATATCAGGGGTTGGTGTAGGTTGCTCATCTTTTTCTGCTTTGAAGGTCCTTTTCTATGGATTTTCTAATATGGTGTTTGGAGATTCCTCCATTGTCTCCTTAGAGGGGATTGAAGTGGATGGTTGATCATCAGGAGGTTGATCATAGGTTATATCTATAATGGTGGGACTAGGAGGATTCTGATTTTTTCTAGGGAGAATTTGAAGAGTTTTAGTGACTGGAGCTGTTTTGATTTTCTTGGTTTGATTTGGCACTGCTTTCTTGTTCTTGTCAAGAGTATCAGTATTCTTTTTACTCCTCAAGTTGTATTATTTATGTACCTCAAAAATGGTAGAATCATATCCTTGTTTATAATCAAATGATTCTCCATATTGGGTCTGCAATTGTTGCAACATATGTAGTTCCTACTCATCTTGGGTTAAAAAGACAGTTTCCTTATCATCTAATCCCATCAAGTTAATGTGTGTGTCTTGTTTAGGGTGATTTGGATGGGATGTTTCAGCATATTTTCCTTGGAAGGGAGGCCTAATATTTTGATTAGGTCCATTATTCCAAGTATTTTCATTCTGATTCTTTCTAAAGTTCAGATTTATCACTGGAGGTGCCTGTTGATTATCCCATTGAGGTTTCCTCTCAATGTTCTCTATCCTATCCATCCGTTTTTCCATACCCTTGGTTAGAACATCTATTTTAAGGTCAAAGGGTGAGGCTCAAGATCTTTCATGGGTCCTCTCCTTTCATTCCTAACCCTAGCTCTTTTTGCTAGCAAGTTCGCTTCTAGACTAACTGCTACACTCTGCATGTCTTCTAAAGTTGGAGGATTTCTCTCTCTAAGTTGGAAGGCCATATCAATATCAAACCGATCAGGAAACATTATTAGTGCTAAGTCAAGTGGGGGTCTAAGATTGACTGGTATTGCATTGTATATATTGTTAAATCTAGTACAGTAATCCTGGACTATTTCATTTGGTCCTCTTCTAATGTTTTCATATTCTGAAAGGATCTACAGAGGGTTCTTTTTCTTTTCCCATCTATTTAAAAATTACTGATAAAAGATATCTAAACTGTCTATGCTATTAGCAGGTAATGATCTAAACCATTTCCTTACACCACCAGCTAGAGTCTAAGCAAAAAGTCTCATTTGAACATCTCTAATATCGATTTCATTCAAATCAAAGTAGTCTGCGATTTTGTTTACATGATGTTGTGATGTATAAGGTCCTATGCCATCGAATTGGACAATTATATTTTGGTAATCTTGTGGCATGGCACCAAGTAGGGCATGTAACATAAGAGGAGCATATCTTTTTTCCATGGCTCTAAGTTGGGTAGGGCTAAGAAGTGGGGTTGGGGTACCAGGAGATGATACAGTAGTTGATGGAGAACTGGGAGTAGTAGGTGATTGATGGGTAATGATAGGTTGGTAGGGAAGTCGAGGTATAAATGGAGGTGAGGAATGAACTTTAGAGGTGGAAGGGAATAATGGTGAACTAAGGGTAGTTGACATTGGTTCAGAAAGCTCAAGGATCTTAGTAGTAGTAAGGGATGACTGGGGGGAATTTAGAATATACTCATCAATTGATTGGTTTTCCTTTTGGACTTCAAGGTCTGCAATAAACTCTATATCTAGAACTATGTCATCAAGTGCACTTTCAGACCTGGTTTTGAATAGGGAAAGGTCAAATGACTCATCAAAGGGGAGGTCTTTTAAAAACAACCACTCATCAGGGCATGAATCTGCTTTGATTGAAGGTGTTGGACTTACTGAACTTTCTTGCCTTTTGGATCTTCTTGAAATCAGGTTGGGATTATCCACTACTAGGGCAGGGTTTGGATCTGGATTGGCCCTAGTATAGTGAGTTCTCCTTGAAGCCAGAGTTTTGAGCTTTTCTAATTACTTTCTTTTTGTGAAATTTTGTAAATAACTTGTAATAAACCCTTTAAGAGGTTCGAAATAAAGATTTGAAATTTTCTCAAAGGTTTATTAAGACTGAGGATTTGAGTGCCCAGTATGGTCGCCATTATGTTATCACTCAGAATTTTTCCCTAGAAGATATCAAAAGAAGGAAGCATCGAAGGTAACCACAAACCAATCTTTTATGCTTAGGCTCTAGCAAACCTAAGTCCAGAGAGGGCTCCCTCTTTATAATTTACCTTTGTTTTTATAGGATTTTATGCTAGTTCTTAGTGTTCATGCGGTTTTGACTTTGGATTGAAGGTTGGGTGGTGGAATTCTTGGAACAGATGGATAAAGCTAAGTCTTCAAGCCATTGGGCTATGGAGTCAATCAATGGATAGCATAACTGGACCAAATCATTAAAGGAAATGTTCATAGGGTAGGCTAGCAAAGCAAAAGGCAAATATTCAGGTCGAATGGATGAAATGATTCTAGCCAGGTTGAAAGGGCAATTAAGAATCCTTGGACCGGGATCAAAATGAAGAACATAGGGTGGTCATGAACATAGGGAAATTAATAATACTTTGCTATAGAATAGAGGAGAAATGATGGAAGCTAAGGAGCAGTTAAGAATTCCCTAGCTAAGATAGTTTAGGAGAAAACATTCAGAATGTAAAATAGTCAAGCTAGAGTGCATTCAAGCAATTTCTAAAATATCATTCCTTGCTATACATTTAGATTTTAGAGAAACAAACAAGATTATGGAGAAACATAAGAAGAAAAGACAGTAAACATGAGAGAATAGTTATTTGTATTTCACTTTACACAAGAATCATGTAAAATATCTAATCTTTATTCCTTGATCCAGCAAGCCAATCGAGTCATTGATACAATAGAAGTTTGATTTGAGAGAAAAAATCTATAGAAATGTCTTGGAATCCACACTACATACTTCGAAATGTGAAGTATCTATACAAAAATATTTACAAAACATATCAAAACAACTTGAGACTTAATCTATGGAAAAAGAATATCTTCTTGCATGAAGATAGAGATAGATGTAAAATTGCTTCTTACTGTCCCTTTTATTATGGTGTTGTTGGTTGTTTCTGTTGAGTTGGAGCCCTTTAAGCTGGATGATAGTTGTGGTATTTCTACGCTGGAATCTTCTTTACTTTGATCTTTTATTGATACTCTTTGACTCTACCACCCTTTGACCCTGTTGATCTGTCCTTTACCAGTATCACCTAGCTGCCTTCAGAGTTATTGTGGTAACTTTCTGATGTAAAATTTTTTCATAGTACATCTATCATTTTCTCCCACCATTCTGTCTCAGGCAATCTCATTTTCAACATTCTCCTATAAATTTCGTCTTCCTCTGTGTATTTTGCAAAAATTGGTTTGCTGAGAAACAAACGTTTCACCTAATGTTCTAGGAAAAACAGGTTCTCCAAAGTATCATACAATACTTTTCCAGTTGGTAGGGCTTCAATGCTTGAAGAGTTGGCTTGTTCCTTGGCCAACGTCTTGAGTCTATCACTATAGTCCAATAGGGTCATGAGTTTATCATTGATGACCATAGGACTCGGAAGGCCTTTGTCCCTCAAAATTTGAAATTTAACCATAAACCTGTCAATGGCTAACTTCATGTTATGGCACTTTTCTTCTAAGTTGAGCATGAGATTTATTTTGGAAAGAACCTTTTTAATCTCTAAGATAGCTTCAAGCCTATCCTCTATGCCAAGCTCATGGAGCTCATGTCTGTTCTTACTGTTTAGGAGGTGGATGAGTCGATTTGCATCATCAGGTTTATCTCCTAATTCTTCCCTTACTTTCTAGATGGCTTCAGTGGCCACCTTCACCAATTCTATCTGCTTAAACATGACTTGGATTGATGGCCAAATATGATTGACAAAGTCAATGATATTGGCCCAAAGCATCTCTTTAGTATATGCTAGTTGTTTCTGCAGTGTCAAATCTTTCTCTAGGACTTTGATTTTCTCACCCATCCTTAGGGCTTTCTCTGTTTCTTCTCTTTGCTGAATTTGGGCATGTTTACAGTCAATTTATAAACTTGCGACTTTCTCCTTTAATCTTTTGAGCTTTGTAGCTTGGATGGACATCTCTTCCATATATTTTACTAGTTATGTTGTTTTCTCAGTTGATGTACCCGCTGTTGTAGTGGACTCAATTGTAATTGGCAGTGTTGTGGTAAGCGGAGCTGTAGGTGCCAATGATGTTGCCATTGTGGAAGGAACTACTTTTGTCATTGTGGGGATGGCAGTTGTGGAAGTTGTGGCTAGGTCACTTTGCTTGGACTAAATCAAAGTGTCCAACTCCTTCTCTGTTTCTTTAAGTTGATCATTAAGCTTTAGGACTAGGTCCATAAGCTCTTCATGTTATTTTTGTGCTTCTAGGACTTCCATTGTTTGAGGATGATGCAACTAAGGAATTTTGAGTTGCTTCTTTAGTGCAGCAATGTCATCATTCTTCTTTTTAATTAGCTGCTCTGTTGCTTTCACATCCTTGGGATCATGTCCCAATTCTATCACTAAGTCCTCTAAGGACTTGATTCTTGTATCTTTGGCCTATGAGGAGGCCTTCTCCAACTGAAACTGAGCTAACATATTGTTTAAAGAGTTCTGCAATTGGTGGGATGCTATGGCTTTCCCTGTCAATGTAGAATAAATCATCTCGCTAGTTTTCTTATGTAGCTCAATCTGGTCAGTGGGATGAATATCCCTTGCAAGTACTCCAAAATCAACTCTTTTAAAATATGTTGTTGTCCTTGGTTGCTGAGTGGTCAACTTGATGAAGGTCATTTGCATCTTCCCCTCTTTGTCATCATAGGCTGACATCAGCCTTGTTTGACTCATAGGGGTCATTTTCAAATACTGTGCATAGGTTTGGCTTTTTAGCCTCTCATTTCTAGCCTTTATTTCTTTGTATCTCTCCTTAATGTCTTGATCTTTATCTACTGGCATTCTGAAAGAGGATACCTAAACACTTTTTTTCCTTTCCAACATCTGAGTGTGTGATGAGGAAGGTTCAAGATTGCCTCCAGATGGAGTGACAAGCCTCCTCCCATCTCTTTCCGTGCTTGTAACCTCAGTCGTCTCCTCTGTGTGTTCCTATTTAGAGATAGGATTGCCTCTTTGTCTTAGCTTGGCTTGTCTCTGCATAGTCTTGTGATGTTTCTCTTTCTAAAGTAGTGGCCCCTTCCTTGCTTCTCTTGAGGCTTTTCTCCCCATTTAGAGGAGTCTGTAAACTAGGTGGGTACTCATGGTGGCCTCTGGTCTATCTATTTTCTCTGATTTCTCCATTTGATCAGGCACTTCTGATCCCTCTGGCACCTATGATTCTTCTGGTACCTATAGGAAAGAACGCTCATCAAGTTGTTTCTCTCGATCAATTAATGTGTTCTCCACAACAACTTTAGTACTATCACTGTCCTCTAAGGTGTCTTCCACCCATTGCAATTGGTTGGCATACTTTTCTATTTCAAGGATGTGGTGATGAATATATGGAGCCATCTTTTTTTTTGCCTTTTGTTGCAAATGAAATCCAAGGGATCATATCTCCATATGAAGCTCTATTTTAGATTTAATCTTTGAAGGATTAGGTCTACCTCCTTTCCAACTTCTCTGCTATTACAAATATAGGGACCTAATTGGTGTTTGATCTTGAGTTGGGCCTTCTTTTTGGCTTTGACAAAGTGTATCTCATCTAAATTTATTATCTACCTGTAGTACTCTAGAGAAAACAACCTTATTGGGAGGTATTTGGGTAGTTTGTATGGGGCCAAATCACAACCATAAATCCTGATCATAGTGTGGTTTTGGTATAAGTACCAATCACATACATTGGATTGTTTTGAGAGTTGCAGGATACTCTTTACATCTGAACTAATTCTTGGAGGGGGGCTTCCTATCAGCATTTGTTGGCATTATGATTCAAGTGTTGTCCTTGATGGCAACTCACTCAGAGGATGGTACAGGTGCTCAGAGGTTGATACAGGTGATGGCAACTTAATCAGAAGACAGATCTCAGTACAGCATACCAAGGAAGCTCATACACGCCGTTTCGTTAAGCCCAAGTCGCGTGTACACGCAAGTTCGATTCATAAAAAGCGCGTGTATGTGGAAAGGTTCCTTTGGTCCATGGTGGTTAGTCCTTGGAAGTTGTGCCTATGATTTCGGACCATTGTGTCTCGACGGGCGTGTCGATCCCTAGTTTTGAAGTTGATGGTATTGTGTTACTATGGTTTTGGCTCTTGGTATTGAGTTAGGCCTAAGACTATATAAGGAGAAGAAGATCATTAGGCAAGATCATCTTTCGACAAGGCTTGAATATCTAAGAGAGAAAGAGATCTGATATGCAGGTTCTGGGTTGCTTGATCTAAGCCAAGGAGAGATCACATCGGTTGATGGAAGACTAGATCTAAGGATAGATCGGGATCTAATGGTTTGAAATGCACTATCATGATATGGTTGATTATGCGTATTTTCTAGATCTGCATATTGTCGCAATGTTACGTTTTGGATCTAACTAATGTCTGGTACAGCTGCAAGTTGAGAAAGTTTATTTTTAGATCTGTACGCAGGTTGGCTTCGGTAAAAGAGCGTGTATACGCGGGTTTTGCTCATTGAAGTAGTGTATATCTTTTGAAGCTTGATTTTGGGTTTACAGTGGGGTCTGACTGTTATTGCAGAGTTCTGTAGTCAGCTCTGTGTTCTGGTAACTGGTGATTGACAGGGTTCAGTGGTTCAGTGATTCAAAGTTTGGTTGTTTTATGCTTCAATGATCTGTTGTGGAAATTGAATGATTTGTGGTCTTCAGATTGTAATGTTGTGCTTCAGGAATATCCAAGTCTGAAAATGTATGAAAAGTGATATCTGAAAGAAGGAAGATTGTAGGTCAACACCTACGTACTAGTATCTTGGCTAGTACAAGAGCAAAGGGGGTTGGAGCTCCCTTCCAAGGAAGTTTGGAGAACGAGAGAAGGTTGAAGCCTTCTGCAGGTTGTAGCCTGCGTACTGGTATAAGGCTGCACCAGTACAAAAGATTGTAAACTGAAGTTTCATATTAAAGAAAGATAGAGACAATTTGCAGCAGGTGGTTTTCACCCACATTGGGTTTCCACCTTATATCTTGGTGTTCATGTGTGTGGCTTTTTATCTGTTCTGTTTTACTGCACATGTTTACTGTTAATGTGATGAATAATGTCCTGATGCACTTAATTGAAGAATAAGCTAACTAAATTGTGAGTTTTCTTCCTATACGCTGTTTTACTTCGTCACAGTAGCGTGTACACGCTGGTTCACTTAACTGAAGTAGCGTATATGTTTCTGAGCATTTAAAAAGTTTGATTAATCGGATAATACTGATTCACCCCCCCCTCTCAGTATTATTTCCAACAATTGGTATCGGAGCAGGTCCTTCAGAGAAGCTTGATCGCTTGAAGGAAGATCATTCATCATGAGCAACTACGAGAAAGAAGCATCAATCAGGCCACCGGTTTTTGATGGAACAAATTTCAATTATTGGAAGGTAAGAGTTACTGCATATCTTCAATCTCTTGGTACAGAAGTTTGGGACATTGTAGAAACAGGCTATGCTTTTCCTTCAGCTACTCCTACAGATCCAGCTGAGAAAAAGGCATATGAAACAAATGCAAAAGCAGTCAGTACTCTATTAGGAAGTATATCTCAAACAGAATTCATGAAGGTCATGCACTTCAAATCAGCAAAAGAGATATGGGACAAAATGATCACTAGCTATGAAGGAGATGAACAGGTAAAGCAAGCTAAACTTCAAACTCTCAGGATTCAATATGAGACCCTCAAGATGTATAATGATGAAAGTGTGGCTAATTATTTTCTTCGGGTAGATGAGATTGTTAATTGTATGAAAAATCTGGGTGAAGAAATAAAAGAGACTATAGTAGTTCAAAAGATTCTAAGATCATTATCCCCCAAATTTGAATCTAAAGTATCTGCAATAGAAGAAAAGGAAAATCTCAAAGTTCTCACTATGTCTCAGCTACATGGAATTCTAACTGCTTATGAAATGAGAAAGGGAGGTCCATCAGACAGAAGGGAAGCTGCTTTTAAGGCATCAAGAAAAGAAGATTACTATGAAGCAAGCCATGTTCCAGAAGAAGAGGAAGAAGAATCAAACTTTGTCAGAAATCTTCAAAGGGGTGCTGGAAGGTTCAGAGGTAAGCTACCTTTCAAATGCTTTGCTTGTGGAAGAGTAGGTCATTATGCTGCAAAATGTCCTAATAAGGATAAAGGAAAAGAACCTGCTAGATGGAATAAGAAACAAAGTGCAAATAAGAAAAGCTACTACACCCATGAAGATAGTGATGGCTTATCAAACAGTGATGAAGATGAACAAGGTAATAAATATAAGCTATTAATGGCATTTGAAGATGATGATTATGAGGATGCTGTAGATGTGGATAATCTCTATAATGAAATTACTAGACTCAAGAGATGCATAGAAGAAAAGAGTGTGATCATTGATACTTTGCAATTTCAAATTGATGAAAAGGAAAAACATCTTGAAAAACTAGAAGGTGAAATTGTTGGTCTCAGAAAAGAAATTGAGAAAACAAAAATTATTAATCTTAAGTTTGTCAAAGGATCTGAAACTTTGGATGAGATTATCAATGTGCAGCGGTCTCCTCTAAACAAGACAGGTTTGGGCTATAATGGAGAAACCTCTCAAGCATCCACCTCAAAAAGTTATCTTGATGCAGCAAGAAGAAATGAGCAGAAGAACAATGAAGATAATCAGGTAAAGCAGGGACGAATTACAAACAGAAACTATCAGGGACAATCCTTCTTAAGGGTGAACAAAAGCTACAACCAACCACAGGTAAAATCTTCTCAGTTTGGCACAAGAATAGATGAAAATAGAAATTACAATCAGTTGGCTGGTAGATTCAATAACCGCAGAAGCTTCTTCAATGGACAATGCTTTTCTTGCCATAACTTTGGTCACAAAGCAGCTCAATGTGTTGCATATAAAACAATCATGACTAGGGAAGCTCAAAAACAAAGAAGTATGACAGGGATTACAAAGAGGACCTATAACAACTTTTCGGTTCTTGAAAATGAAGTTGAATGTTCTATTTGCAATAATTTTGGTCATAAAGAGTCTGAATGCAGGAGCAGGTTTCAGGAGAAAAAGGAACAAGCCACGAGCACCAAAAAATGGAGAATAAAAGAACCTCAGACAGAAAGATGTGGGATAGCGTTTTATGCAGAAGGACAGGAAAATCTATGGTACATTGACAGTGGATGTTCGAAACATATGACAGGTGATAAAGAAAAACTTGAATCTTATTCTACTTTAGAAAAGGGAAAGAAAGTTTCTTTTGGAAATGATACTCCTGCAACTATAAAAGGAAAAGGTATTGCTCCTTTGAAAGAAAAGGTCAAGGCTGGAAATGTTTTGTATGTTGATGGATTGAAGCATAATCTTCTAAGTGTCAGCCAGATGTGTGATCAAAAAACCGAGGTTATTTTCAGATCGAATGGATGTCTTGTTCGTGATCTTGATACAGGTAAAACAGTTCTCAAAGGCAAAAGAACTCCAAATAATCTGTACATATTTGAAGAAGGACAACAACAATGCTATCTTAGCAAGGATGAAGAGCACTGGTTATGGCATCGAAGGTTGGGACATCTAAGCTTCTCACAAATAAGGAAAGCATGCAAATATCAGGCAGTTCGCGATCTTCCAGATATCAAAATTCCAGACAACACCATATGCAAATCTTGTCAGTTTGGAAAGCAAACCAGAACTAACTTTCCAGAGAAGGAAGGATCAGCTAGCTTGCCTCTTGAGCTAGTCCATACAGATGTATGTGGTCCATTTAGGAAAAGGACACCTCGAGGAGAAGAATATCTGATATTATTCATTGATGATTTCTCAAGGTTTGTTTGGTTAGGGCTTATGAAGCACAAAGATGAAGCATTCGAAAAATTCAAATCCTTCAAAGCATTGGCTGAAAATGAATCAGGACACAAAATTAAGTGCCTCAGATCTGACAGAGGTGGGGAGTTCACATCAAATGAATTTTTCGATTTCTGCGATGAACATGGGATAAGAAGAGAATTCTCTACAGCTAGAACTCCTCAGCAAAATGGGGTTGTGGAAAGAATGAACAGAACTATCCAACAAATGGCTCGTGCTATGCTCGATGAATCAGGTACTCCTGCAACCTTCTGGGGTGAAGCTGCACATGCTGCTGTTATCATTCTTAACAAAACAAATGTCCGAGTAAACAGCACTCAAACACCTCATGAGCTTTGGAGTGGTAAAACTCCTTCCGTGAAGCATTTCAAAATCTTTGGGAGCAAATGTTATATTAAGAACACTGATGAGCAACTTGGCAAACTTGAACCTAGAGCAGATGAGGGCATTCTTCTTGGTTATTCTCCACATAGCAAAGCATACAAGTGCTACAATAAAAGACTTGGCAGAATTGTTGACAGTATTGATATAGTGGTTGATGAGAAGGGATATATTCCTAGGCAAGTTCATCATGAAGACATTGAAGAAGATGAAGGTTACTCTCAAAGGCGAAATGATGAAGAAGAAGAACCTCAAGAAGAAGAAGAATCTCAAGAAGAACCAGTGGAGCAGACAAGAATAGAAGAGAAGACTCCATCCAGATATGTCCAAAAGAATCATCCAGAAACTCAGATTGTGGGGCAGAAAGAAGCAGGAGTACAAACAAGAAGGACACTTGCAGAAGCTTCAAGCTACTTGGCTCTACTCTCCTCCATTGAACCACAAAATGTGAAAGAAGCATGCAAAGATGAATGTTGGGTCAAAGCAATGGATGAAGAACTTGAGCAAATCGAAAGGAACAACACTTGGGAATTAGTTCCTAGACCAAAAGATAAGAATGTAATAGGAACAAAATGGGTCTTCAAGAATAAGTTAAATGAAAATGGAGAAGTAATTAGAAACAAGGCCAGACTTGTTTGTAAAGGGTATGCACAGCAAGAAGGAATAGATTTTGAAGAGACCTTTGCTCCTGTGGCAAGACTAGAGGCCATCCGGATGTTCCTTGCTCTCTCAAGCTTTCAAAACTTCAAGGTATTTCAAATGGACGTGAAATCAGCCTTCCTGAATGGAGACTTAGAAGAAGAAGTATATATTGAGCAGCCAGATGGGTTCATTCTTGGAAATGATCCAAACTTTGTATGCAGATTGAAAAAGGCACTCTATGGGCTCAAACAAGCTCCAAGGGCTTGGTACTATCGGTTGGACAAATATCTTCACCAACAAGGCTTTTCAAAAGGATCAGCAGATAGCAATCTCTATATAAAAGTTGAAAATAACAAATTGCTAATTCTTGTTGTTTATGTAGATGATATTATTTTTGGCAGCAATGAAGAGACGATGAGTCAAAACTTTGCCTTGGTTATGCAGAAAGAATTCGAAATGTCACTTCTTGGAGAATTGACATATTTTCTTGGATTGCAAATCCAACAAAGTGAAGGAGGTATCTTCTTGTCTCAAACCAAATACCTCAAGCAGATCTTGAAGAAGTATGGCATGGAAGAGTCAAAGCCAGTATGTACACCCATGGTTACAGGATGCAGCCTCAGTGCAAATGATGAATCAGCAGCAGTCCACCAACCCACTTATAGATCCATGATTGGGAGTTTGCTTTATTTGACAGGTACTCGACCAGATATTACACATGCAGTAGGAATGGTTGGAAGATTTCAAGCCAACCCAAAGGAAACTCATCTTCAGGCAGTCAAAAGAATCTTCAAATATCTTCAAGGGACCCAAAACTATGGCTTATGGTATCCTAGAAATACTGATCTCACTCTTCATGCTTACACAGATGCAGATTGGGCTGGAAGTGTGGATGATAGGAAAAGCACAAGTGGAGGTGCTTTCTTCATGGGTTCCAGATTAGTATCTTGGTTCAGCAAGAAACAAAGTTCGATTGCCTTATCTACAGCTGAAGCAGAATATGTGGCTGCAGCATCTTGTTGCACACAACTTCTTTGGATGATGCAGACCTTGCAGGACTTTCAAATCACTTGCACTCCACCTGTCTCTATCTTATGTGATAATACAAGTGCAATCAGCATTTCAAAGAATCCTGTCATGCACTCAAAGACCAAGCACATACCAATCAAGTACCATTTTCTTCGGGAACAAGTGCTTGAGCAGAAGGTCAAGTTGGAGTATGTTCCTTCTAAAGAGCAAGTTGCTGATATTCTCACAAAACCACTGCCCAGGGAAACTTTTGAATATCTCAGACAAAAGCTGGGAGTAGTTGATGCTTCATCCTGTTGTTGAAGTCTGTTTGTTCTACAGAAAAGTTGGTATACGCAGGTTACGAAAGGGATATGTGCGTATACACGCGGTTTCATGCTGGGTAAGTCGCGTGTATGCTGGACGCTTGTTGCAGAAAGAATATCCGCGTACATACGCTGTTCTGTACAGGATAAAACGCGTATATGAAGTTCTGAACAGCAAGGGAAAACTCTGAAGTTCTGAACAGCAATAGGAATGTCAGAATTCTTCAGGCACAGTTTCAGGGAGTGCAACAGGCACAGGTTCAGGGGGAGCAGCTCAAAAGTCTCATAAAGCATTGTTGGCATTCAGATGTTTTGGTTGTTGGTTTCAGGAGAAGGAGCTCAGAAAGAAATTCTGGTTGCTGATCTAACAAGATGTTTATCAGATGCTGCTGGTGTCTTTCCTAAGTCTTGGTCTAGATCTGTTGTCTCTATGTCATGTATCTCTCTTGTCATATCTCTTTTATGGTATCAAGGTCATGTAACGGCCTTTGTTGGTTTCCCCACTATGCCTGGGATGAATGCTGTAATATAATTGGTTGTTTCTGTTATGTCCCCTCTTGGTAGGGAGTATGGATGTATGTATTGAGTCTTTTGGTGATAGGAAGGTCCCTTATGGTGTATAAGTCTTGGTTCTTGTTGAAGAACATCTTTTGCAGATCTGGCCTTCGGTCAGGGGGAGCACAAGTCAGCACAGCCAAACAGAGATATCAGCATGTCCTCAGGGGGAGCACAGCCCTTTGCCCTTGATGTCAAAGGGGGAGAGTGACTTGGTGTGATGGTTGCCATCAAGTCCAAAGGGGGAGATTGTTGGCATTATGATTCAAGTGTTGTCCTTGATGGCAACTCACTCAGAGGATGGTACAGGTGCTCAGAGGTTGATACAGGTGATGGCAACTTAATCAGAAGACAGATCTCAGTACAACATACCAAGGAAGCTCATACACGCCGTTTCGTTAAGCCCAAGTCGCGTGTACACGCAAGTTCGATTCATAAAAAGCGCGTGTATGTGGAAAGGTTCCTTTGGTCCATGGTGGTTAGTCCTTGGAAGTTGTGCCTATGATTTCGGACCATTGTGTCTCGACGGGCGTGTCGATCCCTAGTTTTGAAGTTGATGGTATTGTGTTACTATGGTTTTGGCTCTTGGTATTGAGTTAGGCCTAAGACTATATAAGGAGAAGAAGATCATTAGGCAAGATCATCTTTCGACAAGGCTTGAATATCTAAGAGAGAAAGAGATCTGATATGCAGGTTCTGGGTTGCTTGATCTAAGCCAAGGAGAGATCACATCGGTTGATGGAAGACTAGATCTAAGGATAGATCGGGATCTAATGGTTTGAAATGCACTATCATGATATGGTTGATTATGCGTATTTTCTAGATCTGCATATTGTCGCAATGTTACGTTTTGGATCTAACTAATGTCTGGTACAGCTGCAAGTTGAGAAAGTTTATTTTTAGATCTGTACGCAGGTTGGCTTCGGTAAAAGAGCGTGTATACGCGGGTTTTGCTCATTGAAGTAGCGTATATCTTTTGAAGCTTGATTTTGGGTTTACAGTGGGGTCTGACTGTTATTGCAGAGTTCTGTAGTCAGCTCTGTGTTCTGGTAACTGGTGATTGACAGGGTTCAGTGGTTTAGTGATTCAAAGTTTGGTTGTTTTATGCTTCAATGATCTGTTGTGTAAATTGAATGATTTGTGGTCTTCAGATTGTAATGTTGTGCTTCAGGAATATCCAAGTCTGGAAATGTATGAAAAGTGATATCTGAAAGAAGGAAGATTGTAGGTCAGCACCTACGTACTAGTATCTTGGCTAGTACAAGAGCAAAGGGGGTTGGAGCTCCCTTCCAAGGAAGTTTGGAGAACGAGAGAAGGTTGAAGCCTTCTGCAGGTTGTAGCCTGCGTACTGGTATAAGGCTGCACCAGTACAAAAGATTGTAAACTGAAGTTTCATATTAAAGAAAGATAGAGACAATTTGCAGCAGGTGGTTTTCACCCACATTGGGTTTCCACCTTATATCTTGGTGTTCATGTGTGTGGCTTTTTATCTGTTCTGTTTTACTGCACATGTTTACTGTTAATGTGATGAATAATGTCCTGATGCACTTAATTGAAGAATAAGCTAACTAAATTGTGAGTTTTCTTCCTATACGCTGTTTTACTTCGTCACAGTAGCGTGTACACGCTGGTTCACTTAACTGAAGTAGCGTATATGTTTCTGAGCATTTAAAAAGTTTGATTAATCAGATAATACTGATTCACCCCCCCCTCTCAGTATTATTTCCAACAGCATTGTCATAATGGGATGTGCAAATAGGTCTATGAAGTCTATATATGAATATGTGGGTTCATATTTATGGATCAATGGATTTTAGAAAATTATTGATCTAGGGTGACCTTTTGTGTCAAGATTCTGGAGAGCAAAGGGCAACTTATCTACTTGGTAGTATAGGAAAAGGTGATACAAAATAGAGGAATACTTGAAGACTCGCTCATTACTCATCCTAACGAACTAGTCATGCATCCTATCAGCTATAAACTTAGCATAGTCATAGATAATAGCAGGAGGTTGTCCTGGAGTGTATATGGACATGAAAGCCAGGATGATTTCATCTACATACTCACTGGTGGTATAACCTAGGACATTGGATATCATTGCTACAATGTCCTCGCCAAATGGGGAAAATATGGTATACAGATATGGAGGGGGTTCTTTGGGGGTATACTTTTCTTCCACAATGAAGGTTTGGATTATTTGGGCCAGTCTTACAGGGTTGAGCTTGGGAAATGAGTCCAATAAGTCTCCAATGGAGAGAGGAGTGAAGATTTTCCCTAGTTGAGGTTGTATCATCTCATTAATAGATTCAACAGTGATGGTGAAAAGTATGGTTAGGTTAGGGGACATCACTGCTCTTTGACTGGGGATATAATTTGCATGGCAGTAATGGTCAATTTTTGGGAAAATGTGAACTTCAGGGAATTGGTACTTGGGCAAATTGGACTCCCAAAAACTGATTTTATCAACATGGTTCAAGTATTGATCTCTATATCGGTAGTATAGTGTAAGAGGGGATTCATGGACATAGGTGTCCTTTATCTGGAAATCCTTATCAGCCAGTGGGAGGTGGTCTAGGTCTAGATGAGGAGTGTAAATAGGTCTAACATCCATGGCAATTGGGGCGACCATTCTCAGTTATTGTGGATTTGAGAGTGGGGGAGGTGATTTTCACTCCTTTAGGGCAATGGTGGCTCAATACAGAGTAGGTTTGAGATTCTAGAGTTTCCTTAATTAATTTTTTACCTTAACTAAGAAAACTCAGTAATTGGTTCTAAAATTGACAGGGTTTTCTAGTGAATTATGGCTTAAATACCTAGAATTTAAGGAGAACTAGCTCTGAACGAGTAAACTGGAAACTACGAATGGTTGAAAGGCTCTAAGTAGGATGGAAAGATAACTGGGTGCTCTGTGGCATCTTTAGGCTACAATTGGATGTAGGTTGACAGCTTCAACGTTCGCAGGTGCGTGCATGAAGTCTTACAGTTGAAAAAAGGATAAAAACAAAATGATTTGGGGCCTTTTGGATTTATGCGTGAAAGCCAATTTTGGCGAGTACAGGTGAACAATAGTCATTTTTTGTGTAGCGGGGTGAACAATAACTATTTTGGCATGTAGCAGGTAGGTGGTAAGTGGTTTCCATTGCACCGCTTTTGGGCACTAGGTGGTATTGGGGGGAGGCCTCCCAATTCCATACGTTGAATGACACGTAGCATCGGGGGCCTAATGGAAAACAACTCTTTTCGGGCAGATATTTTTCAAATGCCGTGCCCGCCCTAAATGGATAAAGGCCATCAGATTTGGAGGGAGGCAATTGTACAGTGATCAGGCAAGGAAGTTGCATGGAGGCTAGTGGAGGGCCCGATGGGTGATTTAGTGTGGCAACTTTTGAGTTAATGAAGGATTAAAGCAGGGTTAAGGCGTTGGGGTCACTAGCGGATGGATTTAAACAGTGGATTATCTAACTTAATCATGGATCGATTAGTTAGTGGGTTCTTCAAGGTTTGGGTAGAATATCATAGTTTATATTTAAGCTAAGGTATAGGGCTAGTTAATATTGCGGGAGTTAAATATATACGGGAAAAAGGTTTTTGTTTGGTATTTAATAAATAAATTACTAATTAATAAAATGAGTAGAAAGGGGCACAATACACTAACTATATGATATTTTATGTTTTAATGATTTTCTGATAATAACATAAAAACTTAGGATATAGTGTTTTGTGGGTTTTTAATATGAAAATGATTTATATGGGGGAATAAATACTTTTCCTAGGTAAAAGTATTTTAACCTTAGGAAAGGAGTATTATTAGGAAAATGAATGAATTGAAGGGGGGGATGAATTTTTATGAGGGGGCTTTATTACTGATTACCTATAGGTCATTGAACCGAGGGTCCAGTCCCTCCAAAAGTTAGAGAAATGCTCTGAGCCTCTTTGACTTAGGGTTTTTAAGTACTTTGAACTTTATTGTGGGAAATTAGTTAAGTAAAAGGTGAAATGAATGAGGGAATTTAATTAATTGACTTTGATATCCATTTGCATGCTTGAGTGCCCATTCACATTTGGGACTTTTATGATGAGAATAATAAATATGCTTTTGTCTAATCAATCATCATACTTGTGCAACCTTTCTTCTACTTACCCACCTACTCATCCTAGCATTTTTACTTCTCTTTATTAGGGTGCATTTGAGCTAGCAAACCCTTATCAAACATTTTTCTTTCTCTTTACAATAGTAAACTAACTAAATCTAACCTTATTACATCCAAGGGCTTATATTAAATAGTTGAGCTCCTTTTATCTACTCTACCTATCTAATTATCTGCCAAGATTAAATAGTTTGGTCAGATTTTTATTCTTTATCTATAGACATGAAATTTGAAACATGAAATAGAAAAGTTTAAGAATTTTGACTCTCATGTATTGTGGAAAAGATTACCAACTTCACACAATCATTATTATGCATAAAAGTAGACAATAATGACATTTTTGCTTGCTCACTTTCATGGTCTTTTTTCCTTTTCGGGGTTCATATTTTTCACTATTTTTAGACCTTTCTTATTCTTTTTGTCCTTTGATTTTTCTTTTAGGACATACCCTCTTTACATTTTTTAATTTTTTGAATATGGAAAACATTTGCAGAAAGAAAAGGTATGTACATATCACAGGTTTAATCTTAGTCATTAAAAAATTATGACTCTTATTGGTATAGGAACCTAACATGATCAATGATTTATAAATATTGAAACAAGCTCTAGGAGCTTGGTATGGAAAAATGGACGAGTACCTTTGCAAGGTTGGCTTTAAGTGAGGTGAATCTAACAATACTTTATATTTATGTCAACAGGGTAAAAATATGGTGATTCTTGTTATGTATGTGGATGACTTGATCATTACCAGGAACAATAAGGATCAAATTTTGTAGGTAAAGAAGGAGTTGTGGGGTGGTTTTAAGATGATTGATTTGGGATTACTTCACTACTATCTTGGAGGTGAGGCATTCCAACATCCAATCAATATTTTCATTTTTCATAGAAAGTATGCATCTAAACTTCTTCAAAGATTTGGAATGCAAGAATGTAAGCCCATTCTCACCCGAGTGGAACAAAACTTGAAACTTTCAAAATTTGAAGGGGGGGAATTGGTGAACAATACCACTTATAGAAGTTGATTTGCAACTTGATCTATTTGACAACCACTTGTCCATACTTATCCTATGTAGTCAGTATACTATCGCACTTTATGCATGAACTAACTGACAACCATTGGAATGCAGCAAAAAGGGTCCTTAAATATATCCAAGGGATGAATTATTTTGAGCTTATTTACAAAAATACTAAGAACTTTGTACTTGGTGGATATTCAGATGCAATTTTTTCTAGAACCATTGATAATCAGGCATCATCATCACGTTATTTAATGAACATGGGTCAGTTGCAGTTTTTTGGAGTTGCAAGCATGAAACTACAGTGGCCACTTGTTTGAAGGGATACAAATATATATTAACATGGGAAGAAGCATATGAAATGATTTGGTTGTGTTGAGTTTTGCAAGATCTAGGCATTCCTCAAGCAAAAAGCCACATATTTATTCATCGACATCTGTTCAACCATAAAGCTTGCCAATAATCAAGTTTTCCATTCTGAAACAAAGCATGTGGACACAAAGTATCATTACATCAGAAAACTCATTAAAAAGGATGTCATCAAGCCAATATATTGTCCTTGAATAGATCATACCTCATATATTTTCACAAAACCACTTGGCAGGATCAACTTTACTAAGTTCAGTGATGAACTTGGTATCTATTGTAATGTATGTTTACATTAAAGGGGGGAAAGTTAGATGATCCAAAATACATAAACTATATTTTAATTATTTAGAGTCTAATATTCCATTATCTAGAATATTTAGTTAAATATTGGAGACATTTTAGAATAGATAATTGTTGTAAAATATATGACATCTAGAAAGGTGTCATTTCTTATGAACTAATTTAGGAACATAGATAGGAGTGTTGTTATGAGATCATTAAATGGAAATGAACACTTGTAAATGAAATACGTGATCCCTAACAAAATTATTTTAGGACATTAGCTTATTTAAAACTTGTTTCTCTTCTTGCAAGAGTGTTGAGTGATTCCATGGAAACTCTTGCAGATTTTATGTAATTTTCTTTTCCTTATCAATAATATTTGGGTGTCTCAGGACACTTCTTCTATTAAAATTATGGTGACACGTTTCAGATATAATATCCATCTGAGGGGAAATTGGAATTAACAAGTGAAATATTACAGAAACTGGAGAGAGATGAGTGTGAATTTGATAGGGTGGAGAAGGAACTCAGATGTCTGAATTATTAAATTCAAACAGATAATTGTCATTATTGTTGTTTTGATGTTTATGTATATTTATCACAGGAAACATTCTGAGAAATAGATGAAAAACTAATTCTGAAGGATTTTAACCAGAATTATTAAAGCATCTTCTTCAAGGTACATAAATAAGGGTACAATTATGGTACCTTCATTGGCATCAAAGTTAGTTAAAGTGGGGTTTACAAGTCAATGATTCATAGAGTTCTCATTACAATGCCATAGAAAAACAACATATGAAAAAAAACCTTTCATGTGAATTGTTGGAAGACAAATTATTGAAACAGAGGATTGTGGTGTTAACACCATGGATGCTGCTTTGGAAGATGAGGTTGTGGAAATCTAATCAGTAATAGCTAAATATTCAATTCACATTCTTCTATAAAAAAATAACTCCAAGGAAACTTTTCAATTGAGTTCTAAAGTGGGAAGTTCAATAATGTTTAACTTAATACCTTTTCCTGCAAATTGTATTGGTGGAACTTGGTTATTATCTTCAGAAATTTAATATATGTCACTATGGAAACAAAATGTTGTGGTGCATGAAATAATTAGAAAGAAAATGGAAGAAAATATTGTTGAATGGAAGTATGTTTTAAACTTCAAGGAGAAAATACTTTCTCTTAAATTTAGAATTCTCAGGGAATGGTGGGAAAAACAACAACTTATCTTATATTCTTGGAAACACCATGGAAAGAACCATCAAATTCATGGATTTTTTTATAGTGTGCATATGTCATCTTATCAATTCAAATCTTCATTTCATGGTATGTTTTCATTGGAAATACATGAGAAGCGAGATTTTTACTGATTTAATTTTTATGTTGGAAAGGTTTGCCACCAAACATCTATTTTCTAAAGAGTGATTTTGTGTTCGTCAATGTACTTGTAATATATCCTTTTCCACTATTCGGAAAACTAAAATAGTGTAATGGGAAATATCATTTAAAGTGGAATGGAAAGCAGTCATAGTTGAATTTTATTTCTTTTCAATAACGAAATTTGAAGAGTTGAAAAATATATTGTTCTTTCTTCATTCTCACATTTTCTTCTATGATTTGAGGCTATAAATATGTTACTCACATTTGGGAATGACCCGCGTTGTTATGATAAAAAAAATTGATAGAAAACACAAGATGGGGACAAAACTGAAAACTTCATTATTATTCAATATGCTTTTATTATAGCCTTGTAGAGGTTTGACAATTGATAGTTGTCTCTCAGCAAGCCAATTAGCTAACATATGTTTTAACTAACCACTAATTAGTTTGTATTGCACTTTATTATCTCTACATTTGGAAGTCTTTCAAGTGTTTGGGTCAACACATCTAATCACAATAAGACCATGCCCTAATCTTAGTAGTCGACACCTTTGTCAAAAACTAAATATTCATTAGTGGAGATTGGGTTTGCCAAGGAAAGGTTTGTCCTAGCCTTGACCTTTCCAGCACTAACTTGCTTCCCATCCAATTTCAGATTGTCATCTTCCCAATAAAATTTTGATTTTATTCTTCAAATAAGTCAGTCATAATTTATACTATATATGCCTTACGTGATGTGTGTATATTGATCTAGAGCAGGGCATGATTTGCATATGAAATTTATAGTAGAACCTCAACACTTATGTTATGAATTTATATGTATCAAACATATCCCATAGTGTTCATAGCAACTCTTATAGTTTTTGTTTTTGTAGTATTTCAATGAGCTCTCATACTATATAACTCCCTTAGTTCAATGTCATCATAAACATAACTAGTGGTGGTAGGTGATTTACCTTGAATTTCAACAAATTGTATTGCCTAATTCCCACAATAGTTTGGAAGTGATTTTCTTTTGATGAATGAGATCTAATCACTCGAGAAAATGAGGCTAGGAAGATGATATTATATGGCTATAGCCAAGAGCAGTCACCTAGGTGTTGTGAATGATCTATAAAGTATGCAATATTCCCATCTCAATTTTCAAATGATCAACATTGCAAAGGTGTAGAAGCTATTATGTACATAAAAGAAATCAGCCATGAAATATTGTGGAGTTATAAAATAAAGTAAAAACAACCTAGCTCTAATACCATTAACATATCAATTACAAGTTGCTTCACATCCATGATGCCTTATGTCAGAAGAAGATTTTAGCTGGGACCAAAATGGTTATATACTTAACATATTTTCAACTTTGTAGTTGAACAAATCCATGATAATGTTTCCATGTGGTGACCATGAACAAAAGGGACATTATAGATTTGATTCAACACCTAATTTGTTTAGAGTTTCCTTATGTATTTCCAAAATATTTGTTTGGGATACCACCCATGTGTGATATCAAGTTAACCATTTAACTCAATGTGGGATGATTCCTATCTTAAGGTTCCTTATCAAAACAATTTCACCCGTGTTATATGGATTAAATATGAATATATAATAATTGTTGAATTTTGGATTGATCTAGCTTAATGCAACATTTTGAGGAGGTTACTAATGTTAGTGATGAATAAGTATTAGTCTTTGGATCTTTGCATTTACTATAAATGGTTGAATAACATTACCATCTAGAATCAATACTAGTTCTCATAGATTGTTGACTTCTTTGATCAAATTAAAAGGACCATAATATTCTTGAAAATTGATTTGTGATTCTAATACCACCAATTAAGAATTTAGAAGGGCATCCAAAATATTGCATTCAATCCATTATTAAGAAATTATGAGTTTATTATGGTACCTTTTAAGTTTACCAATTCCCTAGTAGTCTTCGTGAAACTAACGAATGGGGTTATTTAGAAATACCTAGGAAAGTTTTTTCAAGTGTTTCTAGATGACAATTTTATTTATTCATGTGTTCCAAAGGCGCATGAGGAGCACCTAACGTTTGTATTGTAGTGACTTGGAGAGAATAAGAATGATTAAAATATCTCTGAGTGTTCCTTCTTCTAGTCAAATCTCCATTATTTGGGCCACATTACTTCTGGAGAAGGTATAGACGTGGACCTTCCCAAAATCAATGCCATTATGGAATTCCTAATACTAAAGGATGCACATAAGCTACACTATTTCAGTGGATTGGTTGGGTATTATATGATATTCATAGAATAATTATACAAGATATCTAATCCCATTACTAAGGTCAAGAAGAGGAGTAATGAATTAGTATGGATAAAGTAGTTTTAACAGACCCTTTTGTGGCTCACAAATTTGTAAACCATTACTCTAGTCCTAAAGGTGCTATAAATGGACCAGTATTTGTATTATTTACATATGCTAGAACTCATATTATTATGTAACGAGTAATTTATTATCTTATGGATTGGTTCATTAGTCAACACACAACATCATTATGAAGGCATCAAGAGAAAGGCCTTATTAGTTGGGTAAACATGTGTGTTCTATTGAATAACATTTTCATTAATGACAACATTGGTTCTTGACCTATGTTAATATTTGTATTGTCATCAAAAATATCTACGAATCCCTTGATTCACCACAATTGGTAAGGAATTTTGCTAATAACATTAGTTTGTTTGAGCTCAAGTTCATCATCAATTGATTCTCCTTATCGTGTCGATTCTATTGGTAGATGGCACGTCGCATGGGTCCTCTCAGTTTAGGAGATATGGCTTCGTAAAGGTTGAAACCCCATTCAATGGTCAAAGAACCCCAAAGGAGGTGCTAAAAATAAATTTTATTTCTTTGAGAAATTTAAAGAGGCATAGTCAATGTAAAAAAAAAGAGTGTGTGGGGGGGGGGGGTTATTATATTTTGGTTTGACTCCAAAAATAAAATTTAAAATCTGGTCCTAAGAATTTTTGGCTCCAATGTTGAAATTTGAAATTTAAAATTTTTGAAAGGTTGGCTCCAAGGTGATTAGGTCGTGTGAGTCCCTCCTAGAAGCCTCCACAACCACTATGAAAAGAAACTTGTCTACTCTCCAAAAGACAAGCATGATAGGAAAAAAAATTCTCCAAAATTTCTAAAGCCAGGGGTAGAGTGAAGAACATATGAAAGAGGCCATTATTCTTATGATTTTTGGTTTCATTTTTTTTGTGTATGGATATTAGGTGGAGAAGAGGATGAATTCATGCTAAGTCTAAGGTACATTTCTATGTTTTTTTGGGTCTTACATTTGTGTCATCTGAGGCAACCTCGGAAGATGAATTTCAGGCCCCTCTTAGGATAAAATGAGGTCAGTTACACAATGTTCCAAGGTCTACTACATGGAAATTTTAGGACTATTGACTAAGGATTATTTTGGATGTTCTTTGGCACTATTCACTTAAGAATTTTGGCTATTTGAGTCTTGGCCACAAGGGCTATTCTTTGGCTTATTTGAGATAGAAGACCAACCTTTGTCTGATATTATTTGATCCCTAGATTATGAGGGTATTTAGATAACCTGAGGCCGAAACCTTGATTTTTTTATGTGACTAAAATCATCTAAATTCTTCACTGGAGTATTTTCCTCTATCTGAATGGATAATTATTTACCTCCATGGAATTTTTCTAAGGTTTCTTGCACTTCTTCCTAAGGCTAATTTGATCCTTCTACGAAGTATCACTATGACATAAATGTGGGATTTTGATCTCATAATAATCCTCCATCCCTAAGACTAAGCATCACTTGAACCAAGTCTAGAGTAAGACTCTCTCAAGTGTCATTTCAAAGAACCGTCGAGTATTATTTCATTGCAAAGTTTTAGGACTATTTTGAATCATTTCTCAAAGATTATTTGCACAAGATCATTCTAACAAATTATGGGTGATACAAGACCTTTGATGGACTTAGACATGGAAGTCAATGAATTGTTTCAAATCTTGGCATAGCCCCTAGCTTCGCCTAGCCAAGGAAAATCTTCGCAAGAATACACTAACAAGGAACAACAACTAAAAATTGGCACACATTCAATGGGTTTAGACTCATCAAAATTCCATATCATTTATGACCCCTATCTACAAAAAGAGCATTGTGTCCAAGGGACTGATCAACTTCTTCTATCTGAAATTCCAGATATCTTCTTATGAGAGAGTTTGAATCTAAATTCATGTGAGAGCTTACAACTAGAACAACTAAGAGAAAATACCCCAAGTTCATCATCAAATATTTTTCGGGAGTTGAAAAGTGTGTCAAGCCTTGATGAATTGCGAACTTTCTATCCTGCCAACTCTAAAAGGCCCCAGCAGGGAGATGGCTCAGTTTTGGCTTTAGACTGGATGCCCCAACAAACATGGAAAATATTATTGTCACACATATTTCCACTGTGAATTCATTGGATCTTGGGAGGAATCATAAAAAAATTGGCTTTATTTATGATGATCTTCCAACGATAAATAAAATTTTAAGTGAAAACAATGTCAAGGAATATATTTCGGGATGGGGTTTCGAGTTTTCTATCCCATTGGCATTCCTTGCCCTCAGGTAGCGAATTCCTCGAATGGAGGCACAGGTTCTCTTGTTTCTGTTATCTATCTATGGATTAGCGTAAGCTCCAGAGAGGTTTACTCATATGCCACATGCTAACAACTCCATAACCTACACAGAATATACGAGCCACACCTTGGCGATGTTCCACACCTCCTTGTGCCTCACCAAAAAAGCGAATGCGACACTTCTACATATTCATCCTCCTTGAAATACAAGGCTATAGGGCATACAATTAAGGCAACCAAATACTTAGGGAAAGCTACAGGCTTGATCTTCCTTGGGAAAGCTCTCCTTGAAATTCACCCATTACTTGCCTCGCAGCACAACAACATGTAACTGAATACATAACTTGTAAATGAATATCAACTTTGTCCCATAGAGGACTTGTATGTAGTCTGCACATAAAGAAACGGTTTCAAAATCCACTATCTTCAAGGATCAACTCAATCTCTCAAGGCCTTGGCTATGGACTCTAATTTATCATATAATTATTCTACTTTTAATAATGTATTATTCTTAACACAGTTAAGCATGTCATTTAGATTTAGGTTCAGTTCATCTCTCTAGCTTTTACATCATTATTATGTCGTTTTATTACACCTCTTTTGTATCAGGTACTCTGCCATTTCCCCCAATAAGTGATTAAACTCCTTTACTTTCAAATTTAGCACAAGTATATATATGTGTGTGTGTGTGTGTGTGTGTGTGTGTATAGACACATATACATATACAAATACACATACATATACATATATACATATACATATATATACATATATGTATATGTATATGTATATGTATATTATGTGTGTGCGTGTGTGTATATATATATACGTATACGTGTGTGTATATATATATACATACACATACACACACACACACACACACATATACTTGTGATGAATTTTAAAGTAAAGGGGTATAATCATTTATTGGGATATATATATATATATATATATATATATATATATTAGGAGAATATCCCCTCAAGGCTACACCACATACATATACATTAACAACACAAATGTACTCCTTTATTTCACAACAATACAACATGACCCATTCAAGTAATAAGCAAGATTACACAATTAGTAATATCTAAGCTTGTAGGGAAACTGAGTCTGGCGTATGGACTCTCAACCCAACAATAAACAACTATAGCCACTTTCACTTTCATCTTTCATCCCTGCACCAGATTGCAAAGTCTCGAGGCAGAATGCTTGCTTCTGGGACTACGTTCCAACTTCCAACTGAACTAGGGACTCCCAAGGACCTACTCGTCAGTCCCACCAGTTGATGAATTCTTTCTTTGTTAGCACAGGGAGTCTATAGGTGCCCCACCTCACCCCCAAGTGCACACACAATGATTCACCCCCTTCTAAGGAGTGCAAAATCCACTCTACCAATAGGGAAGTACTCAAAGTATTTAATAAAGTCTTCCTCTACTTCTACTTTAAGATTGTCTCCTTCAAAGATGTTATAGGGCTCTAGAGTAGCTATCTCAAGCTAAAGCCTCCATAGGACCTAAGCTATTATAGGTTTCCAGAGATTTCATCATAACCTACAATGTCTAGGGACCCAAGAAGTTACAAGGATCTAGAGACATTGATCTCAACCCATAGCCTCCAGGGACCCAATCTATTATAGGGATCTAGGGATGCTATCTCAATCCATAACCTCCACGAACCCCGAGTTATTATAGGGCTCCAGAGACTAGCATAGACTAGCGCTCAACCCACAGGCTTGGGGGGCAAATAATCGATCCCCTTCTCTTCTCTTCCCTTCAACACTTCTTGTCGAAATCTGACTCCAGTTTCCATGCTTCCATCTGCCACCAAAGTTAAGTATCCATTAAAAGAAAGTAGCTACTTCCCCCTCTCTCAAGGAGTGCCCCCAAGAGCTCCCATTTTCCTTTTTCCATCCCCTCATTTGATAAGTTTGTGCTTCCATCTTGCCTAGTTATGCTCTCAATCACTGTCTTTTGAATAATTTTCATGTGATAGTTAGGGTATTTATTGAAAATAATTGTTGTTCTCCATGAGTGAATTTCTACTTGCATGTACTAGAGATATATAATACATAACACTCGCATCATCTACCAAGAAAATTACTCCTACCACTCGTCAACCTATTTCAAAATAAATTCCAGAAGCTAGTACTAAGGATGAAGTAGAGATTACTAACCCAATTGTCCCCATTCCTTCAGACACATAGTGCTTCATTGATAAATCTTTGAAGGTATCATGGAAGGAAATCAAATCTACTTTCATGCAGAAGAAATTCCCAAAGTACTTGGAAGACAGGGAAGTGTACATAAATATCAATAGGTCCAGGATACATAGAGTTAGATGCAAATTCCCAATGATTCCTTGTGCATAAGCTATCAAATGGATCATATTACACATGGATAACAAGATTTTGATCCTTAATAGTGAAAGCAGGATTAACATTTCTGCTTACCATCCACATGACATAGATTCTTATTACAATATGGTAACGCCCAAGAAGTATGTGAACAAAGACTTGTATTCAACTTGGGAAAATCTCAATACTAAGTAAGTTATCAAATCCTAGTGCCAAGAGCCTTCAAAATTCGACTAGAGACCAAGTGCACTTTCTTAGACCAAATCTTTGAGAACGACTTACCAACATTTCATGGAAACATGTTGCAAACTACATGGGAAGACGAATGCAGAATACTTTGAGGATAATTTTATTTACTTACTCAACCTCGTTGTCTAAAGAGGTAAAGTTTTCAACTGAGTTGAAATCCGCTCCCATGAATTGCAACTTCACATACAGTAGGCCAAAAAAGCATTACAAGCCAAGAAAGCACCAGAATTCTACATGTTCACTTACCTATTAGATTGTATTTACGCTAGTTATGAGTTCATTAGGATGAAATAGGAATGGACCCATCAGGAGAAGTTACATATCTACTTTCATTATAGTCTGTTATCATAAGGAAACTTTCAAGGAGTGTATACATAGCTAGATGAGCATTCATTTTTAATTTCTACAAGATGATCTTTGAGACAAAACATCCCAGCATCACAGATCAGGTGAAGGAAGTACTTTATGAGATTGCAGATTAATTTACTTCATTGTGGGGCAACTACATCAGATGTTTCAAGTGTCAGAAAACCAATAAGGTGGTCTTGAAGGAGGTAGTCTATCAGTTGAACATTAGATTGTATGCACAATTCCAAAGTAGGGAGAAGGCTCTTTGGCCCTATTTTCCTTTACATATTAGACTTTATGCGCTCAAGAGCGTCAAGGTGGCTGATGCTGAAATTGAAGAAATCAGGTGCATTCATTTTGGAACAATGAGTTTTCATAGGTATGATCCTAGAAAAAATTGCACAAAACATTGTGGCAATATACAATACAACTAGTTGTATCGACCTATAACTGTTCCAAAAGATGAAAAAATCAAGAATTGTTACAATGCACTAAGAAGTAATCATCCAAGAGATGAGGCATGGACCTCCCATGTTTCATAGGTACTAGATGTACATATGGAGAATGTTCAATAGGAAGCAACTCCCATGTGAACATGTTAGCACCCAAGAAGAGGCTAAAACATGATCGAGTGGCAGAAAGTAGTAGAAAGTTCAAATATGATCCAATGTGCAAAGGTGCAGTTGAAACAAAGTAGGGAAGGAAATAGAAGGAGGAGGAGGAGGAGAAGGAAAGGTTAGAATTAGAAAAGTAGCTATAAGAACGCAAAAGAGGGGAGGAGCACTTACCGAAAGAAGAAGAATAGAAGAGGAAGCAATATTACCTTCTTAGACAACAGAAAAAATTTGAAGAGGAAAGGAGAAGAGCAGAAGAAGTGGAGCAACACAAGCGGTTACAGGAAGGAGAAATGAGGAACAAACAGGAGGAAGAAGTTGCATAGAAAATGGAGGAAGAACATATGCGCCATGAAATTTTCCTTCTTCCTTGGAATATCTCCCTTCTTTAATTACAAAACAAAAAAGCAAGCTGATCTCACATCAAGGATAGATTTTGACAAGTTAAAGTAAATTTACTAGAGGAAGAAATATATTCCTTACGAGGTCAATCATGCATAAAGGAACTTACTTCTTCATGAACAATAACACTTCCAATTGTCTTTTGAATCTCCCAATTGCATTATGATTAATTCACCTTAATAATCAATGCTTCGTTGAGAAATTTAATTGCAAAACTTTCACCCTCAAGAGATTAGGATGAATGGGATATTAGGGTGAATGAATTTATAGGAGCACCTAGTACATGTTAGACACATAACCACTATGCATATGAAGCCACAATGTCTCTAACTGAAATTAGTGAATAGGAACACATGAACACCACAGTATCGTGTTCGGAAATTGAACCATAAATTTAGCAAAACGTGAAGCCTTTTGACATTTGACAGGCATCGTGTATCCAAAGTTGCAATGTACGTGGTAGTTAAGATGATTTTTCCATTATCACAATTTTCAGTGGATGTATAAGGGGTAACCTTCCCATAATTTTCTTGATTTCCCCATATCTGTTGAAACGAGATCCTTTACAGTAAGCAATCCAGTTACAAAGAGTTCTGTAACTATTTCAGTATGCCCCAAACTAAAATGTAACCTAACCATTTATTTGGAGCATGAAAAAATATTTCTCATGTTATTAAAATTATAACATATGGATACTAAAAGGGTAAACAAGTTAAAAAGGTGTAGAGGGTTCTACAACTAGTATCCATCACAACATATTACAAAAACCGCAGGCACTGCCATGTACAAAAATCCGGTTTGAATAACAAAACAATGTAGACATCGCACTTCTTTAATTGCACCATCATACTTATAACTATGAAAAGAGGTAAGAATTATGTTACTACACAACTATACCACCACTCATTTGACTAAACACTAACATATATTTAACTAAATTAGCAACATTTGACTAAACACCAACATATATTTAACTAAATTAGCAACATTGTATTCGAAGTATTGGCTCATATGGTCATGTATTTAATGTATTATTATGAGAATAAGAAACATAGTTAAAAATCATATAGTCCACAACGTCACCATATACAACTTTTATGTTGGTATTGCAGTGGCCCAATGTAACGGATTTGGAGGATGAAGAATATGGCATTTTTGTTGAACGCTTATATTTGACAGCCATAAAATTATATATCAAGTGATATGGAGTGAACCATATAGTTGTGCATGATGGTATCATTTGTACATAATCTCTTTCTAAAGTAGTTGGGTTAATTATTTAATGTTTCTAGGGATTTATGTCTTATTTAGGTGGAGTCAGTTTTAATATTGAATGGAAGAATGATCTATTTAGCAATGGGTTAACTATTTAATGTTTATAGGGATTTATGTCTTATTTAGATGGAGTGAGTTTTAATAGTGAATGGAAGAATGATCTATTTAGCAATAAGATGTCACTAAAACTGTGTGAGAATAAATCCAATTTGGTTTCAATTTTATTTATTTATTTAATTGATTTTCAAGTATGGATGATATTAAGCATATTGATTTTGTGGTATTAAGTTTTGTATTTGATATATCTTTTAAATAATTATGTCTTTTATTTTTCATTTTAAGTCACTATCATCCCAATATTGAATAGAAAAATGATCTACCCAATAATAGGATAATGTCACCAAAGTTGTTATATATATTTTCCATCTAGGGACAGTGTAGGATGGGAAACCATGTTCAATAAATATTTCTTAAAATATTTTATTTCTTTTATAGGTGGCTCCCATTATCAAGTATTTTTTTATAAAGTTTGAACTTGAATTATGATAGCACTGAACCTCACAAAAACCAACTAATCTATATCTCATAGGAAATTTATAATACCACATATATCTATATATTAATATAGACAAAGAAATTATCCCATCAAGCAACTCAATTGACCACCATCTATTATAAAATATTATGTAAACATTACATTCAAAATTCAAAATTCAAATCCATGTATATATTTATGTATATTGTTATATATATAACCATTAAAAAAAACCACAAAAGCTTTAAGCTTGAGTAACCTTAACTTATACATCATATAAACCAATCAGTCATTAATATCTCATAAATAATACATGATCCTGCACCTATCTATCTATCTCTATCCCCACACAAGGGTAACAGTCTTACACTACGCATTTGCATTTTCAGAACACCAATTCCTCCCTGACGACATTTTTCCGTGATATTAATAATCCGATTCACCAAATAGGGTACGTTCACTTCCAAATCGAAATGCAAATGACGGACGCAAATTGTAAAGAAGAGAATTGGACTGAGAATCCTATTACACTACAAGATCTGTATGTGAAGAATGGTTACAAACATACAGTGCATCCCAACCTCGCAATCTCTGTTTCAATTTTGGCAGCATTTTTATATAATGCACTTCCATATCGTGAATACATGGACTACTTTTTACAGCATTATTACTATAGGAGAACTGTGATTATAGGTGGAAGAAATAGTGGCGGAGTAAGCTGCTGCCCTCCGCAGATAGAAGTAGAGTCCACGAGCTAAAGCATAGAGTTGCTTAAGCAATAACGGCATGTTCCTGCCAGAAGGTATACATAACGCCAAGGAGGAAAGGAGATTGAAGGCCGATGTAAACATGTTATGAAAGCTAATTTAGAGACGAAGAGCACTCAGAATCCTTCTTTCCTTCCTTGTGCCTTCAAAATACTGTTGATTTGCCACGCTTCTCACTCATTATACGCAAAGAATGATGAAAAAGTGAAGTCAAACCGACGAAACCATCGCTTCATTGCTCCGCACTCCACTGCCGTTGTGGGGTTTTCCTAAGAAGCCAAGCAATGTTATTGGTGTTTTCCTAAGTAAATATAATTATATTTCCTCTGACAGCGACTCCACATCCATCTTAATCTTAAAATCAATCAGTGTTGTTATGGATACCAAACTTGTGAAACAAAACGAAAAAACACTCTTAATGATTCATCTAAAATATTTATTAAAATATATTTTGCGTAGCCGAATTATAAGGAATTCATGATTCCCTCTTCGGTTGGAAACCCCTTAGAATTATCATTCTCTCAAAACTCATTGAAATTTACTTTTCACCTCAAATCCAACATCAATAGACATATGTGAAATCATTGATTTTATTAGTGGAAATTTGTTATATATATCACTTCAGTTGTGCGTGTCATTTTCGTATTTTGTAATAATAATAATTTATGCTCAAATAAGCAGATAAATGATTAAATTTGATTTTGAATGATTGTAGGATAGAGTGTTATGTTCACTTAAATAATGATTTACGATATAAATTTATAAATTATCAATGGTTTTTTATTATATTAGTTAAAAACTTAAATAAATAAAATACCAGTTAATTTTGCTGTAAAATTTATGAGAATTACTTTTTATTTCTTATTTATTAATGTCAATTTCTTCTCTAAATCTTTAATATAAGAAAATTATTAGTTTGAACTTTTATTTTTTGTTAATAGAATTTTATGTCTTTTATTAGAGTAATTCTTAATAGTTATTTTCCTCATGTGAATATTTTAAATGATATTTTCTTTGAAATAATTTATAGAGTTAATTAGACCATTTTATCTATTTAACTATATAATGAAGTTACTTAATTATCAATAACATAAGCTAAATACATAATAGCTATTTGTGTAAGCAATGACGCTAATTGGAATCTACATTTAGAGACCCCTTTTGTTGAAGAAATAAGGATAGGTTGTGATAGTCACATTGCAATCTCCCTCACAAAGTACCTAACTTACATTCAAGGACACAACATATAGATATATAATACCATTTCATTAGAGATGTGGTGGAAAGTAGGAAGGTTTGTTGGTAAAAGCACGCATAGTGAAGTATGTTGTTGATTTTGTAACAAAGTCAATGAGTGTTGGTAAATTATCTTAGTGCAGAGAAGAGTTGGATGTAGGGACTAGTTTCGCTAAAAACATGGTATTAACAATTCATGCAAAGAAGACTACAAGTGGGAGAATGCTAAAGTGTTTTACTATTTGCCAGTAATCTAGGTCAATCATAGTTCATTTGGTTGATTCATTGGTTGAGTAAGACAACTAGGAATACAGCTCAACAAGTCTAGTTAAGGGGAGTCAACTAAGCTAACAATTGAAGCCTATTTGATAAGAAGATAGGTCAAAGTTCAAGTCGAGAGAAGTTACCTTACTCAAAGTCAATGAGTAGTCGAGTAACTAAGAGAGTATGATAATTAACTAGAGCAGTCGAAGAGATCATAGTGAGACACATATGTAGAGTTGATTGAGACTAATGGTTGACTATTGGCAAAAGGGAAACTGAATGTAGTTGGAACTAGTTGAAAAATGTTTAGTTATCCTGAGATTATTGGGATCTTTTCCAATGATCTTCAACCACTAATATTGATTCGAAAGACTGAAATTAGGGTTTTCTACACCTATAAATAGAGCATGATGTAAGAATGATGAATAATCACGATTGGTAGCAGTCCAAATATGTATGAGGACATTAGTCTTATGTGTGGACCATGTTTCGTGTTCATTGTAATCCAACATTGATATTGAGTCAAGAATATAAAAGAAATGAAGTCAAAATGTTGGCTAGTTTTCTTACGTAAGGGTTTCCAAGGTAAAATCTCTATGTGCTATGTAATTTTTTATGATGTGTCATTTTCTATTTTTTGTTCCTTTAGTTCTCTCATGTTCATTTAAAGGTTTATGTTAAGTGAGCTTCTAGTCTAGTTTGCTTGTCTATGTTAGATTAAACAAAGCACAGCTGAAATTAAAACTAAACATACATAGCACACACAAAATAAGACAAAACCATAACACATTGATTTAACGTGGTTCACCCAACCAATCTAGGCTACGTACACCAGAACAAAGGCATCGGCAATCTTATTATTCAAATGAGATTACAACAAATTTGACTCTCCACACATGCTCTCAGCTCTCCCTATTTTCTCTATACATTCTACACACACCCTTCCAATCCTCTACGGGATTATATAGCTGGAGCATAAAACTTAATTATAAATTCTCTCACAAAAAATATAGGATGTATTAACTCCTCCTCAAAAAATACTGGAACTAATATAGCAACTAATCCTATTGTTGTCACATACATGAGATTTTTCCAAATTTAATAAAACAGAAAATCTCAACAATCTCCACCTTGACAACAATTAGCCTGATGCCTTGTTCATTTATTATTTTTATCTTTTCTGCAAGCCAAGAGAAGCCAGACACCAACGTAGCTTCCCTAAAAAAACTGGTTTCATGAACATGTCTGCACAGTTTTCCTTCGTATGCACCTTTTCAAGAGAAACGCCCCTTTCAATGATAACCTGGCTTACAAAATGGTACTTGATAGGTATATGATTTGATTTACTATGATAGGCCGGATTCTTAGCCAAATGAATTGCACTTTGACTATCACAAAATAAGTTGATGTTGTCCTGCAACCTACCAAATTCACCAATCAAACCTTTCAACCAAACCGCTTCTTTGCAAGCATGTGAAGCAGCTACGTATTCTACTTCAGTAGTAGATAAAGCAAAAATATTCTGTAGTTTTGACATCGATCTAATAGCTCCACCGGCAAGAGTAAAGACATACTCTGAAGTTGACCTTCTCTTAACCAAATCACTTGCAAAATCGGAATCAACATATCCGCAAACAAATTCACTACTTCTGTTATAAGTGATACAATAATCACTTGTGCCTCTCAAATACCGAAGCACCCATTTCACTGCTGACTAGTGTTTTTTTCCTGGATTTGCCATATACCTACTGACAACCCCAACCGCATGTGAAATATCTGGTCGAGTACAAACCATCGCATACATTAAACAACCTACTACATTGGCATATGGAATTCGAGACATATATTCCTTTTCTTCATTTGTACTAGGACATAAACTTGAAGAAAGCTTAAAATGGGAAGCTAAAGGGACTGAAACAGGCTTCACATTGTTCATACCAAACCTCAAGAGTATCTTCTCAATATACTTCTTTTGTGATAGCCACAACTTACGATTGCTCCTGTCTCTGAAAATCTCCATGCCCAAAATTTGTCTTGCTGCTCCTAGATCTTTCATATCAAATGTCCTAGCCATCTGAGCCTTTAACCTGTTGATCTCTGTTATGATTTTGCTTGCTAAAAGCATATCGTCAACATACAACACTAAGATAATGAACATGCCGTTACTTAATTTCTTAAAGTAAAGACAATGATCATATTCACTTCTTATATAATTTTGATTCAACATGAAAGAATCAAACTTCTTCTACCATTGCCGAGGTGATTGCTTCAGACCATACAATGATTTCTTGAGCCTGCAAACAAATTTCTTGTTGCAATCTTAAACAAACCCTTCCGTTTGTTCCATGTAAATTTCCTCATCTAAATCTCCATGTAAAAAAGCAGTTTTAACATCTAGTTTCTATTATTCTAAATCAAGCAAAGCCACTAATGCTAATACCATTCAAATTGAAACAATTTTTACAACTGGGGAAAATATCTCATGAAAATCAATGCCTGCTTTTTGAGAAAAACCTTTCGCGACCAGCCTTGCTTTGTACCTGTCCTTTGAACCATCAACACCCCTTTTCAATTTATACACCCATTTACATCCCACAGTTTTTTTGTCTTTAGGAAGTTCTACCAGATCCCATGTGTCATTCTTGTGTAATGCCATCATCTCGTCCATCATAGCTTCTTTCCACTTTTCACTTTTAGAACCTTCTACAGCTTCTTGATAACACAAAGGTTCATCATCATTAGCGGTTAAAGCAACTGAAGTAACATAATCATCATACCTTTTAGGAGGACGTTTAATTCTTGTGGACCTCCTTAAAGATGTTTCTGGTACTTCCACAAATGGCTAATTATTATCTGTAGGAACTTCTTCATGATTAGCATCTGAATCATGTTCATGATCTACATCTGAAACTTGTTCATGAACTACATCTGAAACTTGTTCATGACTTACATATGAACCATGTTCATCTTGATCATCATCAATATTTGGACTGGTTTCAAATTGAATGTGTTGAAGCTTAGATACATTATCCTGTTTCACTTTATCATCTACATCTGAATTTTCAAGTGAGGATTCATTAAATTTAACATCTCTTTTAATGATGATCTTATGAGTAGTAGGATCCCACAATCTATATCCCTTAGTCCGATCACCATATCCAACAAAGATATACCTTTTTGATTTAGGATCTAATTTAGAACGTTGATGTTTTGGAACTAGAGCATATGCATCACAACTAAAAACTTTCAGTTTAGAATAATCACAAGGATGACCTTTCCATACCTCTTGAGGAATTTTTCATCCTATTGCAATTGATGGTGATCGATTTATCAAATAGCAAGCTGTAGCAACCACTTCTGTCCACAATTCCTTCTGCAAATTGGCGTTACTCAGCATACTTCTTGCTCTCTCTAAAAGAGTCTTGTTCATGCGTTCAACAACTCCATTTTACTGAGGAGTATACACAGTGGTTTTATGTCTCTCGATCCTAGCTTCCTTGCAATAATTATCAAATTCCTTTGAAGTAAACTCACCACCATATTCAGTTCTCAAACATTTAATAGTTCTTCCAATGATGTTTTCAACTAATTCTCTAAACTGTTTGAAAACTGTAAACACATCAGAGTTCTTCTTTAACATGTAGACCCACACTTTTCTAGAGAAATCATCAATAAAAGATACAAAATATGATGAACCTCCATATGAGGTTGTAGGAGACGGACCCCAAACATCAGAATGGATATAATCAAGGATTCCCTTACTAGTACGTTTTCCAGTTTGAAACTTCTGCTTGCTTTGTTTCGCAAACAGACAATGTTTGTAGCAGTCTAACTTAACAAACTTTAGACTAGGAAGTAACTTGCAATCAGATAAAATATTTAAACCTATTTCGCTCATATGGCCCAACCTTTAATGCCACAAACGAATAGAACTACTATCATTTTCAGACACTATAGAAACATGATCTGACTCTGTTCTCCCTTCTAACTGAAAAAGATTTCCAACTTTCTTTGCTTTCATTACTAGTAAAATTCCTTTATAAATTTTCATTACTCCACCTTGAACAAAGGTCTTATATCCATTTGTGTCCAATACTCCTAATGAAATGAGGTTTTTCCTTAATTCAGGTACATGTCTTACATCAGTTAAAATTTTATTTGTCCCATCAAACATTTTAAGCTAAATAGTTCCAATTCCCACAATGTTGCATGTGACATCATTTCCCATGTAAACTACTCCATCATTGATTGGTTTATAAGTTTTAAACCATTCCCTATGAATACAAATGTGATTTGATGCACCAGAATCTAACAGCCAATGTTGATCATGACTAGACAAATCAACTGATAATACTTCATCACTCATACCTATCTTGGATGCCTAACCTGTATTTGTCGTGTTTGCTTCTTGCTTCAATGTTGAAGAGTCTTCTTTGGATGCTTGCTGTCTCTTCCAACAATCCTTCTTCAAATGTCCCGATTTGCCACAAAACCATCACTTTACCTTACTCGTCTTCCCTTTCGATTTTGAACGCGAGTCGCTGTTCTTACAAAAGCGTCTTTCTCTCGAACAACCTCTAGCCATCATTGCTTTTGATGTAGAGGTTTCAGAATTCAAACTCTTCCTTGTCTCTTTGGACAACAAAGCTCCAAAAACATCATCAAATTCAAGGGTTTCTGATATGCTTAGACTTATAGAAGTAACAAAATGATCCCATGCCTCGGGCAATGAGCACAATAAAGTTATAGCTTTATCTTCTGATTCAAATTTTACTTCTATACTTTCTAATTGCACCATGAGAGTATTAAAGACATTCAAATGATCAGTAATAGCTGTACCTTCCTTCATGCACAGACTGTACAATTTCCGCTTCAGAAGAGTCCTATTGGTCAAGGATTTTTTCATGTACAGCTTCTCCAGCTTTATCCACAAACCAGCAACAGTTTTCTCTGACATGATGTTAAACAAAACATCATCCACCAAACACATTCGAATACCGCTCAGATCTCTTCCATCCAATTCATTCCATTCGTCATCTGTCATGGTGTAAGGCTGTTTGGATTTTCCCAACAACGCCTTCGCCACGCCTTGTTGCACAAGTAGATTGTGCATCTTCACTTTCCAGATCTCGAAGTTATTTTTTCCATTGAACTTCTCGATCTCAAGATGAGCACTTTGAGTTTTTGCCATGTTGTATCAAACAAACAATCTCCAATTCCAAATTACAAAACTGCCTCTGTCGTACCGTGTAATAACAATTTAAAAAAAAAAACAAAAAATTGCAGGTTTACCAAAGGGAAAAACCGTCGGGTGCTCCTTGACAGCGGAAAACCTGTGCCTAAAACATAATCCACTGCCTGGCGCTCCTCTGACAGCAGATCAACCGCGCCAGAGCAAAAACCGTGTAAGTGATGAAATATTGGTGCGCTTAAACCTATCGATTCCGCGCCAATCGGTATATTGGAGCTCTACCGCGAGTATCAGACTCGGATCCGTGCCAATTGGCACTTCTGTTCCAAAATAAACTGCGCCAACCAGTTCACTGCTAGAAATTGGCGCGACTGTTTCTGCCAAAACCGCGCCAATCGTTGGAACTCTACCTTCAGCCGATCTATCACGCGCACCAACTTCACAACCAGAGACTTGTAGGTTATAGTCCCTCCACGCTCCGTTGCGCCACTCTGATACCACTTGTTAGATTAAACAAAGCGCAGCTGAAATTAAAACTAAACATACACAGCACACACAAAATAAGACAAAACCATAACACAATGATTTAACGTGGTTCACCCAACCAATCTTGGCTACATCCACCAGAACAAAGGCATCAGAAATCTTATTATTCAAAGGAGATTACAACAAATTTGACTCTCCACACATGCTCTCAGCTCTCCCTATTTTCTATATACTTTCTACACACACCCTTCCAATCCTCTACAGGATTACATTTCTATATAGCTGGAGCATAAAACTGAATCATAAATTCTCTCACAAAAAATATAGGATGCATTAACTCCTCCTCAAAAAATACTGGAGCTAATATAGCAACTAATCCTATTGTTTTCACATACATGAGATTTTTCCAAATTTAATAAAACAGAAAATCTCAACAGTCTAGTCAACTATGGATTTGGACATTGATATTAAAATTATAAACTGGGGGTCTTAAGCCTAACAACTTCATGATCCAAAATGGATCATTATAAAGTTGTCATCCATCTTAGTACTTTCTAGCTAAAAAAATTGGAAGAATTAGCTTGCAAGGCTCATATTCGTGGCAAGCCCTAATTTTTAGATTTGGGGTTTGGAATCTTCCAATTCTATTTTGAGGCATAGACTAGCACTTTTAGGGTCAAAAATTTATTATCATAGCTCCCCACTACTTTACACTATTCTACACATTTAGAGCTTTATTGGTGTGAAAATCACTTCATTCGAAGTTCATATGTGAAATTTATGCCTCCTAAAAGTTGACCTACGTTGTTGACCACCATGGTATTGAGTAGATGGCATATCATCCCCATACTCACAATTATCTAGCTATTCACATGTGAACTTTCAACAATATTCTAGAAGGTCTAAAATTTATCATTAATTTTGGATTGACGCATGCAGACACCCTAACACTAGATGGTTTTTATACTATTATAAATTAGGCCATGATGAAGGGAGAGGGGTTCTAATCTTGTATAATTACACTTCCTCCATAGTCGAGCATAAAATATAAGAGTGGGATTTTGAAGGATAACAAAGGAGAAAGAATATTTTGTAGCACTAATTCAAGCCATAGTGTTAAACGAAACTCCATAAAGAGTACACCTTTCTTTATATTTGCATTTTCACAAATTAATAAAAGAGAGAAAAATATAGTTATCACCTTCTAGCTAGGTTTTCTCTTGTGTTCACTTCCCCAATATATATCCTGTGTTTAATTATGTGGATGGTGTGTTCATTTTCTTCTTATTTTATTTTTATATTTTATTTATTTTCATAAATTTGAGTGATAATCTAATAACAATGAATATCATATCTAAGGAGATACTTGAATAATTAAATATTTTAAAATAGTGGAAGATTTGTTATGATGAATTTTTTGAGTAGAATACCAATGAAATTTTATAGATCATATTAGTATGAAAGCAAATTTCTTTACTGCATTTGTGGAAAATTGCAAGATTTAACAATTTTCTTAAGAAGGAAGTCACTAAACCCTAGCCATAGTCAATGAGTCTAGTCATAACAACCATCAAGATGCAGAAGAAGACAAATTTGCAAGGATGGAGGAGCAAGTACTTGATACCATTCACAACATGGCCCTACTCATGGTTGTTGGGTTGTGTTATATTATTTCCACAACTAGCCTACGTAGTGAACCTAGGGGTTAGAGGGGGTGATGGAGCCCCCCCTTCGTTGCGTGAATTGCACAGTGGGGGGGTCATAAGGGGTTTGAGGGGGGCAGCTAGCCCCCCTCTATTAGGTCTGGGGTAGCGCCCCAGTAAATTTTTTTTGGACCCTATATTAGGTTAGGCAGACCTACCTATGGTTTTGTGCATGGTTTTCATACATGGTTTTGGACGCGATAGTTTTCGATCCATGGTTTTGGACACGATGGTTTTCGGTCCATGGTATTGGATGTTTCAGCATGTATAAATATATATTGTAACATTGAAAGGAACATAATGAAAAATCAAGCTAGTAGTCCCAGTTTTAGGATCCAAGAGAAAATCTCTGTGTATATGTATTTTATGTGTTATGCTCTCGCATTGTTTATTTTTGGTGTTTTAGAATTCGTACGTAGGTAATTTCTGTACAATGTTAAAACTTACATTTGGTACCAGAGTTGTTTTGGCTTCAAGGGGATGCCTTTGTTGCTGAGGGGTTTCGATCGGGCCTGTGGTAGACCTTGTTCAGTGAGAGATTTGCGGGATTGATTCTGGTGGTGAAAGAAGATGGCGAGCAGTGGACAGATAGAGATAGAGAAATTTAATGGTCAGAGTTTTGAGTTGTGGAAACTCAAGATGGAGGATCTGTTGGTGGATAAATATCAGTGGATCATGGTAGATCCGAGTATTAAACTAATGAGAGTGTCCAATGAAGAATGGAAGAAGTTGGATCGGAAGGCAAAGAGCACAATACGATTGTGTGTCTCAGATTTAGTATTGCTGAATATATCAGGGGAAGTTACAGAGAAGGATTTGTGCAACAAGTTACAGACTTTGTACGAATCTAAGTCTTTGGTGAATAAACTATTCCTACGGAAAAAGTTGTATAACCTGAGGATGAAAGATGGAAACTTGGTGACAGAGCATCTAAACACATTTAATACTGTGTTAAGTTAGTTATTATCTATTGATATTAAAATTTCAAATGAAGAGAAGTGCATCCGTTTGTTGTGATCTTTACCAGATTCGTGGGATAGTCTAGTTATTGCAATAGGTAGCAATGCAACTTCCTTCTAGTTTGATGAAATAGTCTCATCCTTCCTGACGAAGGAGATGAGATGGAAAAATATGGAGAGCCAGAATGATGAAGCCTTGTCTATACAAGGACAGTCCCAGAACAAAAACAAAAATAAGTCATCGAGTGGAAGAGCTAAATCTACAGGGAGATCTAAATCTCTAGGAAAACCTGTAAAGGTGGTTTGTTGAAAATGCGGAAAGGAAGGGCACTAAAAAAGGAAATTTAAATCTAAAGCTCCTAAAAAAGGAAATGGATTTGATGATGCTCCTTCAATAGAGGCGAAAACCACCTTAGATGAAGGTGGGGATGTGTACTTGGCTTCGTCAAGTACACATGTAGATCATGAGGCATGGATGATTGACTTAGGTGCATCCTTTCACTCCACTCCCCATAGAGAGTGTTTATGCATGTATGAGAAATATGATGGTGGTGATGTCTTCCTGGGGGATGACAGGAAGGCTAGAATAATTTATCATGGAGAAGTAAAGTTAAAGTTGCAAGGTGGAAGGGTTAGAACAGTTTTGAGTGTTCTGCGTGTTCCTACATTGGCCAGAAATCTAATTTCTGTAAGCAAGCTCGATGATGAAGGTGTAAAGATATTGTTCGAGAAAGATACCTACAAGATGGTTCAGGGAGCACTGGTCTTGATGTGGGGGGTTCATATTGGAACACTGTAAAAGCTGCAAGGTAGCACTGTTATTGATGGGTACAATAGTTCTGTGGTTCCTGAAAGTGGAGTATAAAATCTAGTGGTCCCTGGAGAAAATACCATGCTATGGCATCAAGGGCTTGGACATATTGTAGAGAAGGGCCTTTGAATACTTCATGGTAAAGGTATGGTAGAAGGTATGAGTAATAGCTCTCTGGATTTTGATTTCTGTGAAAATTGTGGATATGGGAAGCAGAATTGGGTGAGTTTCCCCTCTGGTGGTAAGAGGGCGAAACAGATATTAGAGCTTGTGCACAATGATGTGTTTGGACCTGTGAAAGTTCCATCACTGGGTAACTCTATCTACTATGTATCATTTATACGTGACTTCTCAACGAATGCATGGATATATTTCCTTAAGAAGAAATTTTAAGTCTTTGATAGGTTTAAAGAATTTAAGGTTCTGGTGGACAACCAGACATAGAAGAAGATAAAGGTGCTGAGTTTAGATAACGGTGGAGAGTTTTGCAGCAAGAAATTTGAGGAATTCTGTAAGAAGTGTGGTATAGCATGACAGAAGACTACTCCATACACACCTGAGAAAAATGGAGTTGCAAAAAGAATGAACAAGACATTGATATAAAGAGAAAGAAGCATGCTCAGTGGTGTTGGGTTAGGACAGGAATTCTAGGTAGAGGCAATGGACACAACATGTTACCTCATCAACTGATCACCTTCATCATCATTGGAGGATAAGACTCCTCAAGAGGTATGGACTGGTAAGAAACACTCTCTTTCACATCCGAGGGTATTTGGATGTGATGCATATGTACATGTTCCAAAGCAGAAAGGAACCAAGTTGGATAGTAAATTTGAAAAGTGCATCCTTATTGGGTATAAGGATGATTTAAAGGGTTATAAGCTTTGGAACCGAGTAACAAGGAAGGTTGTGTATAGCCGAGATGTGGTTTTCATAGAGGTGAAATATGTTATTAAAGATGAAGTCCAACAAAAGGAATGTGAGAAGATAGAGTTTGAGCTTAAGGAGGAATAATCAAACTCTGCATCATAAGATGAATCACAAGATGAAGAGCCACAAGCTCCGCGTGTGAGAAGATCAGTTCGAGAAAGAAGGCAGTGAGAATGGTATAGTCCATATGCTTTCTATTCAATTTTTGCTTTATCTATTAGTGATGATGATCCTAGAACTATGAAGGAAGAATCGGATTCAGAGGATGGAAAACTATGGAAAGAGGCCATGGTTGATGAAATAGCATCTTTGCACAAAAATGAGGCTTGGGATTTGGTGGAGTTGTCTACTGGAAGGAAATCCATTGGCAACAAATGGGTGTTCAAGAAGAAGACAAATGCAGAAGGAAAGGTGGAGAAATACAAAGCTCGGTTGGTAGCAAAAGGTTATTCCCAAGTGCTGAGAATTGATTTTGGTGATATTTTTTCTCCTGTTGCAAAGGTAGCTTCTATTAGATTACTTTTATTTGTTGCTATTGCCTTTGATTTTGAGGTAGAACAGATGGATGTGAAGACAACATTTCTTCATGGGGTTCTGGAAGAGGAGATCTACATGAAGTAACCTGAAGGATTTGTGGTGAAGGGTAAGAGAGAACTGGTATGAAAGTTAAAGAAGTCTCTGCATGGGTTAAAATAATCACCAAGGATGCAATATTAGAAATTTGATACTTTTATATAGGGACTTGTCTTCACCAGAAGAAAGGAAGATCGCTATGTGTATTTTAAATTAATTGGTAATTATGTTATTTATCTAGTCTTGTATGTGGATGATATGTTTCTGGTTGGAAATGACAAATAAATTATTGAGGATTTGAAGACCCAATTGTCCTCTAAATTCGACATGAAATATCTTAGTGCTACAAACTATATTTTGGGCATGGAAATTAAAAGAGATTGAGCAAAGAGGGAGCTCTGGTTAAACCAGATGAAGTATGTTGAGACAATAGTGCAGAGGTTTAATATGTAGGATAGTAAACTCGTCAAGGTTCCTATTCCTGTAGGTGTAAAGTTATCTGCTGAACAGTGTCCTAAGACACAAGAAGAGGAAGAGGATATGTCCCGTGTTCCATATGTAAGTGCAGTAAGTAGCCTGATGTATGCAATGGTCTATACTAGAACATACATTGCACATGAAGTGGGAGTATTGAGCAAGTTTATGTCAAAACCAGGGAAGGAGCATTGGACAACAGTGAAGCGGGTTTTCGGGTATATTCGTGGCACTAGTGATTATGGTTTGCGCTACCAGGGAAGACCAAGATTGGACAGAGTTTTGAATATCCGTGGCTTTTTTGATGTGGACTGGACTAGAGATTTGGATCAGAGAAGATCTACAAGTGGGTATGTGTTTATCCTATTTGGAGGTGCAGTCAGTTGTATGAGTAAGAAACAATATGTAATGGCACTATCAACTAGAGAGGCAGAATACATGGCAGCCACTCATGCAAGAAAGGAAGCAGTTTGGTTGCAGATATTGTGTTCAAGTATGGGGTTAGTACAGGGAGCTATAAGGATAGACTATGACAGCCAAAGTGCAATTTTCTTGACAAAGAACCCTGCTTACCATTCGAACACAAAGCACATTGATGTTCAGTATCACTTTGTGAGGGATATGATAGAAGATGAAAAGGTGTTTCTAGTAAAGGTGGACACTTTGAAGAATACTATAGATGCATTGACAAAATGTTTGAGCTCTGAGAAGTTCTCTTGCTGTAGAGAAAAAAAGGGCATTGCAGGGTTGGATAAATAACTAAGCTCTCTTGTGGGTTACGTTATATGCTTTCCATGACTAGCCTACATAGTGAACTAGGGGGTTAGAGGTGGGGCGGAGCCACCGTTTTGTTGCGCCAATTGTGCAGTGGGAGGGGGGGTTCATAGGGTGTTTTAGGGGGGGCAGGTAGCCCCCCTCTACGAGGTGCAGGGTAGCGCCCCGGTAAAAATTTTTGGACCCTATATTAGGTTAGGCAGACCTACCTATGGTTTTGTGCATGGTTTTCACACATGGTTTTGGACGCGATGGTTCTCATTCCATGGTTTTGGACGTGATGGTTTTTGGTCCATGGTATTGGATGATTCGGCATGTATAAATATGTATTGTAACATTGAAAGGAAGATAATGAAAAATTAAGCTGGTAGTCCCGGTTTTGGGATCTAGGGGAAAATCTCTGTGTATATGTGTTTTATGTGTTATGCTCTCGCATTGTTTATTTTCTGTGTTTTAGAATTCATATGCAGGTAATTTTTGTACGGGGTTAAAACCTACAATGGTATCTCTAGTGATCATTCTTTGAATTTTATATAAGTTTGGTTGATTTGATTTAGAATTGGCATCAGATGAGAAGCTAGGAAATAGTGAAGACCCAAATGTGAAGTAAAAGAAGGATTTTGAGAAAGAGAAACCAATTTCGAGTGTCATCACTTCTTGGAAATCTCTATTTAAAATGGAAATGAAAATGTCAATAGAAAGTCCAACTAAGGGGATATTGACATTTTCTAGTTGAATTGGTTATAATAGTTAGAACCTTATTTTATGTGAATAATAGTGAAGAGTAGAAAATTTCATTTGACCAATTGAAACTAGATTCCAATACACTAACCTATCTGCAAAACCACATAATATACCAAGCTTATAGGATGATCTAGCAATGAATCAGTGGAAGGTATTTAAAGGCATCATTAAGTCAAAATTTTACCATATTTTGTATGTAAAATACTATTGGATCCATTTGCATCACTTTACATATTGATAAGGGTAGAGTGTGAAAATATAAACCACTAAATTTAAGAAAATGGTTATCATATTTGATATCTCTCCCAAGAACCTAGATGTACTCCTTAAATATCCATGGTTCTAGACATCCATCTATGGAAACAAGTTATGCTCTTCAAATGTATGACCATTTATGAGGGCTATGTGTAGGCACGGTATCTAGAAAAAAAGTATATAATAAAGTAAGGCTATGTGGTTATAAGTAAAAACTCTGCTAAGATTCTTCTATGGAGGGGAAACATAAGTGAAAATGAAACAAAAGAATAATACAATCACTACACATAAATGCAAGGATCTAAATATCCATTGTGATCATTGTAATATTGATGATCACATCAAATATAATTGTTGGAAGCTACACGTAGAGTTGAATCCAAAGAAACATAAGAAATATTCTAAGAATAATAAAATGGTTTGCAAGTCATCAAACAACTTGGCAGAGAGTAGCTTACAAGTGGATGAGAAAATTGTTAGGAACACAATACAAAAGGAGGTGAATATGAGTAGCCCTCATCACAAGGAAAAGAAGGAATGGAAAACTATCTCATATTAAGAACCATGCTGGAAAGAACAAGGTAGATGCTCTATTTGATCCGAATTCACAAGCCAACTTCAAAACATCCTATTTGGTCAACAAGCTTGGGTTGGAAGTTCATGATTATCCTAACCCATATTTATTTGGATGGGTTAAAGAGGATGTAGATCTCAAGCTTATTGAGCAATCTAAGATCAAATTTTCTATGAGTGCATATTGTGTTGATGAAGTGGAGTGAAATGTAGCACCCCTTAATGCATGTTGTGTACTATTTAGAAGACACTACATGTATATAAGGTATGAAATCTTCATGAGGAGAGAAAATTAGTATCACTTAATCAAGGATGGGAAGGATTTTAAAATAAATGAATATAATATTAAATTAAAGATCACTCTAGTAAGTTCAAACCAAGACAAAAGATTGATCATTTCTAGGATAAAACATCTATTTTATTTTCTTAAGGGTTGAACTAATAAGAGTAAAGGAATCCCTAAAAGGATGTACCAAATTCAAAATTATAGTTGGAGGAGTTTTTGGATGCAAATAGGGGAGTTTTCAAGAATCCTTAAGGGTTACCACCTAATAGGGAAGTGAAGCATTAGAAATAGTTTTTTTCTAACTCTCCACTATTAAATATTGAGATATATAGATAGTCTGTTCTAGAATAAAATGAAGTGAATAAATAATTGGAGTAGCTACTAGAGTAGGAATTAATTCAACTAAGAAAATCATCTTATGGGTAATGTGTCGTTGAAATAACCAATACGCATGGGACTTGGTGAATGTGTATCAATTGTAGATATTTGAACGAAATCACACCCAAGAATTAATTCTCCATGGCCAAGATTAGTGATGTCTTAGATTAATTTAAGCATGCCAAGTACTTCAGTAGTTTGGATCTCAAATGGGATAGAACCAATTATGTGTTAAAGAAGAAGTCACTTGAAGGAATTCCGTGAAGAAAAGGAAAGGTTTCCATGAATGGTTGGTAATGAGTTTTACTTTATGTAATGTAATATCTACATTTATTTTATTGATGAATGATATAATTAATCACTATTAATTTAGGTTTATTTGTAATATTGTACTTGGATGACATATTGGCTTGTCGTTTTACATGGGAAGAACACATCTCTGATCTCATTTAGTTGTTAAAGGATTTAAAAAGAATGATCTATTGGATAACATTGAAAATGTGAGAGTTCCTACAAATGATTGGTGTATTTGGATTATGTGATTGGTGGACATGATCATTCAATTATGCAGTCCATCCTCATATGGCTAGATCCTAATGTCACTGATGTTAGGAGCTTTGTTGGGGTACAATGATACCTACAAGAGTTTATAGCCTCATTTCTAGTCTTAGTACAAACAACGTAAACTTTGAAACGAGAACTATAAACTCAAAATAGGAACTCTGGCAAAAAAAAACCTGAAAAACATGAAAAACGGTGCTAAAAATGGAAAGTGTGTATACTCAAACAATGGTTTTTTTTTTGGTCAATTTTGTATATGTTTTAAAAATGGCAGTCAAAATGAATTTTTTGTGAAAAAAAATACCCTATAAATGAAAAGTGTTGATACTCGAATGATAGCTTTTTTTAGGGTCAATTTTCAACATTTAGAAAAAAAATGCTAGTAAAAACATAATTTTTATGTGCAAAAATTGTGCAAAAAACACACTCAAAACTAAAAGCGTTGATACTAGAATAACACTTTTTTTCTATGGTAAATTTTCAACATTTTTAAATAATGGCGTAAAAGATTTTATCATGACTCTGAAAAACATTAAAATTTCAAAAGAATAATGAAAACATAAAATTAAAAATAAAAACAATGAAAAAAAAAAGTTAAAAAAATGAAAAATGTAAATAAAAATATATATTAGGAAAGAAACATAAAATTAGGAAAAAAAAAATCAAATATACAAAATAGACCAAAAAAAAAATTAACAAAAAAAAAATCAATCATAAAAATGTTTTAAAAAAAACAAAACAATCCTATAAAAGATAAGAATTAAAAAACTAATATCTATCTATCTATCTATCTATATATATATATATATATATATATATATATATATATATATATATATATATATATATATATATATATATAATTAAATAATAAGAAAAACATATTTTCAAAAAAATTTACATTTTTTTATCCAGTAAACCATAAAAAAAATTGAAAAAAAAAAAACTGATTTAAAAAAACTATAAAATTAAGTAAAAATAGAAAAATTTTAAAAAGCATATACAAAAAGTAAAATTTTTTTTTTTTTCAAACAAACTAAATTAAAAAAAATAGAAAATTCACACAAAAAAACAAAAAAATTTAAAAAACTACTAAAATAAAGATTAAAACATTTAAAAAAATCTAAAAAAATAAAAATATATCCAAATTAAAAAAACAAAAAAACCAAAAAACATTTAAAATTTTTAAAAATATACGTATTATCAAATTTTAAAAAATAAAATAAAAAAACATTTAAAATTAAAAAAAAACAACAACATATTTTTTTATTTAAAAAAAAAAAAAACATTTTAAATTTTATATTAAAAAATTTTAAATTTTAAATTTCGATTTAAAATTTTTTTAACATTGCTAAAGAAAAGCAACTTTTATTTTAAAAACAACAACATATTTTTTTTATTAAAAAAATAAATAAATTTTATATTAAAGAATTTTAAATTTAGATTTAATATTTTTTAACATTGTTAAAAAAAAAGTAATTTTTATTTTTGTTAATTTTCTATTTATTTATTTATTTATTTTGTAAATCTAGTTTGTTTTTAATTTGTTTTTTCTTTTTTTCTTTTGTAGGTTTTTGTTACTGTTTTTAAATTTTTTCTATTTTTACTCACTTAATTTTACAATATTTTTTTTTCCAAATTCTTTTATGGTTTACGAGATATTTTTTTTATGTAAAAAGAAATTGACATAAAAAAATTTTAAGTGTAACAAAATGTAACATTTAAAAAAATATCCACACTTAATACATTAAAAAATTTGAAGTGTCAAAAATCGTTAAATTTAGAAAATAATTATTTACATTTCATACATTAAAAAATTTAAAGTCAAAAAATAGGTCTTTTAAAAAAAGGGCATGATGCAGAATCACCACTTTTTTAAATCACCATGCAAATCAGTAACATTCTAAATTGTAATGTACATAAAAAAATTTAAAGTGCCAAAAACCATGCTCTAAAAAGATATGTGTTCTGCATCGCCCCTTTTCAAAATTGGGTCATTTTTTTGCTATCTCTATGAAACAGGTAACAATATGAGTTCTTGTTTCAAACTTTACATTGTTTAACACGATACAATAGTAGCCATCGGAGATAGTTTCTAGTGGGTAAAAAATAAATAGAAAGATTTCAAGGAGTTGAAACAAAAAAATTAGTTAAACACTAGTGCTTGCATTGCCTACCTTGGAGAGCCCTTTTGATGTGATTATGGATGCAAGTGAATATGTTGTATGAACCATCTGGATACATGGAGTTAAGCTAGTATCTTGTTATTCTAAAATGTTCCATGGTCGTGTCCTAAGCTATCCTACCTATGAGAAGGGACTAGGAGCCTTGGTTCAAGTATTAGGAAGTTGAAGCACTATTTGATGGGAAAAAAAACCATTATCCACATTAATCACTAGCCATTGCAGTATTTTGCAATTCCATGGTATGCTTGTACAAAACAAAAATTACAAACGGATGGGATTTTTGCAATGATTTTATTGGATCCTCAAATATAAGAAGGATACTACTAATAAGTTGGTAGACATTATTTCAAGGCCACCCACATTTTTTATGAATCTAGCACTTTAAAAGTGATAAAAAATAGTAATTTTAGTTATATTTTTAGGGGAAACTTCCTTTTACAATGAATACAATGTACAAAACAAGATTTAATGATCATAAGACTAGGTCTCCTTAGTGTATATATAGAGGAGACAAAAGGTAAAATTATAATTAAATGGGTCCATTAAAGGTTCTATCCTAGATAACAATATAAGAATAGAAGTGTAATCACTCAATAGATAGGTCTTAATAAGGAGTTTTAATGCAAAAATTAGTCTTTTATAAGACTTAACATGACCCTCCCTTTCAGACAATTGTTTTCCTCAACAATGGACTATCTGTAGGTGTTTTTACATGGACAACTCATTTTTCCATGCAAATTTTTCTATTTGTAGGTTCTTCCATTAGAGGAGGTACTCAATAATTGCTTGATAAGCTCCTTAATCCTTATTTCTAGGATTTTAGTTCTAGTGTGATTTTCTCATCTTCACTTATCACTAATAAACTAGTTTGTACTAGGATATTATCATTGATTACATTATTTAAACAAGAAACATGGAAAAATGGATGTACATGTGAATATGGAAGTAACTTCACCTCATTATGCATACCTTAAATCCTCTACAACACTTTATATTGTCAATAATACCTCAACACTAATTTATTTTCCTTCTTTTGTTGCTTGAAGGGAATCTGTTTATATGGTTATACTGTAAAAAATATCCAACACCCACTACAAATTCTTTTTCATTGTGATATTGATATGCTTTTTGTTTCATCCTATTTTCTACTATTACCAAGTTTTTCTTTAATAGTTTTATCACCTCTTGCTGTTACCATATATGGTCTTGTACTTCTTGAGCCTATACAATACCTTACAAGGGTGGTGCTATGGGTGGTGTATGATATCCTTAAAGTGCCATAATGGTGAGATTCTTGATGAAGTATGGAACAATGTGTTGTATCACCTTTTTACCAATTGTAACCTTCTCATCCACTTTCTTTATTTATCATATGCAAAGTAATGTAGATATCTTATAAACATTTATTCACAATCTTAGGTTTCCCTTCAAATTGAGGATCGTAATATAAGTTATGATCCAATTTTTTACCCAAACATGAAAATAATTGAGTCCCAAATTTTAAAATGGAAATTGGATCTCTGTCACTTGCAATAATCTTTGATAGTCCATATGGTTTTGGAATAATTCATTGAATTCCTTTAAAACTGTACTTCTTTAAATTGATGAAAAATAGAGAAAAAAATGAGCTTTATTTTCATTCAACCTTCCACTACCATAAGGACACCCTTTCCTTTATATTTGGGTAAACATTGAATAAAATACATTAAAACTTCTTCCAAATGTTGGCCTAGTATGTCTAATCGTTAAAGGATCCTTACTATCCTAATTGTCTCTCCCTTATTTTGTTGGCATACCACTCATCCAGCTACAAACTTTTTCATGTGTCCTTTAAGATATTCCAAAAAAATATATCTCTTGATCATATGGTGTGCCTTCAAGAACCTTGAATGCCCTTCTATCAAAGTCTGTATTTACAAAGTAACTTCTAGTTTAGTTGAGAATTCTTATATAAGTAATTTTAATATCAAAAGAAATCATTCTTATACATTGGGTCGAGGTCCTCTTGTAGTTATAGAATGATATTAAATACATTTTCATCTTGCTTTTATTCTAGCCTTCATTTCAACCCAATTAGATTGTGGAATGGAAATAGTGTGTTGTAAACCCTTTGTTTTTTCCTCTTTCCTTGAGGGTGCATTTGCCACAATATTTTTCTTTCCCTTTTTGTAGATAATTTCAAATTCATAACACAACATATTTGTATCCAATTTTTGTTCCTCTCTTGAATACATTCTTTTCAATATAGTCAACACCACCCATTTGGATTGAAATAAAGGGACCACCCAACAAATACTCTCCCATATTAATCTTAACACTATGCGACTTCCATGAAAAAATTATGGTGCCTCCATCTGCAATCACTAGAAATTCTAGTGATGGATATACAAAGTAATTAAGAAGCTTTTCCATTTTGTAATGGGTACTTTCCAAATCAATTAGTATTTTTAATTTTTAATTTTGATATATACTTCTATCTTGAGGGTTTGTGGAGTACGAATTTTGGCTAATGCATGACAAGATATTATTCCAGTAATCTCTTCTAGCCATAGAGCTTGGGACAATTCCACTTCTCGATATTTTCTTCTTGATAGTATTTGTAGAATAATTTCCCCTCACTGCATTTATGCGATTTACTATACATGTTGTTGCTATTAAGACGTAAGACCCTTGGTCCTATTTCATTTATTTGCTAACAAGTACACCTTATTGATTTAGAAGAGGGAGCATGATTTATATATAGTTAGAAGTGACCATTTTTCTAGTGGTCATACTTATACTTTCCAATTTGCTTGAAAGCATGCTCTAGAGATTTATGTTTAAAGATATGCACCTCATGTTGGATGTTTTCCTTTAAACTTCCCATAAATAGGTATAATGGATTATTCTATGAAATTTTCTTTAGCTTGAGACTCAACGTTTTGAATTTTTTACTGTTATCTGCAACCAGACCTTTCTATCAAAGATTTACCAATTTAATAATGAATGTATTTCTCCTAATATAGCCATAATGTTCTATCAATTCCTCCATACAAATGGACCAAGATATAAGAAAATCATTTTTCCTATGTTGGCTTTGTTTTAAGACCATGGATGCAATATTTACCTTTTCTAAGGTCGCCACATGGTGTAGAATAAAGTATTCCTCCTATTGGAATATCCATGTTATAGCATTATTAGCATCGATCTTCATCATATCTATCTTCGAAATGTAGTAGTTCCTTGGTGGTGACATGCATCCCTCATGATATGGTCCTTGGATTGAAAATCCTAATTATGGTTTTGTGATTCATTATTTGTTCACTCTAATTATGGTAAAATACTTTACATATGTGATTGAATCTCAACACCATTATTCTCCTTATTTTCATGATTTCCTCTAATTTATTTTTTATTTCCTTTTTATTTTCATTCATTGATTTTTTCTCATTATTTTCATTTATCTCCTTTTCCATTCCATCCATCATCTTTTGTTCCATATTTCCAATTTTTTGGCATTATGGCTATTGTTTTGTCCTTGACGGCAACCTACTTGACAAATATGTCCTTGTTGTCAACATGATGGTAATATGATGATGCAAATATCAAGAATATTGGTACACATATTACAGAGGATATGGATAGAGAAATGACAGTTCAACTACATATGGATGACACATGTAGATTTTGAGAAATTATATCTAGTTCCTATGCAGAAGGGTCACTTACATACACAGGTTTTGTGTGCAAAATTCATGTACATAACCTGAACCATGGAAATATGGATACCAGTAGTAATTACCATGGTATTTTCCCATAGTAATTGGAGTGACAATGTTTATTTGATCCCGTCAACAAAGACTAACAACATTACCCAAGGATTTAATTAAAGTATTGGCTAAGGGAAAAGCTATATAAGGAGATGGAGATCAAGGTTTTAAGTTTGAAAGTAATGGATTATTGATGTGTGATTTGATCTAGAACAGGTGTGCCCTAGAAAGCATGGAGAAGACTTTGATCTAAAAGATTTGAAGATATGTTGATATATATGCTTGATTGATTTACTTGTTACAAATGTTTAAGTAGCTAATTATGACAGACCTATGATTATATTAATGGTGTGATTTGAATGAGTTTTCAAAAGTCTGTAGTTTGGCCAATGAATTTTTTTGAATATAAGTTGTGTTTTGTAGCAAAGGTATGCTTCAGTAATTCAAGATTTGTATGTTGATTTATTTCTACATAATCACATACATACGTGGAACTGCCTCTCTTGAGTCACGTATATATTCTAATATTTTTTATTTATTTATTTATTTTATATATTTTTATTTATTTATTTATTTGTTATTAATTTTTTTTTTTTTTTTTTTTTTTTTTTTTTTTATTATTATATATATATATATTTTTTTTTTCCGTATGTTGATATATGTACATGGGTGTTGTACATTATAAGAGTGTATATACACATGCCTACTAAATAACTACCACGTATATATTTTGAGTTAGATCTAGTCACATACTACAGTGCTACTTGATGATGATAGTTCATGAGTTATGTTTTATTTGTTGTTTTCTCTCAATGATGCCTTGATCTAGATAGTTTATATAAGTTATGGCTTGGTTATGCATTGATATGTTCTAGTTGCAGTGGTTGATTTATAATTTAATGGGATGATGTTATAGTGATTCAGTTAGTCTAGTGATTGTATTTCATATTCATTATTCAGTTTTGTAGTGAGCATAATGTTGGCCATGAGCCAAGTATGAAAATATCATGAAACGTGGCATGCATATTTTGATAGTTGATTGACAAGTGGATCCAGTGTGAAAAGTTCAGAAACATGGTCCACAAAGTATTTTGAGGGTTCGAGCCTTTAGTGAGGGTTCAGTATCACTTTGTGAGGGATATGATAGAAGACGAAAAGGTGTTTCTAGTAAAGGTGGACACTTTGAAGAATACTATAGATGCATTGACAAAATGTTTGAGCTCTGAGAAGTTCTCTTGCTGTAGAGAAAAAAAGGGCATTGCAGGGTTGGATAAATAACTAAGCTCTCTTGTGGGTTACGTTATATGCTTTCCATGACTAGCCTACGTAGTGAACTGGGGGGTTAGAGGTGGGGCGGAGCCACCGTTTTGTTGCGCCAATTGTGCAGTGGGAGGGGGGGTTCATAGGGTGTTTTAGCGGGGGCAGGTAGCCCCCCTCTACGAGGTGCAGGGTAGCGCCCCGGTAAAATTTTTTTGGACCCTATATTAGGTTAGGCAGACCTACCTATGGTTTTGTGCATGGTTTTCACACATGGTTTTGGACGCGATGGTTCTCATTCCATGGTTTTGGACGTGATGGTTTTTGGTCCATGGTATTGGATGATTCGGCATGTATAAATATGTATTGTAACATTGAAAGGAAGATAATGAAAAATTAAGCTGGTAGTCTCGGTTTTGGGATCTAGGGGAAAATCTCTGTGTATACGTGTTTTATGTGTTATGCTCTCGCATTGTTTATTTTCTGTGTTTTAGAATTCATATGCAGGTAATTTTTGTATGGGGTTAAAACCTACAATGGTATCTCTAGTGATCATTCTTTGAATTTTATATAAGTTTGGTTGATTTGATTTAGAATTGGCATCAGATGAGAAGCTAGGAAATAGTGAAGACCCAAATGTGAAGTAAAATAAGGATTTTGAGAAAGAGAAACCAATTTCGAGTGTCATCACTTCTTGGAAATCTCTATTTAAAATGGAAATGAAAATGTCAATAGCAAGTCCAACTAAGGGGATATTGACATTTTCTAGTTGAATTGGTTATAATAGTTAGAACCATATTTTATGTGAATAATAGTGAAGAGTAGAAAATTTCATTTGACCAATTGAAACTAGATTCCAATACACTAACCTATTTGCAAAACCACATAATATACCAAGCTTATAGGATGATCTAGCAATGAATAAGTGGAAGGTGTTTAAAGGCATCATTAAGTCAAAATTTTACCATATTTTGTATGTAAAATACTATTGGATCCATTTGCATCACTTTACATATTGATAAGGGTAGAGTGTGAAAATATAAACCACTAAATTTAAGAAAATGGTTATCATATTTGATATCTCTCCCAAGAACCTAGATGTACTCCTTAAATATCCATGGTTCTAGACATCCATCTATGGAAACAAGTTATGCTCTTCAAATGTATGACCATTTATGAGGGCTATGTGTAGGCACGGTATCTAGAAAAAAAGTATATAATAAAGTAAGGCTATGTGGTTATAAGTAAAAACTCTGCTAAGATTCTTCTATGGAGGGGAAAAATAAGTGAAAATGAAACAAAAGAATAATACAATCACTACACATAAATGCAAGGATCTAAATATCCATTGTGATCATTTTAATATTGATGATCACATCAAATATAATTGTTGGAAGCTACACGTAGAGTTGAATCCAAAGAAACATAAGAAATATTCTAAGAATAATAAAATGGTTTGCAAGTCATCAAACAACTTGGCAGAGAGTAGCTTACAAGTGGATGAGAAAATTGTTAGGAACACAATACAAAAGGAGGTGAATATGAGTAGCCCTCATCACAAGGAAAAGAAGGAATGGAAAACTATCTCATATTAAGAACCATGCTGGAAAGAACAAGGTAGATGCTCTATTTGATCCAAATTCACAAGCCAACTTCAAAACATCCTATTTGGTCAACAAGCTTGGGTTGGAAGTTCATGATTATCCTAACCCATATTTATTTGGATGGGTTAAAGAGGATGTAGATCTCAAGCTTATTGAGCAATCTAAGATCAAATTTTCTATGAGTGCATATTGTGTTGATGAAGTGGAGTGAAATGTAGCACCCCTTAATGCATGTTGTGTACTATATAGAAGACACCACATGTATATAAGGTATGAAATCTTCATGAGGAGAGAAAATTAGTATCACTTAATCAAGGATGGGAAGGATTTTAAAATAAATGAATATAATATTAAATTAAAGATCACTCTAGTAAGTTCAAACCAAGACAAAAGATTGATCATTTCTAGGATAAAACATCTATTTTATTTTCTTAAGGGTTGAACTAATAAGAGTAAAGGAATCCCTAAAAGGATGTACCAAATTCAAAATTATAGTTGGAGGAGTTTTTGGATGCAAATAGGGGAGTTTTCAAGAATCCTTAAGGGTTACCACCTAATAGGGAAGTGGAGCATTAGAAATAGTTTTTTTCTAACTCTCCACTATTAAATATTGAGATATATAGATAGTCTGTTCTAGAATAAAATGAAGTGAATAAATAATTGGAGTAGCTACTAGAGTAGGAATTAATTCAACTAAGAAAATCATCTTATGGGTAATGTGTCGTTGAAATAACCAATACGCATGGGACTTGGTGAATGTGTATCAATTGTAGATATTTGAACGAAATCACACCCAAGAATTAATACTCCATGGCCAAGATTAGTGATGTCTTAGATTAATTTAAGCATGCCAAGTACTTCAGTAGTTTGGATCTCAAATGGGATAGAACCAATTATGTGTTAAAGAAGAAGTCACTTGAAGGAATTCCGTGAAGAAAAGGAAAGGTTTCCATGAATGGTTGGTAATGAGTTTTACTTTATGTAATGTAATATCTACATTTATTTTATTGATGAATGATATAATTAATCACTATTAATTTAGGTTTATTTGTAATATTGTACTTGGATGACATATTGGCTTGTCGTTTTACATGGGAGGAACACATCTCTGATCTCATTTAGTTGTTAAAGGATTTAAAAAGAATGATCTATTGGATAACATTGAAAATGTGAGAGTTCCTACAAATGATTGGTGTATTTGGATTATGTGATTGGTGGACATGATCATTCAATTATGCAGTCCATCCTCATATGGCTAGATCCTAATGTCACTGAAGTTAGGAGCTTTGTTGGGGTACAATGATACCTACAAGAGTTTATAGCCTCATTTCTAGTCTTAGTACAAACAACGTAAACTTTGAAACGGGAACTATAAACTCAAAATAGGAACTCTGGCCAAAAAAAACCTGAAAAACATGAAAAACAGTGCTAAAAATGGAAAGTGTGTATACTCGAACAATGGTTTTTTTTTTGGTCAATTTTGTATATGTTTTAAAAATGGCAGTCAAAATGAATTTTTTGTGAAAAAAAATACCCTATAAATGAAAAGTGTTGATACTGGAATGATAGCTTTTTTTAGGGTCAATTTTCAACATTTAGAAAAAAAATGCTAGTAAAAACATAAATTTTATGTGCAAAAATTGTGCAAAAAACACCCTCAAAACTAAAAGCGTTGATACTGGAATAACACTTTTTTTCTATGGTAAATTTTCAACATTTTTAAATAATGGCGTAAAAGATTTTATCATGACTCTGAAAAACATTAAAATTTCAAAAGAATAATGAAAACATAAAATTAAAAATAAAAACAAAAATAAAAACAATGAAAAAAAAAAGTAAAAAAAATGAAAAATGTAAATAAAAATATATATTAGGAAAGAAACATAAAATTAGGAAAAAAAAAATCAAATATACAAAATAGACCAAAAAAAAATTAACAAAAAAAAAAATCAATCATAAAAATGTTTTCAAAAAAACAAAACAATCCTATAAAAGATAAGAATTAAAAAACTAATATCTATCTATCTATCTATCTATCTATCTATCTATCTATCTATCTATCTATATATATATATATATATATATATATATATATATATATATATATATATATATAATTAAATAATAAGAAAAACATATTTTCAAAAAAATTTACATTTTTTTATCCAGTAAACCATAAAAAAAATTGAAAAAAAAAACTGATTTAAAAAAGCTATAAAATTAAGTAAAAATAGAAAATTTTTAAAAAGCATATACAAAAAGTAAAATTTTTATTTTTTTTCAAACAAACTAAATTAAAAAAAATAGAAAATTCACACAAAAAAAAACAAAAAAAATTAAAAAACTACTAAAATAAAGATTAAAACATTTAAAAAAACCTAAAAAATAAAAATATATCCAAATTAAAAAAACAAAAAAACCAAAAAACATTTAAAATTTTTAAAAATATACGTATTATCAAATTTCAAAAAATAAAATAAAAAAACATTTAAAATTAAAAAAAAACAACAACATATTTTTTTATTTAAAAAAAAAAAAAAAACATTTTAAATTTTATATTAAAAATTTTAAATTTTAAATTTCGATTTAAAATTTTTTTAACATTGCTAAAAAAAAGCAACTTTTATTTTAAAAACAACAACATATTTTTTTTATTAAAAAAATAAATAAATTTTATATTAACGAATTTTAAATTTAGATTTAATCTTTTTTAACATTGTTAAAAAAAAAGTAATTTTTATTTTTGTTAATTTTCTATTTATTTATTTATTTATTTTGTAAATCTAGTTTGTTTTTAATTTGTTTTTTCTTTTTTTCTTTTGTAGGTTTTTGTTACTGTTTTTAAATTTTTTCTATTTTTACTCACTTAATTTTACAATATTTTTATTTTCCAAATTCTTTCATGGTTTACGAGATATTTTTTTTATGTAAAAAGAAATTGACATAAAAAAATTTTAAGTGTAACAAAATGTAACATTTAAAAAAATATCCACACTTAATACATTAAAAAATTTGAAGTGTCAAAAATCGTTAAATTTAGAAAATAATTATTTACATTTCATACATTAAAAAGTTTAAAGTCAAAAAATAGGTCTTTTAAAAAGGGGGCATGATGCAGAATCACCACTTTTTTAAATCACCATGCAAATCAGTAACATTCTAAATTGTAATGTACATAAAAGAATTTAAAGTGCCAAAAACCATGCTCTAAAAAGATATGTGTTCTGCATCGCCCCTTTTCAAAATTGGGTCAATTTTTTGCTATGTCTATGAAACGGGTAACAATATGAGTTCTTGTTTCAAACTTTACATTGTTTAACACGATACAATAGTAGCCATCGGAAATAGTTTCTAGTGGGTAAAAAATAAATAGAAAGATTTCAAGGAGTTGAAACAAAAAATTAGTTAAACACTAGTGCTTGCATTGCCTACCTTGGAGATCCCTTTTGATGTGATTATGGATGCAAGTGAATATGTTGTATGAACCATCTGGATACATGGAGTTAAGCTAGTATCTTGTTATTCTAAAATGTTCCATGGTCGTGTCCTAAGCTATCCTACCTATGAGAAGGGACTAGGAGCCTTGGTTCAAGTATTAGGAAGTCGAAGCACTATTTGATGGGAAAAAAAACCATTATCCACATTAATCACTAGCCATTGCAGTATTTGCAATTCCATGGTATGCTTCTACAAACCAAAAATTACAAACGGATGGGATTTTTGCAATGATTTTATTGGATCCTCAAATATAAGAAGGATACTACTAATAAGTTGGTAGACATTATTTCAAGGCCACCCACATTTTTTATGAATCTAGCACTTTAAAAGTGATAAAAAATAGTAATTTTAGTTATATTTTTAGGGGAAACTTCCTTTTACAATGAATACAATGTACAAAACAAGATTTAATGATCATAAGACTAGGTCTCCTTAGTGTATATATAGAGGAGACAAAAGGTACAATTATAATTAAATGGGTCCATGAAAGGTTCTATCCTAGATAACAATATAAGAATAGAAGTGTAATCACTCAATAGATAGGTCTTAATAAGGAGTTTTAATGCAAAAATTAGTCTTTTATAAGACTTAACATGACCCTCCCTTTCAGACAATTGTTTTCCTCAACAATGGACTATCTGTAGGTGTTTTTACATGGACAACTCATTTTGCCATGCAAATTTTTCTATTTGTAGGTTCTTCCATTAGAGGAGGTACTCAATAATTGCTTGATAAGCTCCTTAATCCTTATTTCTAGGATTTTAGTTCTAGTGTGATTTTCTCATCTTCACTTATCACTAATAAACTAGTTTGTACTAGGATATTATCATTGATTACATTATTTAAACAAGAAACATGGAAAAATGGATGTACATGTGAATATGGAAGTAACTTCACCTCATTATGCATACCTTAAATCCTCTACAACACTTTATATTGTCAATAATACCTCAACACTAATTTATTTTCCTTCTTTTGTTGCTTGAAGGGAATCTGTTTATATGGTTATACTGTAAAAAATATCCAACACCCACTACAAATTCTTTTTCATTGTGATATTGATATGCTTTTTGTTTCATCCTATTTTCTACTATTACCAAGTTTTTCTTTAATAGTTTTATCACCTCTTGGTGTTACCATATATGGTCTTGTACTTCTTGAGCCTATACAATACCTTACAAGGGTGGTGCTATGGGTGGTGTATGATATCCTTAAAGTGCCATAATGGTGAGATTCTTGATGAAGTATGGAACAATGTGTTGTATCACCTATTTACCAATTGTAACCTTCTCATCCACTTTCTTTATTTATCATATGCAAAGTAATGTAGATATCTTATAAACATTTATTCACAATCTTAGTTTTCCCTTCAAATTGAGGATCGTAATATAAGTTATGATCCAATTTTTTACCCAAACATGAAAATAATTGAGTCCCAAATTTTAAAATGAAAATCGGATCTCTGTCACTTGCAATAATCTTTGATAGTCCATATGGTTTTGGAATAATTCATTGAAGTCTTTTAAAACTGTACTTCTTTAAATTGATGAAAAATAGAGAAAAAAATGAGCTTTATTTTCATTCAACCTTCCACTACCATAAGGACACCCTTTCCTTTATATTTGGGTAAAAATTGAATAAAATACATTAAAACTTCTTCCAAATGTTGGCCTAGTATGTCTAATCGTTAAAGGATCCTTACTATCCTAATTGTCTCTCCCTTATTTTGTTGGCATACCACTCATCCAGCTACAAACTTTTTCACGTGTCCTTTAAGATATTCCAAAAAAATATATCTCTTGATCATATGGTGTGCCTTCAAGAACCTTGAATGCCCTTCTATCAAAGTCTGTATTTACAAAGTAACTTCTAGTTTAGTTGAGAATTCTTATATAAGTAATTTTAATATCAAAAGAAATCATTCTTATACATTGGGTCGAGGTCCTCTTGTAGTTATAGAATGATATTAAATACATTTTCATCTTGATTTTATTCTAGCCTTCATTTCAACCCAATTAGATTGTGGAATGGAAATAGTGTGTTGTAAACCCTTTGTTTTTTCCTCTTTCCTTGAGGGTGCATTTGCCACAATATTTTTCTTTCCCTTTTTGTAGATAATTTCAAAGTCATAACACAACATATTTGTATCCAATTTTTGTTCCTCTCTTGAATACATTCTTTTCAATATAGTCAACACCACCCATTTGGATTGAAATAAAGGGACCACCCAACAAATACTCTCCCATATTAATCTTAACACTATGCGACTTCCATGAAAAAATTATGGTGCCTCCATCTGCAATCACTAGAAATTCTAGTGATGGATATACAAAGTAATTAAGAAGCTTTTCCATTTTGTAATGGGTACTTTCCAAATCAATTAGTATTTTTAATTTTTAATTTTTGATATATACTTCTATCTTGAGGGTTTGTGGAGTACGAATTTTGGCTAATGCATGACAAGATATTATTCCAGTAATCTCTTCTAGACATAGAGCTTGGGACAATTCCGCTTCTCAATATTTTCTTCTTGATAGTATTTGTAGAATAATTTCCCCTCACTGCATTTATGCGATTTACTATACATGTTGTTGCTATTAAGACGTAAGCCCCTTGGTCCTATTTCATTTATTTGCTAACAAGTACACCTTATTGATTTAGAAGAGGGAGCATGATTTATATATAGTTAGAAGTGACCATTTTTCTAGTGGTCATACTTCTACTTTCAAATTTGCTTGAAAGCATGCTCTAGAGATTTATGTTTAAAGATATGCACCTCATGTTGGATGTTTTCCTTTAAACTTCCCATAAATAGGTATAATGGATTATTCTATGAAATTTTCTTTAGCTTGAGACTCAACGTTTTGAATTTTTTACTGTTATCTGCAACCAGACCTTTCTATCAAAGATTTACCAATTTAATAATGAATGTATTTCTCCTAATATAGCCATAATGTTCTATCAATTCCTCCATACAAATGGACCAAGATATAAGAAAATCATTTTTCCTATGTTGGCTTTGTTTTAAGACCATGGATGCAATATTTACCTTTTCTAAGGTCGCCACATGGTGTAGAATAAAGTATTCCTCCTATTGGAATATCCATGTTATAGCATTATTAGCATCGATCTTCATCATACCTATCTTCGAAATGTAGTAGTTCCTTGGTGGTGACATGCATCCCTCATGATATGGTCCTTGGATTGAAAATCCTAATTATGGTTTTGTGATTTATTATTTGTTCACTCTAATTATGGTAAAATACTTTACATATGTGATTGAATCTCAACACCATTATTCTCCTTATTTTCATGATTTCCTCTAATTTATTTTTTATTTCCTTTTTATTTTCATTCATTGATTTTTTCTCATTATTTTCATTTATCTCCTTTTCCATTCCATCCATCATCTTTTGTTCCATATTTCCAATTTTTTGGCATTATGGCTATTGTTTTGTCCTTGACGGCAACCTACTTGACAAATATGTCCTTGTTGTCAACATGATGGTAATATGATGATGCAAATATCAAGAATATTGGTACACATATTACAGAGGATATGGATAGAGAAATGACAGTTCAACTACATATGGATGACACATGTAGATTTTGAGAAATTATATCTAGTTCCTATGCAGAAGGGTCACTTACATACACAGGTTTTGTGTGCAAAATTCATGTACATAACCTGAACCATGGAAATATGGATACCGTAGTAATTACCATGGTATTTTCCCATAGTAATTGGAGTGACAATGTTTATTTGATCCCGTCAACAAAGACTAACAACATTACCCAAGGATTTACTTAAGGTATTGGCTAAGGGAAAAGCTATATAAGGAGATGGAGATCAAGATTTTAAGTGTGAAAGTAATGGATTATTGATGTGTGATTTGATCTAGAACAGGTGTGCCCTAGAAAGCATGGAGAAGACTTTGATCTAAAAGATTTGAAGATATGTTGATATATATGCTTGATTGATTTACTTGTTACAAATGTTTAATTAGCTAATAATGACGCACCTATGATTATATTAATGGTGTGATTTGAATGAGTTTTCAAAAGTCTGTAGTTTGGCCAATGAATTTTTTTGAATATAAGTTGTGTTTTGTAGCAAAGGTATGCTTCAGTAATTCAAGATTTGTATGTTGATTTATTTCTACATAATCACATACATACGTGGAACTGCCTCTCTTGAGTCACGTATATATTCTAATATTTTTTATTTATTTATTTATTTTATATATTTTATTTATTTTTTTATTTTTTTTTAATTTATTTTTTTTTATTTTTATTTTATTTTATTTTATTTTTTATTTTATTTTATTTTTTTATTTTATTTTTATTTTTTTTCCGTATGTTGATATATGTACATGGGTGTTGTACATTATAAGAGTGTATATACACATGCCTACTAAATAACTACCACGTATATATTTTGAGTTAGATCTAGTCACAGACTACAGTGCTACTTGATGATGATAGTTCATGAGTTATGTTTTATTTGTTGTTTTCTCTCAATGATGCCTTGATCTAGATAGTTTATATAAGTTATGGCTTGGTTATGCATTGATATGTTCTAGTTGCAGTGGTTGATTTAGAATTTAGTGGGATGATGTTATAGTGATTCAGTTAGTCTAGTGATTGTATTTCATATTCATTATTCAGTTTTGTAGTGAGCATAATGTTGGCCATGAGCCAAGTATGAAAATATCATGAAACGTGGCATGCATATTTTGATAGTTGATTGACAAGTGGATCTAGTGTGAAAAGTTCAGAAACATGGTCCACAAAGGATTTTGAGGGTTCGAGCCTTTAGTGAGGGAACTCAGAGCTTCCTTCTAGTTGGAGTTAGTAAATTTGTTCAAGGGGTAGGTACTCCCTTCCAGTAGGAGCTAGTAAATGAGATTAGGGGGTTGTAGCTCCCTTCTAGTGGGTGCTGGAGAATGAGTGGAGGTTGTAGCCTCCTATAGGTGGGTTCTTGTGTACGGTAAGAGTCTGCAGTAGTACAAGATGCGAAGAATATTTTCTTCATAATAAAAGGATAATACAAAGATGAAGGTAGCAGTGGTTTTCTCCCACAATGTGTTTCTACCTAAAATCTTGGTGTTTTATGCGTGTTGCTTATGTGATGTGATTTATATGTTATTTACTTCATACTAGATGGTTAATGAATCAATAAAGCAATGTTTAAAGTTAACTCACTGATGGGATTTATGATAAATTACGTAAACTGGATATACACATTTTTCACTTCATTGAAGTCGCGTACACATGCGGGTTTCATAAATGACAGTAGTGTACAAAATTCAGAATATGAAATGAAAAGTTAAAGTGAATTAAAAATATTGATTCACCCCATCCTCCCTCTTAGTATTTTTCCTAACAATTGGTATCATATCAGGTTTCTCTAGTAGAAGCTTAACCGCTTGAGAGTGGATGAGGGGCAATGGGAAAGAAGAAAAATAAGAAGGTAGCTCAAAGGAAGAAATCGGCACAGGAAAATTTTGGCAGCGAAAGTGGTATATCAGATGAGGTGATGATGATAGTTGTCAGAAAATATTTAGATTTTGGAGAATCTTATTTTCTGTTGATGAAGAATGAAGAAGATAGCGACAAAAAATTATCAGTTACTTCTTCTTGTTCTAATTGTGCTCCATTTCCCTATATATGTAATAATTATGACAGTGAGGATGACAATGAATCAACTGAAATTGCTCTCATGGGTAAAAGTGAAAGTAATCATTATAAAGAGAAAACATAAATGGAAAATAAAGGTATGCTTATGCTTAGTGATACTAACTATCAGGAATGGAATCAAAATATGAAGTTGAAGTTAATGAAGTATATAGTGGTTTCACTAAAACTCTTTCATCATGTGAAGAATTTCAAAAGAATAATGTGGCAATAAATGAAATCATACGTCACATACCTTATTTAGCATTAGGAAAGGTTTTTCATTATGTGAATACAAAGGAAGTATGGGATAATCTACATGCAATCCAAGAAGGAAAAGGAAAGGAAGACTGTTCATCAGGAGAACCAATAGGAAGCCTTATTTATAAAGAAAATAATGATGTGTATGGTATGTTAGATGGAGTTACTGATTCAGAAGAAGATAGGTTAGAGAGAGTAATTCATCTTAGAAGAAAACTTGTTTTTTCTTTGTGTTGTAGCGATTACAACCACCCTCCAAAATTTTTCCTTAGCCTGTTTTGGAGCCTCCCCTTCCAACCTTACACAACACTTTGTCTTGCCTCGTCAAGTACTCAAGCTTCAGTGTCTTCCTCACACAAGGGAAGCCTTTCCATCACAATCGATCCATTCCCGTCACAGGTTTCTCACCTGGACTTGGTCTAGCTACAAGCTAAGCAGCTGATGGGTGCATATAAGGTGTCTTTTAGAAATCCTAATTGCCTCACATTAATTATCAACCTGGGTAAGTCATTTCGTTTCAAGAGTGTACACAACATGTGCAAGTGATGGAAATCATTATATCTATAGAGAGTAATGCCTTAAGATAACTTATCAATTTCAATACAAGAGTAAACAGATCAAACCATAAATCTCAAGCTTATAACTTCAAGGAAATTAACCTATTCAATCATCAAAACTAAATCTTAATCTAAACGAAACTCAATCTTAATCAAGAGATTCTAATTGCAATTACATCAACTAAGTGCACCGTAGTAATAAAAGAGATCTTTCAGCTGAATCTAAACTACTGCATAGAAACAAATAATCTAATATAATCAATAACACTCTGTCTTTTAATGAACAAGAAATAATTATCATCTAATTATTAATTCAATCCAAGAAACAAATAAATGAAATCAATTGATAGAATTACGAATTATTGAAATTAATACACAAAATCCACACTGATGAAAGTAAAACAATCGTAAAGCTATAAAACAAAATAATTAAACTTGCAATAAAAGAAAAGTAAAAATATAACACAGGGAACAATAGTGAAATCCACTAATGACTGGGCCCAAGCTGCCAGTGATTACTACTTAACTACTTCAGAATATCGCCAATGAACATCAACGCGAATTATGTATTATTCATCATATCCAAATGTTATTACAACATGATGTGTCCTTCAAAATCATGCTCTATATATTAAAATTACAATTGAGGTAAAAAGGTGAGGAGTTTCCTCCTCTCTATTCTTCCCCCTTCCTTTGATCTCTGTTTTCATTTAAATATACAGAGAGCAAAGGGAAGTTACAACAAAGCTGATTACAAAATGATTTCCATTACAAATTTGGATTATACAAAACAAATTGATCAGCAAGATCATATCTAAAAGATATTTCCATCAACATTCACCAGCAACAAGTCGAATTTGTTATTGCAACTGGAAGAATTTGGAAAATGGACGCAACAACAAATCTGAGAAAATTATCTTCGAAAAACCTTTTATTTCTCTTAATATAGACTGAATTTTGCAAAACTACTTAGCACAAAACTAATTCGGTATGTTCTAGACAAAACCCATGTTTCGAATTTTCCATATTCTCCTTCATTTGTCGGAAACATCTAATGCAATACCGTCACTGCTTATTCCAACGAATTTATGAGTTGGAATATTTAATTGTGAGTTGGAGATCAAATTTGCAATCTGGAAAAGATCTTGGAGGCTAAAATCATGAGTGATGTTACAAAAAATCCATTAATAAACCATCATTGGTAAAATCATGCATAATAATCATCAATTTATTAAAAATAAAGGAGAAAAATAATATTTATCCATAAGAGCATAAATAATTCTAAAATGGAATTATATGATAAATTATGATAAATGACATGATAAAGAATGGTAGAAATGGGTGAAGTATGCGTCAAAAAGTGATGGAACAAATAAGTTCTTTCTCAAATAGTGAATATTCAATTTTAGTAATGTTGATGAAGGTGTAACAATTTTCACATTGACTTTCAACCATATGTATATGAAGTTGTAGCAAAATATGATATAAGTAGTGACAAACTTCATTAACCATTTTCTCAAAAACTACGAACCAGATTTTGTTGAAATTTGGCAAGAATATTTCTACTATATTAATGCTTCTCTAATCCAAAAATCATACCGTTTTGATGCACGGAGCATGAGATATAAGCAAAATGGTTGTATGTGAGAGTGCATGATTTATGAAATTTTACAAACTAATTTAACTTGAAATTTTTTGGGTTTGTGTATTTTAATGATACCTCTTTGTTGTTAAAAAATCACAAGAATTCAGTTCATAGTTTTAAAGGTATGCACAATTCAATTTCTGCACTGTATAAAATTAAATTTATGCCTTAAATGAGAAAAAAAGTAGAAAACATCCATCATGTGTAGCAATTCCTCCCCCAAACTAGAGAATTAGCATGCCCTCATGCAATAATAGAAAACAAACTGAGCTTGTTGCTACAATTGTGGTTGAAATCTATGCTTGGTTTAAACAACATGGAATAAGAGAGCTTTTGAGAATGAACAAGGAGATCAGTGGATGATGGCATGATCATAATAAATAAATGAATGAAAGTAACACTCCCCAAAACTGAAGGCTTCTATATCTCTGAAAAATGGGAAGTGGTAAAGATGTGGAATGAATGATGATAAATAATTCTCAATGGATTTTCATGAAATTCTCCTTAACTTTTAATAAATCAGAAAATTATTCTATTTTACCTCAAGTTTTACCTCCAGAAAAATGTGGAATAACATGTATGGACTGGTATTTGTTGAAGTTGACGTTGGCTGAGATGATGTTGAAAGTGATGCAAAAGGTGGAAACCATGCAAACACATCCTGTCTGTAAGTTGCTCGAGCCTCTTCTATTAGTTGCAATAGTGTGGGCTCGCTACGAATAGAGTTGCCCCCCATACTTATTCTTCTCCTATAAAAAATTCACTACTTTGTATGCAATTTTCTTGAATCCACAGTTTTAGTTTTGAACAACAACAGATAAGCTGCATGCAAAAATTTCAATCAGAAAAAACCTTTGTATAAATGCAATAATAATATTTTGTCAAATCAACAAGTTATGGTGGAGTTCGGTAATTATTACACACGGTATTCCATAATTCATATCTTCCCCCCTCAAATACAAAAAGGGCATCCATGATCATAAAGCATAGGAAAATGGGAAAGGACGTTGAGGATTCATAAATGCAGCAGGAAAATCAATCAAAGCGGCATAAATATTGCAAAAGAAATCAAAGCAGTACAGGTCAAAAGATGTGAAATGCTTGTAAAATAAAATAGGGATTTAGATCATTATGTAAATAGATATTTACCTTAGGTGGAAAAATATGACAAAAGCATGACCTGTGATAAATGTTAATGACAGGTGGTAGAGTGATTGGACAATAATGATATAATGCATATAAAGATATAGTTTACCATGCACGTTGGCTAATTGAATTAGAATTGCTATTCAAATGGTAAATTCTCCTTTAGAAATGAATCCATAGGGGGTAATAGGTTAGAGAGTATTTAGCAGTGTAACATAGTACTTCAATACCACAAGCAGAGCCACTGCTTCCAGCAGGCATTAATAGCCTCGACAGGGTTTCTTTTTAACCCAAAAAAGAGCCAGAGTCCTCCATTTAATATGTAGATGGTTCTCTGTTTTTTATAAAGATACCACTATGCTGGCATGGTAAATGAATAATCATAGTGCCATTCACTAGGATATAACAACATGATCAGGCCAGCTCATGATGAGACCCACTATCCTTCTAATGGTTTTAACCATCAATAAGGTCATTACCTTGGTGTGGTGGCCATAATGGAATGTCACCTGAGACACCATTATGATCATGGTAGGCTGGCACATGATGAAATCCCCTATCCTATTTAAGACAATGCTTGTTACATTTTCATATTTTTATATTTTAATGCTTTCATTGTAAAGAGAGGGAGGCTCATTTACTCCTTAAGAGTCAGGGATGGCATAAGAAGTAAAAAAAATGCCAATGAAAGTTATGCTTTTCCCTTGAGATCATCATATCAAAGGGATTTGTCCTTTTGAAAGTGTAAAAGATAAACTAGCATCATATTAGAAAAATAAATCATTTTATGATGTGTCCAAAGAGAAGATATTCAATTAGTTAATATATAGGTGCACCATGTTAGCTTCGCAATATAGATGACCATCAAAAGGTTTTATAAGTCATAATGGTATTAATATCACTGTTTTTATTTATCTTAGGCAAAAATCCAACTAGATGGTGTTTTTTTATTCAAAACATAAAAGAGAAAGAAAAATGACTAGCAATGAAATAGTAAAGGGAAATCGCAGTTATTCCTACAAAAACACAAAATGTTTTGTTTGATCGATTGAACAACAATCATTCAGTTGTTTGAACAACAAAAATAAAACACGCAAAAGTGTTGTTCGATTGATTGAACAACAATCATTCAATCATTTGAACAACAAAAATAAAACACTCAAAAGTGTTGTTCAATTGATTGAATTATACTTCATGCCATGAAAAGAAAACAAAATGAAGAATAAAAGAAAAATGGGTCTGAGATAAGCTAAGAGCAATCACACAAAGGAAAAGAAGTGTTGTTCAATAGATTGAACAAAAGTCATTCAATATATTGAACAACAACTGTTCAATGAAATGAATAACAGACAATGCAAAAAAGAAAAGAACTATTGTTCAATAGATTGAACAATAGAATAATGCAAGAAAAATGTGTTTTTCAATAGATTGAACAACAAAATAATCGCAAGAAGAAAATGTGTTGTTCAAAAGTTTGAACAGTAGGGCATCGTAAAAAGTGTTGTTCAATAGATTGAATAGCAGTTGTTCAAAAGATTGAATAGCAAAACAATCGTAAAAAGTGTTGTTCAATAGATTGAACAACAACTGTTCAAAAGATTTGAATAGAAAAACAATCGTAAACAAAGAAAGTTTGCTCAAAAGATTGAACAACAAAACACGCAAGAAAGAAAGTGTTGTTCAAAAGATTGAACAACAGCTATTCAAAAGAATGAGTAGCAGCTATTCAAAATATTGAACAGTAGATGTTCAAAAGTTTGAACAATAAAACACACAAGAAAGAAAGTGTTTTTCAAAAGATTAAACAACAGTTTTTCAAAAGATTGAACATCAAAACACGAAAATAAAAAAGTTTTGTTCAAAAGTTTAAACAACAACTATTAAAAAAATTGGACGACAGCTATTCAAAAGTTTGAACAACAAAACACACAAGAAATAAAGTGTTGTTCAAAACATTGAATAGCAAAACACGAAAATAAAAAAGTGTTGTTCAAAAGTTTGAACAACAGTTGTTCAAAAGATTGAACAATAGCTATTCAGAAGTTTGAACAACAAAACACGCAAGAAATAAAGTGTTGTTCAAAAGATTGAATAAAAAAACATGAAAGGAAAAAAGTGTTGTTTAAAGGTTTGAACAAAAATCGTTCAAAATATTGAACAACAGAACACGAAAAGAAAAAAGGTGTTGTTCAAAGGTTTCAACAACAAATGTGTTGTTCAATTGATTGAAGAGTAATCGTTCAATCATTTGAACAGCAAAAATAAAACACACAAAAGTGTTGTTCAATTATTGAACAACAATCATTCAATCATTTGAACAACAAAAATAAACACGCAAAAGTGTTGTTCAATTGAATGAACAACAAAAATAAACATGCAAAAGTGTTGTTCAATTGATTGGACAACAATCGTTCAATCATTTGAATAGCGAAAATAAGACACACAAAAGTGTTGTTTCATCGCCAACGGAGCGGAAACTACAACTTTGAAGGAAGCAACCCCTGAAACACAAAAACATAAGAGATTAGAAAAGAAACAACACTTTATTTGAAATAAATAAATAAATAAATAAATTAGGTTACTACAACTATGATATTATTTCCTAAGGGAATATAAATTTGTCAATGCAAAAAAATGATCTCTTGGAAAAATGGTTTGGCAGTGGTGACATGAATCTTAAAATGGAAATCAATTCTCCATTTCTTCTATTATGAATCCATTAGGTAATGAATTGGATGAGATGCCCTTGTTTCATTAAAATTTCTTTCAAGAATCGCTCTTTAATAAATTGACCTTCTTTATTCTCCTAGGACCTGCAAAAAAACGAGTGTCTGCCTGCAATAAAACATTTAATGATGGAGAAAAAGAGGTGATCGGGCTCCACTAATCCAAGAATTATGAAAAAAGAAACAAGTAGTTACTCTGTAAAACAAATCCACAGAGAAAATAACAAAGTAAAATTAATTTATTACCTGCGGGAGAGCAGTGACCAATCATGCTATCCTGGAATTTTTTTATCACGATTTCTTTGTTTTGTCCAATTTGAGTGATTCCAAAGCCAAATGAAAGTGAATTCAGAGGTATCTATTTAATAGAAATAGGTTTTAAAAATTCCATGATATGATATGTCAATTTTACTTAGAACGACCTGCATAACATAGTCATTTTCGATTTCCTAGCTTAGACCAACAATTGATATTTTAATCATATTTTTTTCGTTTGATGACAAATTGAGCTGATTCAAATTGGAAATAAAATTAGGTTCATTTATTTATCTCCAATAGAATCAATTTTTGAATACAAGAAGAATTGATGGGTCAAATACTTTAATGAACAGCTGGAAAAACAGAGTTTTAAGAGCGCTGATTTACGATAGAGAGTCAGTATGTGGGTCATAACTTTCTCATATGATACATAAATCAGGCGATTCAAAATTCCTTGTAAACTATATTCATAGTGGAATATACCATAGAAGCAGGTTTTAAAAATATAGTCATTTAGGCCTCCAAAAACTGACTGTCCCAACTCTGTTCCTGAGTTACCTACTAGATGCCCTGTCAATGTTTCGGTTATAACTTTTTCGTTTCAAATCAAAATGGAGTGATTCAAATTGTGTTGGAAAATAGACATCAAGAGTTTCTTATCATAGAAACATTTTTATAAAATATTCACTTTTGGTCCCTCAAAACATGACTGTCCCGATTGTGTTTTCAGAAATTTCATCAAGCCCACTAGCCAAAAAATATGATATTCAAGCAATTTTTCCATATTGGTGATAAAAAATGAATATGATTGTTTCTAAAAATTTTATTTTCAATATCATACATATACATCCATAAATAAATTAAAAAATTTATCACCAATATTGATTTCCACAGCGTGTTGCAACAAAAACAATTATTTTTACCAAAAAAAAAATTGTATTTATTTATGTCCTTATTTATTTTATCTTCTACACTAACCTACTCCTCTTCGAAAAATGAATATGCTTACGTATAAGAGTACTTCCAGTGGAGCCATTTTCAAAATAAGGCCTCCAATATGTACATACCTAAATTTGAAAAATGCATTTTAATAAATAGTAAGGTATGAGAAGCCAACTTCCCTTGAAAAGTTGGTGCAAAAAATTGTTGAAGTATGGAGTGAGGCTGCAAACAAATGATGGAGTGAAACTAATCTTCAATATATCCCTTACTTTCTTGATTTCCCATAATTGTCATATCATGAAGTTCTTGAGTTTTTAAAAAGCCTTGTTGATGCAGGCTAGAAGAAACCTCATTTTCTTTCATAACTTCTACAATTTTTGGATTTGAAACATTCTCTATCTCAATATAAGTTTTCTTCAATGGTGCATGTGAGATAGAATGGGTGGGAAGGGTAGGTAAATTTTGCAGTCCAACACGGTAAGCATGTTGTACTAGTTTATTATGATGAGGGTGTGGAATGAGTTGAGTGGGAAATTGTGTAGGGCATGGAGGATTTTGATGATGTGGTTGATTGGGTTGTGTGGATGATTTTGATATACAAGCAAGAAGTTGTGGAAGATTTGGTGAAGAATATGGATGATGTGTTTGTGCTACAAGATGAGGGAGAGTAGTCATGCAGCCATAAGATGAACCATGCCAAACTTGTAGACAAGATTCATGGGGATTATAATGAGATTGACATGGCTGCCCTAACACATGAGTATTCCATAATGGATTATGCAAGTAAGAAAATGGAGAGGAATTTTTTTGAACCATACATGTAGGGCATGATTTCCATGGTTTTGACCTTGTTGCAGCTTCCCCATCTCTTTGATATGATGCTTCCACCCTAGATAAGGAAGAGTGAGTATCTATAAGATTCTTCTTTTGGAAATGAGGGAAAAACACTTCTTCAAGTTCTTAAGTTTTCTGAACCTGCAAAACATCCAATTGTGAATTTAGGGAGATAATAAAATCAATTTTAAAATGGTAAAATAAATCATTGATTTCAACTCCTATATCTCATGTTCTTGTAGTAGATTTGGAAAAGAAAGAAGAAACTTCTCTAGAATTCTTACCATCCTTGGAGATTCTTCTTGAATACCTTATGCATAAATCACAAACATCATCATATGGTAGCTAAAAAACATCACCTTTTCCTATCAGATTTAAGAGTTCTAAAAATTCATCTTTGATTCCTTTAATAATGAGTGTTTTTAAGACCTCTTTTTTCAAATGCTTATGCTTTGATCTTAGAAGGTTGTAATGAAATCGCTCTACATAGTCCTCCAAGATTTCATCTTCCCCTTGTATCCTATTGAAAATATCTTCATCGGCCTTGCAATGGTCTTGGTACTTCTTCAAGAATACATTCTTCATGTCCTCCCATGTTTGGATGCAATTCCCACCAAGGCTCATGAACCTTCGGAGAGCTACTCCTTTTAGACTAAGAGGAAACACTTTCAACCTTTGATCATTAGTACAATAATCATATCCTCTACAAAGTACTTCAAACTCAAAGAAAAATGTATCTGGGTCTTTGTTTGCTAAACCATGAAAATTTGGTAGAGAAGATGGGGGAATTATGTGCATTTGTGTCACTCCTCCAAGATCTTTGATAGGGAATTCAAAAGTAGTAATGTGAACCATTTCTTACCATAATAGAAGATGTTCTTCATGTGTTTCTTTGAGGCTCCTCCTTCAAATGTTCTTGTTAATTGGTTAGTGAAATGGGTGGTGCTTACATCACCACTTAAGTCAAATCATGAGATTTGTTTTTAAAAAATTTTACATTTTTTTTCTTAGTCATTCACACGTAAATTCAAACATTTTTTTCTAATTAATTTTGCTGAAAAAGCGGGCATAGGAGCTAGAAATTTACTTATTCGTACATAGGTTCTTACCTTATGTTTTTAATACCCAATTCATTCACAGCAAACAAACATCAAAATTTTATTTCTACTTCAATTCCTACGCAATTGCATTGAAAAGTGGGCAAGGGAGCAAGCACTTTACTTACTCGTATGCGCGTTCTTACCTTTTATTTTTAATAGCCAATTCTTTCCCAGCAACAAATATCAAACATACATCACTTCTGTGAAATAGCAACACTCTCCCCGGTAAGGGCGCCAAAATGTTGGGTGCATATAAGGTGTCTTTTAGAACTCCTAATTGCCTAACATTAATTATTAACCTCGGTAAGTATTTTGGTTTCAAGAGTGTACACAATATGTGCACATGATGGAAATTGTTATATCTATAGAGGGTAATCCCTTAAGATAACTTATTAATTTCAATGCAAGAGTAAATAGATCAAACGATAAATCTCAAGCTTATAACTTCAAGGAAATTAACCTATTCAAACATCAAAACTAAATCTTAATCTAAACCAAACTCAATCTTAAAAAAGAGATTATAATTGCAATTACATCAACCTAACATATCATAGCAATAACAAAGCTCTTTCAACTGAATCTAAACTACTCCATAGAAATAAAGCATATAATCTAATCAATAACACTCTGTCTTTTAACGAACAAGAAATAATTCTCATCTAATGATTAATTCAATCCACGACATAAATAAATGAAATCAATTGACAGAATTACAAATTAATGAGATGAATACACAAAATCGGCACTGATGAAAGTAAATCAATCGTAAAGCTGTAAAACAAAATAATCAAACTTGCAATAAAATAAAAGTAAAAATATAACACAGGGAACAGTAGTGAAATCCACTAGTGACCGGGCCCAAGCCGCTAGTGATTATTGCTTAACTACTTTAGAATATTGCCAATGAACAACAACGCAAATTATGTATTATTCATGAGATCCAAATGTCATTACAAAATAATGTCTCCTTCAAAACCACGCTCTGTATATTAAAATTACAATTGAAGTAAAAAGGCGAGAATTTTCCTCCTCTCTATTCTTCCCCATCCCTTTGATCTTTTTTTCATTTAAATATACAAAGAGCAAAGGGAAGTTACAACAAAGTTGATTACAAAATAATTTCCATTACAAATTTGGATTATACAAAACAAATTGATCAACAAGATTATATCCGAAAGATCTTTCCATCAACATTTAGCAGGAACAAGTCAAATTTGGTATTGCAACTGGAAGAATTCGGAAAATGGCCGCAACAACAAATTTGAGAAAATCATCTGGGAAGCAGTCAACTGCTCTGCCCATAAATTGTGCAATCCCCTTGGGCAATGAGCTCAGCTTACAGTAAAAAATGCACATTTTTCCCAAGCAGTTGAGCACTGGCATGCATGGACAGTTCGGTTGACTATTTCCACCTTGGACTGAGGAAACTTCACTTGCATACATGCATGACCTAATATTCCTAGAATAGCAAGAGACAACATGAAAAAGGTGTCCAATGATTCAAGGAGCTATTTTTAGCAGTCGATGGCTACATGAAAAGTTGTTTTAGATGTTTCAATACAAGTGTCGCTTTTTCCTAGATTTGTGTCATGCGCGTCATAAGGTCAAACATATTTATTTGACACATTAGAGCTCATTCATTCACATTGATCTTGGATCTTTGATATCCCATAGCACATCCAGGACTCCCCGACACATCCAGCTTAGCTACTCACGAGTAAGTGGCGTCAACTTATTTTTTTAAGCATTTCTGTCACTTTTTTTGTATTCGCTTGTGTGAATGTTGTTTACTGGATTTCATTGAACATCTTCTATCACTTACATGTAATATAGCTTGTCCTATATTTGTTTCAATTTTCATTTCTATCTCACTACTATCGCATGCATGAAACTTCTTTTACGGATGTTCGTCCAACTGTCAAACGACCTCACCCACATGCATGTTGATCTGTTTGCTGAATCTTCCATTCATGTTTTGCATGCACTATTTATCACTACTACTATCACTTAATGTGGCCATGTATTTAATTAACTTTCTTGCTTTCAGTTGCTCGTTAGTGAATCGGGCCAACCTTGGCCCAGGCTCTACCAACCAAGACTGCATTACATAATCTCGAGAAGGAAGGCTTACCTTCCTCTACAGAGTTGTGCATTCTTGACCAAAACTGGCCTCCTAAACCAAATTGCGCATTTCTAGATGTCAGTGGCTGCTTGGCCAAAAAATTTGTGCCAATCTATCCCTGGGCCAACAGTCCTTCCTAGCTAGGATTGGACATTGTGCAATCCCAATAGCCATTTGCCCAACTGGATTGCATATTTTGCAAATCCAGTAGCCAGTCTAGCCTCCCAGTTAGTCCAGACTACCTTTTTTTCACTTCTGGCATCCAGTCACTCAACCTCCTAGTGAAATTTCTGAAATCTTCCTCATCAGTTTCCTAGGTATGTGTTGTGTTCGTCCCCGGATTTGCTTTGTTTTCACTGAAATAGTTCTTTCCATGCATGTTGCTTGTTTCCAGATATTTTAGGTGTTCATATATCTTAATGCCTTCTAAGAGAACAATATCTCAAGACACTGATGGTATGGCAGCTGGAGCAGCAACTGAGTAGGTGTCCTCTAGTACGGCAGCTGGAGCTGAGCAGCTGAGCAGGTGTCCTCTGTATCTAGGGAAGGACATCAAACTGAAGTGGAAAAAGGTGAATGAAAAATTCATAGGTACTTTTGGGTAAGACCTTGAAGACCGTCAGGTGTACATGAACATTCATAAGTCCAGCTTGTACTAGATTGCATGCAACTATCGCGCATTCCCATGTGCGGACATGATTCACTGGATCATCTCTCACACTGACCCTGAGATGATGACCTTGAGAAATGTAAGTGGGAAGAAGCTTGCAAGCTTCTGGGCATGAGATTATGATGAGATGTATTAGATGGACAAGCCCATGTCTGTCATGACCCCTCTGTTCACTTTGCCCAACAACAGAGGCCACTCCAGAGACATTCTGAAGGATTAGGTAAAGGATCCAACTCATTTCAAGATGGCCCCTAATTAGATATATAAGACGAAGCTATTGAGGAAGGCATACCAATACATGGTCATATTCGCATGTCGACTAAGTGGTCAGGCAAGCACTAAGACCTTTCCTCAGAGTTGGGTGGTCGTATTGGACCAACTGGCTAGAGAAGGAAGATCGTGCAACTGGTTTAGCGTACTGGCTCATCAGCTGAAGGAGCAAGTCACGAAGGCTCGATGGTCACCTGTAGGAATGCATGCAGAAATTTACATGTCTGACTACATTCTAGATGTAGTATGTGCCCAACATGAGTTCTTGGGCTTAGAGTGGGAATGGTCACTGGCAGAGACTATTGTGAGCACATATTTCAAGCTATTCTTTGAGGGCATCTTCAGAGGAGTGATCATATGGTTGTCTGAACATCTTGTCACCCCAGTGTATAGGTTGATATTTGAACAGGATCCACCTTACATGTCAGAAGAAGAAATGAGGGCATTATTAGGCATCGTAGATTGGTATGGCTCACCGGACAGCATGTTCATCCAAGTGTTCAGTGTGGAGAAGCCTCTGCATGTTCTACCAAAGTTTCCTTTGAATGTGCTTTTCATGCAGTAAGTAGTGTATCATATATTAGCAGGATTAACAGCTAGACTACAATGAAAGAAGAAGACACCTTGGCCCACTTTTCTATTGCGGATTTGGTTATACGAGATATGGAGTGTCAAGCAAGCAGATGTCGAAGCTGAAAAAATGAGGAAGTACTCGTTCGACACCCAAAGCTTCAACCCGTGTGAACCACATTGCATTGTGAAGGATCACTACATGAGAGTTTAGTTCAAATGGATCCATGGGGCATTTCATTGGGCCGAGGAAGACTCATGATATCATTGCTACCATTACTCCAGACCCAATGAATAGGTCAGTTTCACCATTGAATGGTTAGAACGACAACATGAAGTAGCACCACAGACAACACCAGCAATAGTAGCAAGAGCGTAGGAAACATAGCCAATCATACCTATCCATGACAAAGGGAAGAGAAATATTGTCGGCCGCATGGAGGAGGAGCAAAGCTGCAATTTTCGAGTAGATCCATTTGTAGAGCAAGCAACTATGGCTATTCAATAGAAGAGGGAGAAATGTGACAAGTGAATCCCACAAAGGAAGAGGGAAAAGAAGAGAATGGAAGAAGCAGGGAAGGAGTTGCATGAGCTGAGGGAACAACTCTGAAAAGAGCAAGAGTTGTGCCAACATGAGAGGGAAGCACAACAACAGTAGATTCAGAAAGGGGTGCATCACATGTAAACAGGAGAAGTAGCACCCGTACAAGTAGTTGATTCTTCTGAAAAACTAGCATCAGGTGAACAAGGTGAGCCCTCGTAGGGTCAAGACTTTGCTTATGAGATAGAATAAGCTCTTGAATAGTTGGATGTAGACATGGAGCAGCTAGAGTTGGAATAGGATACCGACCTCATGCCTCACCACAGAGAGGTCGACTTGCCCACTTCAATGCATCCAGATGATGAGCAAGACTCGAGTGAACAAGGAGGAACTGAGATCCTTGGTGGTCATCTGGAAGTAGAGATACAAAAAAACTCCTTTGATGAATATCAAGATAGAGTTGTGCAGCCTGACAAAGTACTGACTCTGAAGGACTGAAAATCCCCTATGGAAGTTGAAGAACAAGTGATTGTGACTGATGTGCATAAGGACCCAACTTCTCTGGCTTATGCAACTAGAGAGTATGCCGAAGCTACTAGCTCCATTGTTTTCTTCCTCATAGATGAGAATGAGCGAATGGTGAAGGAACTAAGGAGACCTGGTGACAATGTCTGCATGAGCTGAACTAAAGAAGGCAATACTAAATGAAGTATTGTCCTTGGAAAAAGGCATGCAAGCATTGTACTCCAATTTTGGTACTGTGCATCAAGCAGTCATTCATCTTCATGGATCGTAGCATCAATGTGTGAGAAGAGCTTGCATCTTGAAGAACATACATGTTGTCGTTGACAAAATGTAGGCCTGGACGATGAAGTACAGGGGAGCCTCAATTCATTTGCCCAAGATGATGAGGGCCAATGACGTAGAGATGAAAGCATGTATCCGGAGTTAGATCAAAAACCATGAGGACCTACCACAACTCATCATTGGCATATAGGCTTCCCATTTATGAGAATTCAAGATCATGGAGGTTGTGGTGCACACACATACGATTCCATTACTTGGGACTCTCACCCAAGCAAAGACCAAGAAGCAGGTCCAACAAGAGCTTGACTTGTACTTCGATGAGTTGATGTGTGTCGCCACCAGTCGAGACTTGCCTATCAATGTAGACATCATGCGCAAGTATGTTGTTGGTCTGAGCACATTGAGGACAATGATCCACATGCATTTAGATGAGTTGGATAGAGTTTCCCGAACAGTGTACCTGGATGCCATGGAGGCAAGATTCAGGTTACAGATGGATGTCACCGCAGAACACACAAACACTATCAGAGACTACCAATATTAGCACCAATATGTTATTGTTGATTAACATGAGGATGTTGAGCAGTTGGACTTCTATAGTTGTTTAAGTCATAGTGCTGTCTAGTTTGGCTTGTTCAAGCCATTGTTCACATGGGTACATGTCCATTGTAATGTTGAGTCATGTTAAGTGTAAGTCAAGCGTCAAGAGTGAATGTAACAATCATAGAGTAGGTGAAGAGTCATGAGGGTAGTTGAATGGTCACAAAGGGGGATTTCAAGGGTCACCCAACCCTTTTCTATAAATTATCCTTCATAACTCATTGTATAGGTTTTTGACCAGACAAGCTTCTACTAAGACTATCTTGAAGAAGGCTTGGATAGTATTGTAATGTGCCTTGGCTTCTCCACTACATGAAGCTAGTACATATCTTTGCAGGAGCAGGCGGATGTGGTTATAACATTCCACTATTGGGGCTAGTGGGTTTACATGATGTATTGTATGATTGTGACTTACACTTCTTTAATAATAAGAGGTAGAACATTTTCATGCATATCTTGTTATTGTAGTTGGGCTGTTTCAGTTTCCTTAATGATATATGTTGTTTAACTTACGTACTTGTATATGAATTGATGTGTATGAAATTATATGAATCTTCTTGTTAATGCGTTGCATATGTTGTTAATGATGTCACTGTCTTTGTCAACTAATCTGCATGGAAAATTTTAGGGGCTAATATTCGTAATTGGGCTAATTTTCCAAGCTCTTTCCAAAATAAAGATTTACTAATTTCCATTTTTCCTAAAAATGATTTGCCCAAATTTTATAGTGTAAAACTATTTTACTTTAAAAATAACCAAAATTTTATATAGATACTATATAAAATTATTAGAAATTTGAATATTTTTACAAAACTATCATCAAAATTTAGATATTTCATAATATGGACTCGTGAGATTCACCAAGTTCTATAAACTTTAGGATAAATTTGCATCCTTAAAATTTTCCCTGCTGATCCGTTGGACATCAGAAAGACCTTTCTCATGAACGTTGCTATATCAACCATCACACTCGTCTCAGACTGATCCGTGAGTGTTGTTCATGTTATCTTACCTTGTATGTTGTGGTTGCTGCATCCAACTGGACTGCTCTGTGGGATGTTGTGCATGTCCTTTATGTGGTATGTTCCTAGCCAAGTTAGGATTGATCCCTTTCAACTTGGAACTCACCTTCACCTCCTTATCCACTTGAAGTGTTGGAACCTCTCGTACACATTCCTTGACTCTCTGCATCAGTCACACCCTTGCTATTGATCGATTTATCTTACTTGCCTCTGTCTGACACCGGAGTCAAGGCATTACCTTACAACTGACTGCTGGGACTCCTACACCAAATGGTCTGAGGTCTAATTGGGACTTCTTATGAGGAGATCCCCTTGACATGTTGGTGGGTCCAACATCATCAACATTTATGGTGGTAGAAGGAGGGCCTAATGACAAGCAGTGTCCTCTCAACCAGCATTGAACCTTTGCATATCCTCCATGTCTTCTTCCCCCGAGGTGTTTTTTGAATCATGAAGATGTCTCCATATTGGGGAAGCTTTTCAATCTCTTGTCCACTCACACATATGATGGTGAAGCCAAAGTGGTCTGGCCTAAGCACTTACATAACTTTCTTTCCATGATTTATGCTGAAGATGAGTTTATTGACGAACATGCCAATTTGATGCTTGCACACACACTTCGTGAATCTCCTTTTTGTTGGGTGCTTAGCCTACCAACTGACACCATGCACTAATGTGAGAACTTATGTGATCCTACTGAAGACACGTTCTATCATTTTTATCTAGACCATCTTGACCAAAAACTGTTACAGCAACACACTACTCCACATGAATCTATTATTGATTTTTGGCAGTGATTCTGTGATTTATAGTTTCAAGCTCCAAAGAGATAGATGAAGTTCACTTATCCCTAGGACCGGTTTGAGTACTATCTTAAGAAATATGCCCATCCCAAGAGGAAGCTTGATGTCAAGCCTTACTCAACCTTCTTTATTGATGGAATTGTGCAATCTCGTGTGGGATCAGGGACTGTCTCAATGGTTTGTCCACATCCCTCTCATTCAATTGTCTCAATGGTCTGTCCATGTCCCTCTCATTCAATACTTCCACCATCACCCAGTGATGTTGAGTGTTGGGTGTGGAGCCTGATTATCTTCTATATTCAAAGGTATCGCCACATAGGACCCTAGTTCGAAATCGTTGCCGCCCGTAAAATATTCGCTGCAAAGGGGGTCCGGGGGGGCTGGCTGCAGCGCCCCCGAAGCTAAAAACAACTGTAAAATTGCCTTGTAAAAGTATAGTAATTTCTTGTCAATCAGGGTTGTTCATTAGGCAGATGATATGACAGTAGAACTTATGTTTAGTTTAGGGTTTTTTTGCCCTAGAAGGCAACCCCTCTCTTTGTATGAGGGTATTGTATTTGAGGCTGTGTGATAGATGTGTATTCTGTGAGCAAGAAGCAGAGAGGTGAGACTGTGAGAGAAAACAGAGGATATTACAGCGAATTTGCTGTAGGTTGTGTCTCTTCATTTTGGTGGATAATAGAAAGGAAGGACTGGCTGTTTGGGGTGGATGTAGCCCAAACTGGGTGAACCACGTATATCTGTGTCTCTCTTGTTTTGTGTGTTTTCTGTGTTTATATTTCTGCAATATTTTATGTGTTCCATTGCTCTGTAATATATAATTTTCTAACAACTGGTATCGGAGCCGAAGGTCTATTTGGCTGATAAACTCGTAGGAAAGAAGGGTTCCTGGTTCGAGTGGGAGCAATGGCGGAAGATGGTAAGTTTAGGGTCGAGAAATTTAACGGCCAAAACTTCTCGCTGTGGAAGATGCAGATGGAAGATTATCTGTATCAGAAAGATCTATACCTACCATTGGGCGGAAAAACAAAGATGCCGACGGGTATGAAAGATGAAGAATGGAACCTTCTCGATAGAAAGGCACTCGGAACAATACGGTTGTGCCTTGCTGCATCAGTCGCCTTCAACATTTCGAAGGAAACCACGATAGAGGGTTTGATGCAGACGTTGTCGAAACTATATGAAAAACCCTCAGCCTCAAACAAGGTATTTCTTATGAAACGGTTATTTAATATGAATATGTCGGAAGGTGGATCTGTTGCAAACCATTTAAATGATTTTAATACAGTTACAAGTCAGTTAAGTTCTGTAGGGGTAAACTTTGATGATGAAGTTAGATCTCTGTTATTGTTGTGCTCATTACCAGAAAGTTGGAAAGGTTTGGTAATGGCCATTAGTAACTTTGTTTCTAGATCTAGTACTTTAAAGTTTGATGTTGTTGTCGGTGCTATCCTTAGCGAGGAAATGCGATGGAAAAGCTCTGGTGAGACATCGGGAAATGCTTTGAGTGCAGAGTCTAGAGGAAGAAAAATGGAAAGAGGAAAGAGCTCAGGATATCGCAGTAAATCAAGGAAAGGCAGATCCAAGTCTAGATCGGGGATAGTGTGTTGGAAATGTGGAAAGAAAGGACACCTAAAGAAAGACTGTAGATCTCGGAAGGGAAAAGAAGGAGATGCACAACAAGAAAACAATCATGAAGCAAATGTGACAGGTGAGGTGTTACAAGATGCTTTGATTCTTTCTTTCGAAAATATTACTGATTCCTCGGTGGTAGATTCAAGGGCTTCATTCCATGCCACACCTGATAAGAAATACTTTCATGACTATGTTCAAGGAGATTTTGGACAAGTTCGTCTGGGTGATGATAAACCCTGTAAAATCGTTGGAATGGGTAAGGTTCTTGTAAAACAGCAGAATGGAAACCGATGGCTATTAAAGGAGGTAAGGCATGTTCCATATCTAAAGAAAAATTTGATTTCAATAGGGCACTTAGGCGGTGAAGGTTGTGTGACAACTTTCACAGATAAAGCTTGGAAGGTCACCAAAGGAGCCCTGGTAATAGCAAAAGGCGAAAAGGTTGGTACATTGTATTTATGCAATGGTATTTCTAACTCTGTTAACGCTTTAACTTCCAAAGGAGCAGATGCAGCATTATGGCATCATAGGCTCGGACACATGAGTGAAAAGGGGATGAAGATTCTTCACTCAAGGAATTTGTTGCCAGGTTTGAAGAATGTTGATTTGGACTTCTGTGAGAATTGCATTTATGGAAAACAGAAGAGAGTCAGATTTCTCAGAGTTGGGAAAGAAAAGAAGAATGAAAAATTAGAGCTTGTGCATACAGATGTATGGGGACTTGCTCAGGTATCATCTCTCGGTGGCTCTCGTTACTATGTTACTTTTATTGATGATGCAACTAGAAAAACTTGGATTTATTATATTAAGAATACATCTGATGTATTTGATACTTTCAAGAAATGGAATGCTTTGGTTGAGATTAAGACGGGAAAGAAATTGAAGTGTCTTAGATCAGATAATGAAGGTGAATATTGCAGCAAAGAGTTTGATAGTTACTGTTCAGAGCATGGAATTCGCAGAGAGAAGACAGTTCCAAGAACAACACAAGAAAATGGTGTGTCAGAAAGGATGAATAGAACAATCATGGAGCGTGCAAGGTGCATGAGATTGCATGCAGGATTGCCTTTACAGTTTTGGGCAGATGCTGTAGATACTGCTGTTTATCTAATAAACAGAGGGCCTTCAAGTTCCTTGGATGGTGGTGTTCCAGAGGAAGCATGGATAGGTAAAAAGGTAAACTACTCTATTTTAAAGCCTTTTGGTTGTGAGGCCTTTGTCCATATTGATAAATAAAATAGAACAAAGCTTGAGGCAAAGTCAAAGAAATGTACCTTTATTGGATATGGTGTTAATGATTTTGGTTATCGCTTATATGATTACGAAAATCACAAAATCATTAGGAGCAGAGATGTAATATTCAATGAAAAGGTCTTGTATAAGAATCAGTTGCAGGAAAAGAAACAGGAAAAGGAAAACAAGGAATACGCAGTTCTTGATGAAATCACTGAAAAAGGAAAGGTGCCTGAAAATAATAATAATCAACAACCACAACAACATCAACCACCACAACAACAACATGCATCCCAAACACCTGAAAGTGGTGTTAGAAGATCTACCAGGATAAGTAGACCCCCTCAACGATACTCTCCTTCATTATATTATTTATTGTTGACTGATTCCGATGAACCCGAATGTTATGAAGAAGCAATGCACGTTGAAAGCAGGAAGAAGTGGGAGGTAGCCATGGAAGAAGAGATGGACTCCTTAATGCATAACCAGACTTGGGATTTATTCAGGTTACCTGTAGGAAAAACTACATTGAAGAATAAATGGGTTTACAGGCTGAAGGAAGAAGATGGAGGAAAACAGAGGTATAAACCTAGACTTGTAGTAAAGGGGTTTGCACGGAAGAAAGGTATTGATTTTGATGAAATATTTTCTCCTGTTGTTAAAATGACTTCAATCAGAACCATTTTAAGTCTTGTAGCAGCTGAAGATTTGCATCTTCAGTAGTTAGATGTAAAGACAGCCTTTCTCCATGGGGATTTTGAGGAAGAGATATATATGCAGCAGCCACAAGGATATGAGGTGAAAGGGAAGGAGAAACTAGTTTGCAGGTTGAAGAAGAGCTTGTATGGCTTAAAACATGCTCCAAGGTAGTGGTATCTAAAATTTGACAAGTTTATGTCTGAACAAGGTTATACTAGATGTCACTATGATCATTGTGTTTATTTAAAAAAGCAAAATGATGGCAGCTATATTATATTGTTATTGTATGTAGATGACATGCTTGTTGCAGGATCTAACATGCAGGAAATAAATGTGCTCAAAATAAAATTGGCAAATTCATTTGCAATGAAGGATTTGGGAGCTGCAAAATAAATCCTTGGTATGAGAATAACTAGAGACAGCAAAAACCGTAAATTAACATTGTCTCAGAATGAGTACATACAAAAGGTGTTGAAAAGATTTAAGCACAATGCAAAACCAGTTAGTACACCTTTTGCTGGCCATTTCAAACTTAGCAAGGAAATGTGCCCAAAGACCCAAGAAGACATGGATTATATGTCTAAAGTTCCATATGCATCAGTAGTTGGAAGCTTAATGTATGCAATGGTCTGCACAAGGCCTGATATTGCACATGCAATGGGAGTTGTAAGCAAGTACATGAACAATCCAGGAAAGGAACATTGGATGGCAGTGAAATGGATTCTCAGATATTTGAAAGGTACCACAAATCAAGCATTATGCTTTGGTGGTTCAAACATCTCCCTACAAGGATATGTTGATGCAGATATGGCAGGTGACAGAGATAATAGGAGGAGCACTACAGGATATGTATTTACTATTGGAGGAACAGCTGTCAGTTGGGTTTCAAAAATCCAAAATGTTGTTGCACTTTCAACAACAGAAGCAGAGTATGTTGCTGCTACAGAGGCTAGTAAAGAAATGATTTGGTTACAAAGGTTTATGGGTGAATTGGGTAAGGAGCATGATATGGGCACGTTATACAGTGATAGTCAAAGTGTCATTCATCTTGCAAAGAACTCATCATTTCATTCTAGGACTAAACACATACAGCTCAAGTACCATTTCATACGATCAGTGTTGGAAGATGGAGAGTTGAAGCTGGAAAAGATACACACTAGCCAGAATCCTGCAGATATGCCAACAAAAGTTGTAACTAGGGAGAAACTGAGAATATGCTCAGTTTCAGTTGGTCTTCAAGGATGACGATGAAGATGAGAAACAACCAGGTCCAAAGAGGAGTCATTGTCCAGCAAATGGAGCAGCGGTGGAGTTGCTACAATCAATCTCCAAGTGGGAGATTGTTGGGTGTGGAGCTTGATTATCTTCTATATTCAAAGGTATCGCCACATAGGACCCCAGTTCGAAATGGGGGCGGCAACACCGCCCGTAAAATATTCCCTGCAAGGGGGGTCCAGGGGGGGCGGCTGTGACCTTTGGGAGCCCCCCCCTGGCGGGGGGTTTTGGGGGCAGCGCCCCCGAAGCTAAAAATAGCTGTAAAATTGCCTTGTAAAAGTATAGTAATTTCTAGTCAATCTGGGCCATTCATTAGGCGGATGATCTGACGGTAGAACTTATGTTTAGTTTAGGGTTTTTTTGCCCTAGAAGGAAACCCCTCTCTTTGTATGCGGGTATTGTATTTGAGGCTGTGCGATAGATGTGTATTCTGTGAGCGAGAAGTAGAGAGGTGAGACTGTGAGAGAAAACAGAGGATATTACAGCAGATTTGTTGTAGGTTGTGTCTCTTCATTTTGCTGGATAATAGAAAGGAAGGACTGGCTGTTCGGGGTGGACGTAGCCCAAACTGGGTGAACCACGTATATTTGTGTCTCTCTTGTTTTTTGCATTTTCTGTGTTTATATTTCTGCAATATTTTATGTGTTCCATTGCTCCGTAATATATAATTTTCTAACATTTAAGATCATGTTCGCACATTTGTTCATCCTTCACACCCTCCCAACATCACTTCATTCAATTTTTGTGTAGATTTGGTTGTGAGTCCTTCGAGTTCCCATATGCATTATTTTCTTTGACCTCCGTCTTCACACTCAGGTGTTCCTTCTGATGATGTTGTCTTGTGTTCCTCCATTTTGGACTCTTCACTTGTTGTGAATGAGGAACAATCCACTAATGGAGTTGGTGTTGCACAACCAACATGCGCTGTCATTCATGAAGAGTATGAGTGGGAGATTGAACATCAACACTCAACGAAGGATGACTACCTTTAGTCTGAGCCCACTCCTTTCTTTGCTAGCTTCTTTTGGTGAACTTGCCATCTACAAACGCACCCATTGTTGATCACTCGCAGGACTCATTGGATGCTAGTCCATCATTGAACAATGGAGAGGATAAGTTATTCATTGAAGATACACTTCATCCTTCATCTATATTTTCCAAAAATACAGACGATGAGTTTGTTCACTTTTCATCTACCCCTCTATTTGATTCATCTCATCATGAGGATGCCACATAATTCATTGATTTTTCTGATCCTTGTAGTCATGATCCATTTGCTTCCATTTTTTTATTACGATCATGAATCTATTACAGTTGACTTTTCACAGCCATCGGTTTATGATGATCTACCTGATGATGAAGTTGTGTCACCCAAGACTGTCGAGGCACTTCAACACGAGTTGATGGTTATGTCAGGCCCTCACTCTCTTGTGGTCACTCTCACTTCCGATCATGAAACTGTTCAATCACCCAAGGCTCCTCATCACTCGTCTGAATGCATTGAAGATCCATCTCACACAAAGGTCACACTTCCTACACTCGAACTGCATGACCCCATTGCTCATGCTTTGGAAGAGTCTTACATTGCAAGCACTCATTTGTAATGAAAGTTGTCTTTGTTTCTTTTGTTTTCTTGCATGTATCAGTCAAGAGTGTACTTTTGCTTCAAGGTTGGATGTAGTGTCACACAACACCATGATAAGTCCACAGATTATCTGTCATGCACATGCACTCGCTTATGTCTCGTGGGCACTTTGAAACATGAAGTGTGGCTACCTTCACTGTTATATGTTTCTTATATGTTGGTGTGCATGACTAGGTTACTCGATGACCAAGCCTTCACCTACATGGGTCCACTAATGCGCTGGTGGCTGCATTATAAGTATCAGTTCACGTGATCAAGCCCATGCACCCTTAGTGTAGGAGTAGGAGTAGTGTTTTCCTTCAGTTGTGTGCTTGCATGCTTGTTTGCTTGCATGCTTTGTTTGCTTGTTTTTTTACTTGTTTCACTTTCATTTTAACTTTTGCTCTTGATTTTCTTTGTTGATTGTTAGTTTGTTCACTTGTTTCATTCATAGGTTAGTTTGCATGAAACCCTGTGTGACTCATGAAACGAGTTGGATAAAGTACAAAGCATTTGTACAACTATCACTACTTGGTTATCTTTCATCTTTCCTCTTTATGATGAACTTGTTACTCTTAGTCCATGATACGTCGAAGGAAAATACTTACTCTTCGAAGTAAACCTTGGTGTACACACAACGCTTGCGTGCTAACTAGTGACACTTTCTCTAGTCAATTATTTTTGGGTTAACCCTTGTCAACTCAGTCAAGTAGAGTAAGGTGAGGGGGAAAACCTTAACATGCACATTAGAGATACAATAAATTACTTCTCTACTGGAAAAATCTCTTATGATATCAATAAGTCGGGACCACTCTTCCACCTCTGAAACGAATAAGTGCTATGCACAATGAAAATGAAAAAAAATAATAATAAAAAATAGAATTGAAAAGTAGAAAAAAGTCAAAATGAAAAATGAATAAGGAAAAAGAAGAGAAAGGATTCCTATGTATGGAGGTGATGCAAGTAACTCCATCGAGGAAATGACCAGGCTCATTCGTAGTGGAGCCATGCAGGTGTTCCTATGTGACTCCATCGGGGTACTGTCTAGGCCTACTGGCAGTGGAGAAACACTAGAGGTGAAACTAAGACTCTGACGACTATATTGCTTGTGCACTTATATACCCCTCAACCCCAATCAAAACAGATATGTTTCCTTGGCTTGGAATGTGTGTCAATCGACCAAGAGTCTGGAAGATGCTACATCTTACATCAAGTTAGTGTGAAGCTAAGATGAGCTAAGAACTGAACACGTTTGGAGGTGTTAGACTCATTTTTCACGAACAAGTCCCACTTAGAGAGACAGAGTTCTACCTATGTGTCACCAAGTGTTGTAGCGGCTACAACAACCCTCCAAAAATTTTCCTTAGCCTATTTGGGAGCCTCCCCTTCCAACCTTACACAACACTTTGTCTTGCTTTGTCAAGTACTCAAGCTTTAGTGTTTTCCTCGTAAAAAGGCAGTTTGTCGATCACAGTTGATCAATTCCCCTCATAGGCTTCTAACCTGGACTTGGTCTAGCTACAGGCTGAGCAGCTTCCCAATGAAATTTTCACATTCCTAGAGGGAAACCAGCTTTCCCTCCACGAATTGCGCAATCCTCTATGATAGCCTATTGGTCTCCAAGATCGCACAATCCTACTAGCCAACCCTCCTAGCAGGATTTGCGCAATGTTTCTCAGCAGTAGGATGTTTAGTCAAGAATTTGTGCAAATCTAGGCAACAATCAGCTGCTCTGCCTAGAAATTATGCAATCCCCTTTGGCAGTTAACCTAGATTACAGTCAGGAATGGACATTTTTCCCAAGTAGTTAATCACTCGAATGCATTGACAGTCTGGTTGACTAGTTCCACCCGGGACCGAGGAAACTTGACTTGCATGCATGCATGACCTGATCTTCCTAGAATAGCAAGAGAAAACATGTAAAAAGGCATCCCATAATTCAGGGAGATATTTTTAGCAACCAAGGGTGACATGAAAAGTTGTTTAGAAGTTTACCTCCAAGTGTCGCTTTTTCCTAGATTTGTGGCATGCACATCATGAGGCCAAACTTGTTTATTCGACACATCAGAGCTCATTCATTCACATCGATCTTGGAACTCTAACATCCCACAACACATCGAGGACTCTCTGACACATCCGACTCAACTATTCATGTGTAAGTGGCCTCAACTTTTCTTTTTCAACATTTCGGTCACCTTTTGTGTACTCGCTTCTTTGAGTGTTGTATTATTGATTTATTAGCACGCCTATTGTTGTTCACATGTATTCTAGCTTTTCCTAGCTCTGTTTCAATTTTTGTTGCTATCACACTATTGTCACATGCATGAAAATATTTTTCATGGACGTTCGCCCAACTGGCAAACAACCTCACCGACATGCATGTTGATATATTTTCTTTATATTCCATTCATGATTTGCATGCACTTTTTATCACTTCTGCTATCACTTAGTGTCACCATATATTTCTTTGACTTACCTGCTTTCAATTTCCCGTCGTCAAGTCGGGCCAACCTTGGCCCAGGCTCTGCCCCCACCAAGACTGCGTTGCGCATTCTGGTTAAGGAAGGCTCACCTTCCTCTACATATTTGTGCATTCTTTCCCAGCATTAGCCTCCTAGAATAAATTTTGCATTTCTAAAGGTTAGTGGCTTCTTGGACCAAAAATTTGCGCAAATTTGTCCATGGGCCAACAGTCCTTCCCAGATGGGATTACACATTGTGCAATCCCAGTAGCCAACTATCCAACTGGATTTCACATTTTATAGATCCAATAGCCATTCCAACCTCCCAGTCAGTCCAAATTGCCTTCTACGTAGTTCTGGCAGCCATTCACTTAGCCTCCCAGTGAAATTTGTGCAATCTTCCTCATTAGTTTCCGAGGCTTGTGTTGTGTCCATCGTCGGATTTGCTTTGTTTTCACTGACATATTTTTTGCCATGCATGCTGCTTGTTTCTAGATGTTTCAGGTGTTCATATGTCTCAGTGGCTTCCAAGAGAATAGGATATTAGGAGACTGATGCTATGGTAGGTAGAGCAACAATTGAACAGGTGTCCTCTAGTTTGTCGATCTATGAAGCTATAAAGATGTATCTAGACAAGGACATCAAAATAAAGTGGAAATAGGTTAATGGAACATTCACAGGTACTTTTTGGGAAGACCTTGAAGACCTTCAGGTGTATGTGAACATTCATAAGTCTGTCTTGTACCAGATTGCATACAGATACCCTGCTTTCCCATGCGTGGACATGATTCACTGGATTGTCTCTCACATTGACCTCGAGACGATGACCTTCAGCAGTGTTTGTGGGAAGAAGCTTGCAACCTTCTAGGCATGAAATTATGATGAGATGTATCATATCGATGAGCCAATGGCTTTCATGACCCCTTTATTCAGCTTGCCCAATAGTAGAGGCCAATTCAGAGACATTCTAAAGGATTGGGTAAAGGAGCCAGCTCATTTTAAGATGACCCCTAATTGGATCTATAAGACGAACATATTGAGGAAGGCATACCAGTACTTGGTCATATTTGCATGTCGACTAAGTGGCAAAGTGAGCACTAAGACCTTCCCTCAGAGTTGGGTGGTCATGCTGGACCAACTGGCTAGAGAAGGAAGACAGTGCAACTGGTCTGGCATACTAGCTCATCAGCAGAAAGAGAAAGTCACGAAGGCTCGATAATCACTCGAAGGCATGCATGCAAAGGTTTATATGTCCGCCTACATTCTAGATGTAGTATGTGCCAAACACGAGTTCCTAGGCTTAGTTCGGCATGATCAATGGTGGAGACTATTGTGAGAACATATTTCAAGCTATTCTCCAAGTGTAGCTTCAGAGGAGTGATCATACGGTTGTCCGACCATCTTGTCACACCAGTGTATAGGTTGATATTTGAACAGAATCCGCCCTACATGTCAGAAGAAGCAATGAAGGCATTGTTAGGCATTGCAGATTAGTATGCCTCAGCAGATGGCACACTCATTTAAGTCTTTAGTGCGGAGAAGCCTCCGCATGTTTTTCCAGTTTTCTTTGGATGTACTTGTCATGCAGGAGAGTAGCATATCATATCTTAGTATGATTAACAACGAGGCTATAGCAGAAGAAGAAGGCACCTTGGGCCACTCTTCTATTGTTGATTGGGTTATATGAGATCAAGAGCATTAAGCAAGTGGATGTCGAAGATGAACAAATGAGGAAGTACTCATTCGACCTGTGAAGCTTCAACCCGTATGACCCACATTACATTATGAAGGATCACTACATGAGAGTTCAGTTCAATTGGATCCATGGGGCATTTCATTGGGCTGAGGAAGACTCATGGAGGTATTGTTACCATTACTCCACACCTAATGAATAGGTCGGTTTCACCATAGAATGGTTAGCACGGCAACATGAAGCAACACCATGGAGAACACCAGCAGTAGAAACAAAAACAGAGGTAGGACAGCCAAGCATGCATGTGCATGAGAAAGGGAAGAGAAAGACTATCAATCACATGGAGGAGGAACAAAGCTACAAGTTTTGAGGAGTTCCACTTGTAGAATAAGCAACTATGGGTATTTAACAGAAGAGGTAGCAGCATGACAAGAAAATTTTGTGAAGCCAGAGGGATAAGAAGAGAATGGAAGAAGCATAGAAGGACTTGCGTGAGCTAAGGGAGCAAGTACAGGGAGAACAAGAGTTGCAACAACATGAGAAGGAAGCGCAATAGCAGTATATTCAGCAAGGGGCACATCACATGCAGATAGATGAAGCAACGCCCATACAAGTAGTTGATTCTTTTAAATAGTTGGCATCAGGTGAACAAGGTGAGCCCTCACAGGGGAAAGACTTTTCTTATGAGATAGAATAGGCTCTTGAAAAGTTGGATGTGGACATGGAGCAGAAAGAGTTGGAACAGGATATCGACCTCATGCCTCACCACAGAGAGGCCGCCTCGCCCGCTTCAATGCATCTAGATGATGAGCAAGTCTTGAATGACCAAGGAGGCACTGAGATCCTCGGTGGTCGGTCGGAAGTAGAGATGTGGAATAAATCCTTTGATGAATCTCAACATAGAGTTGTGCAGCCTGACAGAGTACCAACTCTAGAGGACTGAACATCCCCTACGCAAGTTGAAGAACAATTGATCGTGACCGATGTGCACAAGGACCTAGCTGCTTTGGTTGATGCAACTAGAGTGTATGTCGAAGCCACTACCTCCAGCATTCACTTCCTCATAGATGCGAATGAGATAATGGCGAAGGAACTACAGGTGGCCAAGAAGGGATGAAGCTTGGTGACAATGTCCGCCCAACCTGAACTAAAGAATACAATACTAGATGAAGTATTGTCCTTGGACACATTCAAGCAAGCATTGTACTCCATGTTTAGTACCGTGCATCAAGCACTCGTTCATCTTCAAAGATGGCAGCATCAATGTGTGAGAAGAGCTCGCATCTTGACAAACATACATGCTACCGTTGACAACTTTGAGGCATGGATGATGATGTACAAGGGAGCCCCATTTCATTTCCCCAAGATATCGAGGGCCAATGCAATAGAGTTGTAGGCATGTATCTAGAGTCAGATCCAGAACTATGAGGACCTACCACAACTCATCACTGGAATACAAGATTCTCGTGCATGAGTATTCAAGAGCATGGAGGTTGTCGTGCACACACATGCGATTCCATCACCTGGGACTATCACCTAAGAGAAGACTAAGATGCAGGTCCAAGAAGAGCTTGACTCGAACTTCGACAAGTTAATGCGTGTTGCCACCAGTCCAGACTTATCTATCAGTGTATACATCATGCAAAAGTATCTTGTTGGTCTGGCCACATTGAGGACAATAATGCACATGCTTTCAGATGAGTTTGACAGAGGAGCCTGAGCAATGTACCCAGATGCCATGGAGGAGAGGTTCAGGTTCTAGAGGGATGTCACAACAGAACACATAGACACTATCAAAGACTACCAATCTTGGCACCAATATGTTATTGTTGATCAGCATGAGGATGTCGAGTAGTTGGACTTCTATAGTTGTCTAAGTCAGAGTGTGGTCTAGTTTGGATTTTTCAAGCCATTATTCACATGGGTACATGTGCATTGTAATGTTGAGTCATGTCGAGTGTAAGTCAAGTGTCAAGAGTGAATGTAACAGGCATAGAGTAGGTTAAGAGTCATGAGGGTAGTTGAATGGTCGCAAAGGGGGATTTGAAGGGTGACCCGACCCTTCGCTATAAATGGTCCCTCATAACTCATCGTATAGGATTTTGGTTAGCCAAATTTCTACTAAGACTATCTTGAAGAAGGCTTGGATAGTATTGTAATGCACCTTGGCTTCTCCACCACATAGAGCTACTACATCTCTTTGGAGGAGAAGGAAAATGTGGTTGTAACATTCCACTATTGGGGTTAGTAGGTTTACATTGTGTATTGTATGATTGTGACTTACACTTCTTTAATAATAAGAGGCAACACATTTTCATGCATATGTTGTTATTGTAATTGGATTGCTTTGGTTGCCTTAATGATATATGTTGTTTAACTTAGGTACTTGTATATGAACTTATTTGCATGCAATTATATGAATCTTGTTGTTAATGTGTTGCATATGATGTTAATGTTGCCACCATCCATGTCGAATGCTCTGCCGGACTTCAGACAGACCTTTTTGATGAATGTTGCTATATCAATCATCACAGTCGTCTCGGACTAATCCATGAGTATTGTTCTTGTTATCTTACCTTGTATATTGTGACTGCTCATCCGAGTGAATTACACTGTCGAAAGCTATGCATGCCCTTTGTGTGGTGCGTTTCTAGCTGAGTTGGGACTGAACCCTTCCAACCTGGAACTCACCTTCACCTTCCTCTCCCTTCGAACTGTTGGAACCTCTCATACACATTCCTTGATTCTCTACGTCAATCACACCCTTTCTACTGATAGAGTTATCTTACTTGCCTCTGTGTGACACTGCAGTCAAGGCATTACCTTACGACCCACTATTGGGACTCCTACACCAAACAGTCTAAGGTATAAATCGGTAAATACTGCCACAAAATCTAAACAATATTGTGAATGATTTGAAGTTGAGATCATATCGCTAATACCATGTTGGGTGATCTAATTGTGAGTTGAATCCCTCTCATTAATTTGTCAACCCGGGGTTCTTGAACTAATGAGGTATATGTGTGCTATATGTAGTAGGTGATTATTACTCTGAACAAATTAATCTAATGCAAGAAACTTGAAACTAATTACAAGTAAAATAATGAAAGAAAATGAAAATCAAGTGCATATGTTCTCTCTCAAGCATGTTCTCTCTCAATCACTTTCTCTCTCAAAGACTAGCTCTACGAAAATCAATAATTCTGATCTAAGCTATGAAATGAAAAAGTAATTTAATTAAGTAGCCTACGAGATTACTAATGTGAGATTACTAGTGTGCGAATCCAATCCAAACATAAGGAAATTAAATCAATCTTAACAAAGCAACATAAAACATATAATCAAAATAGCATAAAAGAAACTAAACTAGACATGCATAAATGAAAAAACATTAAATATTTACAACAAAGGAAAGAGGTGTGCAAGCTACATTTGATGGGGGGTCTCCTCTCCTCAGCAAGCACATCGAATGATTATCAAAGCTTGGAGTTCAAAGAAGCAACATGTATTCCATAAAATGAAGTTGGAGAAATATCCAAAGATATTACAATAATTAAACTCTCTTCCTCTCTATCTTCACTTTACAAATTACATATCTTGTATGGAACTCCTCTGTATGAAAGATGCACTCCTATTTATACAAAAACATAAGGTAACTAATCCATAAATGTAGATCCACATTTATCTCTTGTGGTAACAACCAATCACATAAAAATATGAGATACAGATCCTCTCAAAATTCTCTCCTAGTTTTGATAGGAGACACATATCAAAACATCCATGATTCTTCTCCTTTGAATGTGCTTAGTCAATGATACAAATATTCCACAAATCTTCATGAGTTGGAATTGAAATTCGAATTTCTGGTTGAGTGGCCAAATAAGACTCCTAGAATCTTCAAATAGACCTACAATATCATAAAACTCATACCACTTTTAGATATATATGAAAAAATGTTAATTTCTTAATATTTAATCATAAATTCTCTTAAAAGACTTTAAATAAATGACTTGGAAAATAAGTCATCAAGAAACTTGGTAGAGAGTAGCTTAGATGTGGATGAGAAATTTTTTCGGAATTCAATACAAAAGGAGGTGAATATGAGTAGCCTTCACCACAAGGGAGAGAAGGAATAGAAAACTATCTCATATTAAGAACCATGCTGGAAAGAACAAGGTAGATGCTTTATTTGATCCGAATTCACAAGCCAACTTCAAAACATCCTATTTGGTCAACAAGCTTCGGTTGGAAGTTGATGATTATCCTAACCCATATTTATTTGGATAGGTTAAAGAGGATGTAGAGCTCAAGCTTACTGAGAAATGTAAGATCAAATTTTCTATGAGTGCATATTTTTTTTATTAAGTGGAGTCAAATGTAGAACCCCTTAATGTGTGTTGTGTACTATTTAGAAGACACTACATGTATATAAGGGATGAAATCTTCATGAGGAGAGAAAATTAGTATCACTTAATCAAGGATGGGAAGGATTTATAAATGAATATAATATGAAATTAAAGATCACTCTAGTAAGTTCTAACCAAGCCAAAAGGTTCATCATTTCTAGGAGAAAAAATCTAATTTACTTTCTTAAGGGTTGAATTAATAAGAGTAAAGGAATCCTTGAAAGGATGTACCAAATTGAAAATTATAGTTGGAGGAGTTTTTGGATGCATATAGGGGAGTTTTCAAGCATTCTTAAGGGTTACCACCTAATAGGGAAGTGGAGCATTAGAAATAGTTTTTTTCTAACTCTCTAATAATAAATATTGTGATATATAGATAGTCTATTCTAGAAGAAAATAAAGTGAATAAATAATTGCTGTACCTACTAGAGTAGGAAGTAATTCAATTAAGAAAATTATCTTATGGGTAATGTATCGTTGCAATAACCAATAGGTGTGGGACTTGGTGAATGTGTATGGATTGTAGATATTTGAACGAAATCACACCCAAGAATTGATACCCCATGGCCAAGATTAGTGATGTCTTAGGTTAATTTAAGCATGCCATGTACTTCAGTTGTTTGGATCTCAAATGGGATAGAACCAATTATGTGTTAAAGAAGAAGTCACTTGAAGTAATTCCTTGAAGAAAAGGAAAGTTTTTCATGAATGGTTGGTCATGAGTTTTACTTTATGTAATGTAATAGCTACATTTATTTGATTGATGAATGATGCAATTAATAACTATTAATTTAGATTTATTCGTAATATTGTACTTGGATGACATATAGGCTTGTTGTTTTACATGGGAAGAACACGTCTCTGATCTCATTTAGTTTTTAAAGGATTTAAAAAGAATGGTCTATTGGATAACATTGAAAATTTGAGAGTTCCTACAAATGATTGTTGTATTTGGATTATGTGATTGGTGGACATGATCGTCCAATCATGTAGTCCATCCTCATATGGCTAGATCCTAATGTCACTAATATTAGGAGCTTTGTTGGCATACAATGATACCTATAGGAGTTTATAGCCTCGTTTCTAGTATTAGTACACCACACTATACAATAGTAGCGATAGGAAATAGTTTCTAGTGGGTAGAAAATAAATAGAAAGATTTCAAGGAGTTGAAACAAAAAAATAGTTAAACACTATTGCTTGTAGTGCCTACGTGATTATGGATGCAAGTGAATATGTTATGGGAACCATCTTGATACATGGAGTTAAGCGAGTATCTTGTTATTCTAAAATGGTTCATGGTCATGTCCTAAGCTATCCTACCTATGAGAAGGGACTAGGAGCCTTGGTTCAAGTATTAGGAAGTGGAAGCACTATTTGATGGTAAAAAAACCATTATCCACATTAATTACTTGCCATTGCAGTATTTGCAATTCCATAATATGCTTCTACAAACAAAAAATTACAAGTGCATGGGATTTTTGCAATGATTTTATTGGATCCTAAAATATAAGAAGGGTACTACTAATAAGTTGATAGACATTATTTCCAGGCCACCGACATTTTTTATGAACCTAGTGCCTTAAAAGTGGTAAAAAACAATAATTCCAGTCATTTTCTTAGTGGAAACTTCCTTTTACAATGAATACAATGCCCAAAGCAAGATTTAATGATCATAAGACCAGGTCTCCTTATTGTATATATAGAGGAGACAAAAGGTACAATTATAATTAAATGGGTCCATGAAAGGTTCTATCCTACATAACAATATAAGAATAGAAGTGCAAGCACTCAATATATAGGTGTCAATAATAGGTTTTAATGCTAAAATGGGGCGTTCATAAGACTTAACATGTCGCTCCCTTTCAAACAAGTGTTCTCCTAAACAATGGACTATCTATAGGTGTTTTTACATGAACAACTCATTTTCCAATGCCAATTTTTCTATTGGTAGGTTCTTCAATTAGACGAGGTACTCAGTAATCGCTTGATAAGTTCCTTAATACTTATTTCTAGGATTTTAGTTCTAGTATGATTTTCTCATCTTCACTCATCTCTGATAAACTAGTTTGTACTAGGATCTTTTCATTGATTACCTTAATTAAAGAAGAAACATGGAAAAATGGATGTACACATGAATATGGAGGTAACTCCACCTGATTATACATAACTTAAATCCTCTGCAACACCTTATAGTGTCAATAATACCTCAATGCTAATTTATTTTCCTTCTTTGGTTGCTTGAAGGGAATCTGTTTATATGGTTATACTCTAAAAAGTATCCAACCCCCGCTGTGAATTCTTCTTCATTGTGATATTGATATGCTTTTTGTTTCATCCTATTTTCTACTATAACCAAGATTTTCTTTAATAGTTTTATCACCTCTTGGTGTTACCATATGTGGTCTTATACTTTTGAGCCTTTACAATACCTTTTAAGGGTGGTGCTATGGGTGGAGTATGATATCTGTAAAGTGCCATAATGGTGAGATTATTGATGAAGTATGGAACAATGTGTTGTGCCACCTTTTTACCAATAGTAACCTTTTGATCCACTGTGTTTATTTATCAAATGCAAAGTAATGTAGATATCTTATAAACATTTATTCACAATCTCAGTTTTCCCTTCAAATTGAGGATGTTAATATAAGTTATGAGCCAATTTTTTACCCAAGCATGAAAATAACTCAGTCCCAATTTTTAAAATCAAAATTGGATCTTTGTCACTTGCAATAATCTTTGATATTCCGTATCATTTTGGAATATTTCATTGAATTCTTTCTACACTGTACTTCTTTAAACTGATGAGAAATAGAGAAAAAAATGAGCTTTATTTTTCATTCAACCTTCCACTACCATAAGGACACCCTTTCCTTTAGATTTGGGTAAAAATTTAATAAAATACAATGAAACTTCTCACCAATGTTGGCCTAGTATGTCTAATTGCTAAAGGATCCTTGCTGTCCTAATTGTCTCTCCCTTATTTTGTTCGCATACCACTCATCAAGCTACAAAATTTTTCACATATCTTTTAAGATATTCCAAAAAAAAATAACTCTTGATCATATGTTGTGCCTTCAAGAACCTCGAATGCCCTTCTATCAAAGTCTGTAGTTAAAAAGTAACTTCTAGTTTAGTTGAGAATTCTTATATAAGTAATTTTGATACCAAAATAAATCATTCTTATACATTGAATCGAGTTCCTCTTGTAGTTATAGAATGATATTGCATACATTTTCATCTTGCTTCTATTCTATCCTTCATTTTCAACCCAATTAGATTGCGGAATGGAAATAATGTGTTGTAAACCCTTTGTGTCTTCCTCTTTTCTTGAGAGTGCATTTGCCACAATATTTTTCTTTCCCTTTTTATAGATTATTTCAAATTCATAACACAACATATTTGTATGCAATTTTTGTTTATCTCTTGAATACATTCTTTTCAAAATAGTCAACACCACCCATTTGGATTGAAATAATGGGACTACCCAACAAATACTCTCTCATATTAATCTTAACACTATGCCACTTCCATGAAAAAATTAGGTTGACTCCATCTGCAATCACTAGAAATTCTAGTGATGGATATACAAAGTAATTAAGAAACTTTTCCATTTTGTAGTGGGTACTTTCCAAATCAATTAGTATCTTTAATTTTCTAATTTCTGATATATACTTCTATCTTGAGGGTTTGTGGAGTATGAATTTTGGCTAATGCATGACAAGATATTATTCAAGTAGTCTCTTCTATCCATAGATCTTGGGACAATTCCACTTCTTGATATTCTTCTTCTCAACAGTCTTTGTAGAATAATTTCCTCTCACTGCATTTATGTGATTTTATATATTTGTTGTAGCTCTTAAGATGTAAACCCCTTGGTCCTATTTTGTTTATTTTCTAACAAGTAAACCTTATTGATTTAGGAGAGGGGACATGATTTTATATATAGTTAGATGTGACCATTTTTCTAGTGCTCATACTTCTACTTTCAAATATTCTTGAAAGCATGCTCTAGAGATTTATGTTCAAAGAGATGCACCTCATGTTGGATGTTTTCCTTTAAATTTCCCATAAATAGGTATAATGGATTATTCTATGAAATTTTCTTCAACTTGAGACTCAACTTTTGGAATTGTTGACTGTGATCTACAACTAGACCTTTCTATCAAATATTTACCAATTGAATAATGAATCTATTTCTCCTAATATAGCCATAATTTTCTATCAATTCCTCTATAAAAATGGACCAAGATAAAACAAAATCATTTTTCCTATGTTGTCTTTGTTTTAAAACCATGGATGCAATATTTACCTTTTCTAAGGTCACCATGTGGTGTAGAATAAAATATTACTCCTTTTGGAATATTCGTGTTATAGAATTATTAACATCAATATTTTCCATACTTATCTTCGAAATATAGTAGTTCCTTGGTGGTGACATGCATCCCTCATGATATGGTTCTTGGATTGAAAACCCTAATTATGGTTTTGTGATTCATTATTTGTTCACTCTAATTATGATAAAATACTTTCCATATGTGATTGAATCTCAACAACATTATTTTCCTTATTTTCTCATTTGTCTCCTTTTCCATTCCATCCATCATTTGTTGTTCCATATTTCCAATTTTTGGCATTATGGCTATTGTGTTGTCCTTCATGGCAACCTACTTGACAAATATGTCCTTGTTGTCAACATGATGGTAATATGGTGATGCGGATATCAAGAAAATTGGTACACATGTTACAGAGGATATGGACAGAGAAATGACTATTCAACTACATATGGATGACACATGTAGATTTTGAGAAATTATATATTGTTCCTATGGAGAAGGGTCGCGTACATACATAGCTTTTGTGAGAAAAAATCATGGACATAACCTAAAACATGGAAATATGGATACCAGGGTTAATAGTAATTGGAGTAGCAATGCTTATTTGATCCCGTCAAAAAATACTAACAACATTACCAAAGGATTTACCTAAGGTATTGGCTAAGGAAAAATCTATATAAGGAGATGGAGATTAAGCTGTTAAGTGTGAAAGTAATGTATTATTGATGTGTGATTTGATCTAGAACAGGTGTGCCCTAGAAAGCATGGAGAAGACTAAGATCTAAAAGATCTGAACATATGTTGATATATATGATTAATTGATTTAGTTGTTGCAAATGTTTAAGTAGCTAATAATGATGGACCTATGATTAAATTAATTCTTATTTGAATGAGTTTTGAAAAGTATGTGGTTTGGCTAGTGAATTTTTTTGAATTCAAGTTGTGTTTTGTACCAAAGGTATGATTCACTAATTCAATATTTGTATGCTAATTTGTTTCTATATGGTCACATACATATGCGGAACTACCTCTGTTGAGTCACCTATATATTCTCATGTTTTTTTTTTTTTCAGTATGTTGATATATGTATGTGGGTGTTGTACATTATATGAGTATATATACACATGCCTACTAAATAACAATCATGTATATATTTTGAGTTAGATCTAGTAATAGACTACAATGCTTCTTGATGATGATATTTCATGAGTTATGTTATGCTTGTTGCTTTCTATCAATGATGCCTTGATCTGGATAGTTTATATCTGTTATGGTTTGGTTATGCATTGAAATGTTCTAGTTGCGGCGGTTGATTTAGAATTCAGTGGGATGATGTTATAGTGATTCAGTTAGTCTAGTGATTGTATTTCAGATTCATTATTCAGTTTGGTATTGAGCATAATGTTGGGTACGAGCCAAGTGTGAAAATATGATGAAAGGTGGCATGCATGTTTTGATATTTGATTGACAAGTGGATCTAGTGTGAAAAATTTTGAAACATGGTCCATAAGGGATGCTGAGGGTTGGAACCTTCAGTGAGGGAAGTCATAGCTTCATTCTAGTTGGAGCTGGTAAATTTGTTCAAGGGGTAGGTGCTCCCTTCCGATAGGAGCTAGTAAATGAGATCACGGGGTTGTAGCTCCCTTCCAGTGGGTGCTGGAGAATGAGTGGAGGTTTTAGCCTCCTGTAGGTGGATGCTTGTGTACTGGTAAGAGTCTGTAGTAGTAAATGATGTAATGAATATTTTCTTCATAATAAAACAATAAGACAAAGATCAAGGTAGCAGTGGTTTTCTCCCACAATGGGTTTCTACCTAAAATCTTGGTGTTCTATGTGTGTTTCTTATGTGAAGTGATTTATATGTTCTTTACCTCATACTACATGGTTAATGAATCAATAAAACAATGGTTAAAGTTAACTCACTGATGGGATTTATGATAAATTACGTAAACTGGAGATACACATTTTCACTTAACTGAAGTCACGTACACATGTGGGGTTCATTAATGACAATAGTGTACAAAATTCTGAATATGAAATGAAAAGTTAAAGTGAATTAAAAATATTGATTCACCCCATCCTCCCTCTTAGTATTTTTCCTAACAATTGGTATCAGAGAAGGTTGCTCTAGTAGAAGCTTAACCACTTGAGAGTGAATCAGGAGCAATGGGAAAGAAGAAAAATAATAAGGTAGCTCAAAGGAAGAAATGGGCATAGGAAAACTATGGCGGTGAAAGTGATATATCAGATGAAGTGATGATCATAGATGTCAGCAAATATTTAGATTCGGGAGAATCTTGTTTTCTGTTGATGAAGAATGAAGAAGATAGTGATAGAAAATTATCAGTTACTTCTTCTTGTTGTAATTTTGCTCCATTTCCCTATTTATGTAATAATGATGACAGTGAGGATAACAGTGAATCAACTGAAATTTCTCTCATGGGTGAAAGTGAAAGTAATCATTCTAAAGAGAAAACATAAATGGAAAATAAAGGTATGCGTATGCTTAGTGATACTAACTATTAGGAATGGAATCAAAATATGAAGTCAAAGTTAATGAACCTTGGATCTAGTGTTCAAAATTTAGTATATAATGGTTTCACTAAAACTCTTCCATCAAGTGAAGAATTGCAAAATAATAATGTGGTAGTAAATGAAATCATTCGTCACATATCTGATTCATCATTAGGAAAGGTTTTTCATTATGCAAATAAAAATGAAGTACGCGATAATCTGCATGCAATCCATGAAGGAAGAGCAAAGGAAGATTGTTCATCAGGAGAACCAACAGGAAAACATATTTTTAAAGGAAATAATGATGTGTATGATATGTTAGATGGAGTTATTGATTCAGAAGACGATATGTTAGAGAGAGCAATTAATCTTAGAATAAATATTATTTTTACTTTGTGTTGTAGTGGCTACAGCCAGCCTCCAAAACTTTTCCTTGGCCTGTTTTGGAGCCTCCCCTTCCAACCTTACACAATACTTTGTCTTGCTTCGTCAATTACTCAAGCTTCAGTATTTCCCTTGCATAAAGGCAGCCTGTCCATCATAGTTGATCCATTCCCCTCACAGGTTGCTCACCGAGACTTAGTCCAGCTATAAGCTGAGCAACTTCCCAGTGAAATTTGTGCATTCTTGGAGGGCAACCAACCTTCCCTCTAGGAATTGTGCAATCCTCTCCAACAACTTCCTAGTCTCTAGGATTATGAAATCCTGCCAGCCAACCCTCCCAGCAGGATTTACGGAATTTATCTCAGGACCAGGTTGTTCATCCAAGAATTTGCGCAAATATGGGTAGCAATCAGTTGCTCTGCTAAGAAATTTTGCAATCCCCTTGGGCAGTCAGCCCAACTTACAATAAAAAATGTGCATTTTTCCCAAGCAATTGCGCATTGGCATGCATGGATAGTCTGGTTGACTAGTTCCACGCAGGACTGAGGAAACTTGACTTGCATGGATGCATGACCTGATATTCCTAGAATAGCAAGAGACAACATGCAAAAGGTGTCCCATGATTCAAGGAGCTATTTTTGGCAGCCAGGGGTTACATGTAAAGTTGTTTTAGAAGTTTCCCTCCAAGTGTCACTTTTTCCTAGATTTTTGGCATGTGCGTCATAAGGCCAAACTAATTGATTCAATGCGTTAGATCTCATTCATTGACATCGATATTTGAGCTTTGACATCCCACAACACATCCAAGACTCTCTGACACATCCGGCTCAGCTATTCACGGGTAAATGGTCTCAACTTGTCTTTTTCAGCATTTCTATCTCTTTTTGTGTATTTTCTTTCGTGAGTGCTATTTTCTTGTTTTTTTTGAACGTCTTCTATCACTCACATGTAATATAGATTTTCCTAGCTCTATTTCAATTTTCATTTCTATCTCACTGCTATAGCATGCATGAAACTATTTTGTATGGACATTCGCCCAACCGGTGAACAACCTCACCCACATGCATGTTAATCTGGTTGTTGAATCTTCCATTTGTGTTTTGCATGCACTGTTTATCACTTCTACTATCACTTAGTGTGGCAATGCATTTCATAGACTTTCTTGCTTTCAGTTTCCCATCGGCAAGTCTGGCAAACTTGGCCCAAGCTCTACCCCACCAAGACTACATTATGAAATATCGAGATGGAAGGATTACCTTCCTCTTTATATTTGTGCATTCTTTCCCAACAACGGCCTCCTAGACTAAATTTCACATTTCTAGAGGTCAGTGGCTGCTTGGCCCAAAAATTTGCGCAAATCTGTCCCTGGGCCAACAGTCCTTCCCAACTGCGATTGCACATTGCACAATCCCAACATGCAACTACTTAACTGGATTATGTATTTTGTATATCCGGTAGCCAGTCCAGCCTCCCAGTCAGTATAGATTACCTTTTTCATAGTTCTAGTAGTCATTCACTCAGCCTTCTAGTGAAATTTGTGCAATCTTCCTCATCAATTTCCCAGGTGTGTGTTGTGTCCGTCCCCAGATTCACTTTCTTTTCACTGACATATTTCTTTCCATGCATGCTGCTTATTTCCAGAATTCAGGTGTTCATCTGTCTCAATGGCTTCCAAGAGAATAGGATCTCAAGACACTGATAGTATGGTGGCTGGAGTAGCAACTGAGCAGGTGTCCTCTAGTCTGCCAATCTATGAAGATACGAAGATGTATCTAGACAATGATGTCAAAATTAAGTGCAAATAGGTGAATGAAACATTGGCAGGTACTTTTGAGTAATACCTTGAAGACTGTCAGGTGTACATGAAGATTCATAATTCTGACTTGTACTAGATTGCATGTAGATACCCCGTGTTCCCATGCGTGGACATGATTCACTAGATCATCTCTTACATTGACCTCGAGACAATGACCTTGAGTAGTGTCAGTGGGAAGAAACTTGAAACCTTCTCGGAACGAGATTATGATGAGATGTATCAGATGGATGAGCCCATGGCTGTCATGACCCCTACATTCATCTTTCCCAATATAAGAGGCCACTCTAAAGACATTTTGAAGGATTAGGTAAAGGAGCCCGCTCATTTCAAGATGACCCCTAATTGGATCTATTAGACGAAGATATTAGGGAAGGCATACCAATACCTGGCCATATTCTCATGTCGACCGAGTGGCCAAGCGAGCACTGGGACCTTCCCTCAGAGTTGGGTGGTCACACTAGACCAACTAGATAGAGAAAGAAGACCATGCAATTGGTCCATCATACTGGCTCATCAGCTGAAGGAGCAAGTCATGAAGGCTTGATAGTCACCCAAAGGAATGCATGCAGAGATTTACATGTCCACATACATTCTAGATGTAGTTTGTGACCAACATGAGTTCCCAGGCTCAGAGTGGGTATGGTCACCGACGGAGACTGTTGTGAGCACATATTTCAAGCTATTCTTTGAGTGCAGCTTCATAGGAGTGATCATAAGGTTGTCCGACCATCTTGTCACCCCAGTGTACAGGCGCATTGTTAGACATTGCATATTGGTATGCCTCACTGAACAACATTTTTATCCAAGTGTTCAATGTGGAGAAGCTCGTGCATGTTCTACCAAAGTTTCCTTTGAATGTGTTTGTCATGCAGTAAGTAGCATATCATATCTTAGTAGGATTAACATCTAGGCTATAGCGGAAGAAGAAGGCACCTTGGCCCACCTCTCATTGTGGATCGGGTTATACGAGATTCGAAGGGTCAAGCAAGAGGATTTCGAAGCTAAACAAATGAGGAAGTACTTGTTCAACCTCCAAAGCTTCAACACGTGTGAACCACATTGCATTGTGAAGGATCACTACATGAGAGTTCAGTTCAATTGGATCCATGGGGAATTTCATTGGGTCGAGGTAGACTCATGGCGGTATTGCTACCATTACTCTAGACCCAATGAATAGGCCAGTTTCACCATAGAATGGTTAGCATGGCAACATAAAGCAGCACCATGGAAAATACCAACAGTAGAAGCAAGAGCAAAGGCAACATAGCTAACATACTTGTGCCTGAAAAAGGGAGAGAAATATTGCCAACCACAAGGAGGAGGAACAAAGTTGCAAATTTTTAGAATATCCAGTTGTAGAACAAGCAGCTATGGCTATTCAATAGAAGAGGCAGCAGCGTGACAAGTGAATTGTGTGAAGGCAAATGGATAAGAAGAGAACGGAAGAAGCAGAGAAGGAGTTGCATGAGCTAAGGGAGCAACTCTAGAAAGAACAAGAGCTATGCCAACATGAGAAAGAAGTGCAACAACAACAAATTCAAAAAGGGGCGCATCAGATGTAGATAGATGAAGCAGTGCCCGTACAAGTAGTTGATTCTTCTTAATAGCTTGCATCAGGCGAACAAGGTGAGCCCTCACAGGGGCAAGACTCTGCTTATGAGATAGAATAGGCTCTTGAATAGTTGGATGCAGACATGGAGAAATAGGAGTTGGAATAGGATACTGATCTCATGCCTCGCCACAAAGAGGTCGAATCGCCTGCTTCAATGCTTACAGATGATGATCAAGTCTTGAATGACCAAGGAGGCACTGAGATCCTTGGTGGTCAGTCAGAAGCAGAGATGTGCAACAACTCCTCTGATGAATCTCAACATAGAGTTGTGTAGCTTGACAGAGTACCAACTTCAGAGGACCAAAAATCACCTATGCAACTTGAAGAACAAGTGATTATGACCGATGTGTATAATGAGCCAGATGCTTTGATCGATGCAACTAGAGTGTATGCCGAAACCGCTAGCTCCAGTGTTCACTTCTTCATAGTTGAGAATGAGCAAGTGGTAAAGGAACTATTGGTGGCCAAGCAGGGAGGCAACTTGGTGACAATGTCTACCCGAGCTGAACTAAAGAAGGAAATACTAGACGAAGTATTGTCCTTGGACACAGTCATGCGAGCATTGTATTCCAAGTTTGGTATCGTGCATCAATCATTCGTTCACCTTCATGGATGGTAGCATCGATGTGTTAGAAAGTACTTGAATCTTGAATAACATACATGCTACCATTGACAACATGCATGCATGGACAATGAAGTACAAGGGAGCCCCACTTAATTTTCCCAAGATGATGAGGGCTAATGTAGTAGAGCTTCCTATGCATGAGTATTCAAGATCATGGAGGTTGTGGTGTGCACACATACGATTCCATCACTTGGGACTCTCACCCAAGCAAAGACCAAGAAGCAGCTCTAATAAGAGCTTGACTCGTACTTCAATAAGTTGATCCGCATCGCCACCAGTCCAGACTTGCCTATCAGTGTAGACATCATGTGAAAGTATGTTGTTGGTTTGACCACATTGAGGACAATGATACACATGGTTTTAGATGAGTTGGACAGAGGAGCCCGAGTAGTGTACCCAGATATCATGGAGACAAGGTTCAGGTTACAGACAGATGTCACAGTAGAACACACGAACACTATCTGAGACTACCAATCTTGTCACCAATATGTTATTGTTGATCAACATGAGTATGTCAAGAAGTTGGACTTCTATAGTTGTCAAAGATAGAGTGGTGTCTAGTTTAGCTTGTTCAAGCCATTTTTCACATGGGTACATGTCCATTGTAATGTTGAGTCCTGTCAAGTGTAAGTCAAGTGTCAAGAGTGAATGTAACAGTCATATAGTAGGTGAAGAGTCATGAGGGTAGTTAAACGGTCACAAAGGGGGATGTCAAGGGTCATGCCACCCTTTTCTATAAATAGTCCTTCATAACTCATTGTATAGGGTTTTGGTTAGCCAAGCTTCTACTAAGATTATCTTGAATAAGGCTTGGACAGTATTGTAACGCGGCTTGATTCTCCACTGCATGAAGCTAGTACATCTCTTTGGAGGAGAAGGTGGATGTGGCTATAACATTCCACTGTTGGACCTAACAGGCTTACATGGTGTATTGTATGATTGTGGCTTACACTTATTTAATAATAAGAGGTAGCACATTTTCATGCATATGTTTTTATTGTAGTTGGATTGTTCCAGTTTCCTTAATGATATATGTTCTTTAACTTACGTACTTGTATATGAACTGATTTGTATGCAATTATATGAAACTTTTTATTAATGTGTTGAATATATTGTTAATGTTGTCACTGTCTATGTCGACTAATCTATCATACATCAGACATATCTTTCTCATGAACCTTGTTATATCAACTGTCACACTCGTCTCTGACTAATTCGTGAATGTTGTTCATGTTATTTAACCTTGCATGTTGTGGTTGTCACATCTAAGTGGACTGCTCTGCCGGAAGATGTGCATGTACTTTGTGTGGTGTGTTCCTAGCCGAGTTGGGACTGATCCCTTTCAACCTGGAACTCACCTTCACCTTCCTATCCCTTCGAAGTGCTGGAACCTCTTGTACACATTCCTCAACTCTCTGCATCAGTCACACCCTTGCTATTGACCGAGTTATCTTACTTCCCTCTATGTGACACTGCAGTCAAGGAATTACCTTACAACCCACTGTTGTGACTCCTACACTAAACGGTTTGAGGTCTAATTGTGACTTCTTACCGGGGAGATCCCATTGATATGTTGGTGGGTCCAAAACCATCAAAATTTCTGGTGCTAGAAGGAGGGCCTCATGACGAGCAGTGTCCTCTCATCTAGTTTTGAACCTTTGCATATCATCCATGGAGTCTTGCATTCTTCTTCCCCCGAGATGTTTTTTGAATCGTGAAGATGTCTCCATCTCGGAGAAGCTTTTAAATATCTTTTCCACTCACACGTATGATGGTGAAGGTGAAGTGGCCTGGCCTGAGCACTTACATAACTTTCTCTCCATGATTTATGAGGAAGATGTGTTTACTGACAAACATGCTAGTTTTCTGCATGCATACACACTTCGTGAATCTCCTTTTTGTTGGGGGCTCAGCCTACTTGCTAACATTGTGCACTCATGTTAGCACTTCTGTGATCTTATTGAAGACATGTTATATCATTTTGATCCAGACCATCTTGACTGGAACCTGTTATAGCAACATACGACTCTACATGAATCTGTTATTGATTTTTGGCAGTGCTTTTGTGACTTATAGTTTCAAGCTCCGAAGAGCCAGATGAAGTTCACTCATCTCTAGGACCGGTTCAAGTACTGTCTCAAGAAATATGCTCCTCCCAATGATCTGATATTCACCCTATGAGTGACATTAGTTAAAGATTTATCAAACAAAAGGTATTACAAACTCATGTGCTGGTGTGCGTTCTATGTTATTGTAGCAACGGATCGATCAAATTACCAATACATAGACAATAATATGGAAAGACAACAGAGAAATACAGTAAGAAAACACAAAGACACAAGAAATTTTAATAAGGAGTTCACCCTATTCTCCAGGGCTACATCTCCAATCCAGCTTTCAATGGTGGCCTTATTTTATTGTGTCTTAAGCAGAGAAATTACACTACAGGGAATCAATGTGAGTTCTCCTGAAGAAAATGTGCTTGGCAGGGTGGTTCTTAGATTCCCCAAGCCACTGGAGTACACAGAATTCTTTGTCCTACCACCTCTGTGACCTTCTGGTCTACAGTGGAAAGAGCCAAATGTGATGCTCAGTTGAGACAGATTCCTCTATGGGATGGCTTGAGTCTTCAAGCTCTCTGGTGCTCAATGCTCCCACTAGTCAGCTCGGCCCTCTGTCTCTTCTGATTTGCTTTACTGTTCTCTGTGTTCAGTCCTCCTCTCTGGTTTCACTGTTCCACTTCTTCGTCTCTCGACTTCGACTAGCTATCTAACTTCCCCTCTATTCATGGCTTTAGCCATTTGAACACTATGCCTATTCAGTTCCTCTTCTGCCTATGTCTCTTCACCTTCTACAGCTTTGTCTGGGGTTCCCTATTCAGTGTCATCATCAGCGCTCACGAAGTGGCCACTTGTCCTCCTCTAAATGGTGTTAGCCTACTTCAACGGTTCATTTCTTCAGTTACATCGTGGATGCTTTCTTTTTCCACTGTGGTGGTCAAATGGATTCCAAATCCCTTCTAAAACGTGGCCTAATTCCTTGTCGATTCTGCTTCCTCCATCAGGTGCGATCTCAGTCGTCCGATCTGGGCCCTCCAGATCCAACGCCATACACACGTTTCACGCGGTTGACTTGCTCGACCGATAGCATGCGATCAATGGTGGTTTTCTCTCACCTCCGCCTGCCACGCATCGATCGATGTATGGAATCGCTTCGCTTTCATCCAAAAACTCTTACCGTTTAAGGGAACCCCGATCAAAACCACCAGTTTCCAGAGCACAGGTCCCGCCTTGTACATTCAGCGCTTTTTCCTTTTTTGCCCGTGGTTCTCCAGTTCCCCCACGTGACCAAGTGCTTGGGCTTTTCCTTCACGACCCATCAAAAACCACCTCTATTTCCCGATCTGGGGCTCTAAGGGGCTAGTTTGACCTCCTGCGTAGTCTCCATGGGCCTCAGTTAGCGTGCTTTGACCGAGGTCCTAATCGTTCCATGTTGGCTGCCATGGCCACTGGTTCAGGGTGTTTTTGATTGTTGTTTTGGATTTCTTTAGAGATTTGTTCAACCTGATACAGTCATGGTCCTTTGACAGTCTTCTATGGATCCATTTCAAATCATAGCCTTCCCACTGAAAAAGCTTTTGGACCACCAAAAGTTGGTTTTCAAGCATCGACTAAGTGAGGGTACTGTTTTCTCACTTGTCTAATCTCAATCCACTTTGCACTGCTTGGCTTTGAACCTTTGAGCCCAATCCCAAGCTACTCAACATCTCCCCTGCGTGTTTTGCTCACCTTCCTATCTAGCACTGTGTCTTCATGCAACTCATTGAGGTATTCAGGTAGCAGGTCATCAATAAAAGGCAATTGACTTTTTTCTCCAAGGTCCTCAATCATTGAAGGTTCGAAAAATCTTAAGAAATCTGCCTCTACGACTGAGTAGATGTGCATGTAAGCTGGTAAATCAAGGTGAAACGCGTTTTCACCAATCTTCTCAAGTATCCTAAAAGGTCCATACCTGATGGGCTTTAGCTTTTTACCTTCACCTTGCATCCTGTCCTTGCTGATATACAGCTAGACTTGGTCTCCAACTTGAAAACTATGCTCCATCCGATGCTTATCATGCCTAGCCTTGTACTTGGCCTGGCTCTTTTCCAGTTGTCCCTGTACTGCCTGGTGGATCTCTTGGATCTGTTCTATGAACCTAGTTGCCTTGTCCACATCACTGTGTCCATCAACCATGGTATCTTTACCAAAGACAAAATCCAAAGGAGACCTTTGTGTGAAACCAAAACAGATCTCAAAAGGAGATCTCTATGTAGAAGATTGTTTGGTTCTGTTGTAAGCATGTTGCACGTAACACAATTGTTCATCCCAAAGCTTAGGATGTTTGCTACAATATCCTCTCAGTAATTGGATCACTGTCTTGTTTACCACTTCTGTCTAGCCATCTATTTGTGGATGAAAAGTTGTGCTTTTCTTCAACTTGGTGTCCATTGGTTCCCACAGACTAGACCAAAACTTCCCCACAAATCAAGTCTCTCGATCAGATACAATGGAAGTGGGCAATCCAAAATGAACCCATACATGTTCAAAGAACAATTTTGCAGTCTTTTCAGCTGTGATCTATTTACTACAAGGTATCAAAATACACATTTTGCTGAATCTATCCACAACAACATATAGATAGTCATGACCTTTCCTAGATTTAGGAAGTCCTCCAACAAAATCCAAGGAAACACTTTCCCAAGGGTGAGAAGGAACTGGTAATGGAGTGTACAAGCCTAGTTTTCTATTGTTGGGCTTGCTTTTAGCACACATGGTCCACCCTCTTACATATCTAGAAACCATCTCATTCATTTTCGGCCAATAGTAGAATCTTTGTAGCTGTGAAACTATTTTACTTACCCCAAAGTGACCTGATATCAGAGAAGTGTGTGCTTCCCTAATTATCTTTATCCTCTTAGTTTGTGGAATGCAGAGTTTCCCACAATGGTATAAGAGTCGGGCCTTTATATGATATTCCAATTTGTCTACTCTTTTGCCTTGACTCAAAGTTGCATGTACATCTTTAAAGTCCATATCCTGAGCATATTGTTCTATGTAGCTTTCATGTAGTATAGAATTATGCTTAAGTATGGTAGATGCATTTATAATGGGTCTAGATAACATGTCTGCAACCTTGTTATGTATGACGTTTTTATATCTGATGACTAAATGAAACTGTTGTAGAAAACCCATCCATCTATAATGTCTTGACTACTACAACTTAGTTTGGGAGTGTAGATATTGAAGTGGTTGATGATCAGTATGTATCACTATCTCTTTGCCCATTAAGTAATGTTTCCACTTTTTCACACTCTGAACTAATGCATACAATTCTTTATCGTATGTAGGATAGTTAACTACTGCAGGATTAAAAGGCTTAGAATGATAACGTATGGGTTTGTCGTGCTGTGTCAACACTACTCCCATGGCATAGTCATTGGCATCAGTTTGGATCTCAAATGGTCTTTGTAGATCTAGCGGTTCTAGTACAAGTGTTGTACTAATTTTCTCTTTCAAGGCATCGAAGGCTTTCTGATGTTTACCTCCCCAATGAAACGCCTAATTCAATCCTGTTAAAGCATGTAAGGGAGTTGTAATTGAGGAGAAGTTAGAAATGAACTTCCTCCAATATTGTGCTGCCCCTATGAAGCTTCTCACTTTTGTAGAAGACCTGGGTTTAGTCCAGTTCACAATGGCTGCCACTTTAGAGGGATCTATTTTCAATTCACCTCCCCCTACTATATGACCCAAGTAGTTTAGAGATGTTTTACCAAATTCACATTTTGAGAGTTTAACAAGAATTTTTTCTCTTTCCAAAAAATCTAATGTCTGCTTCACATGCTTTAAATGTTCTTCCCATGATTTACTAAAAATCAAACTGTCATCCAGATACACAATAACAAAATCATCAAGAAAAGGTCTGAGTACATCATTCATTAATCTCATGAAAGTAGCAGGAGCATTAGTTAATCCAAAAGACATAACCAGCCATTCATACAATCCTTGCTTCGTTTTGAAAGCAGCCTTCCATGCATCTTGCTCTGCAACTTTGACCTGATGGTATCCATTGTGCAAATCCAACTTGGTGAAATAAACAACTTCCTCCAATTGATACAAAAGATCATCTATTGGAGGATGGGGATAATGATTTTTTATTGTTATCTTATTTAGTGCTCGGTAATCAATGCACATTCTCCACGAGCCATCTTTCTTTCTCAAAAAAATGATTGGTGACCCACATGGTGATGTGCTAGGCCTGATGAAGCCCTTCTCGAGCAACTCCTACACCTGCTTCTTGATTTCAGCATTCTCTAAAGTAGACAACATGTACATCCCAATGTTAGGCAATGGAACATGCTGCAAAATAATATCATGTACTATTCCCTTTTTGGGTGGCAGACCTTTAGGTTCCTGAAATAAAACATCATACTCTGAAACAACCTTTTCTATATCAGCTTGTTTTTCAGCATTACAACCCTCAAATATATTGGTTTGACCAAGTTTCTTTTCCTTTACAACCATTAGTAAGAATTGTTTGCATGAATTTATCATTCTTTTCATTTGTCCTGAGTTTATGAGAGTATAATTATTCTTGAGCTTATGAGGTCTTACAAAGTATTTGATTCCATCTTTAACAAGTAGATACTTGTTCTTAGCTCTATAGAGAATAGCCTTTCTATCATACAAGTAAGGAATTCCTAAAACAATTCCACTTATATCCAAAGGAATTATGTCTAACTCAACCTCATCTACCAATGCTGACCCAAAAGAAAACTTGAGTTTGCACTGTCTAGTCACTTGTAGTTGTGCTTTATCATTAAACCATCCTAATGGGTATGGTTTCTTGTGAGGTGTAGTTTCTAGTTCCAATTTCTTTACGATTGCTTCAGAAATCAAATTTACTTGTGAGCCACTATCAAACAAAGTATCAATCTTTTTATTTTTGAAAATAACACGAATATGGAAAAGCTCATGTCCTTTTCTCTCATTTTCTTCATCAATAACAGATTGAGTAGAATTACTAGTAGATGCTTCAGACTTCTTACCTTTTATACCTGTGGTTGTTATAGTTGTTTCATCTCCCGAGTCTGACCCCAAATCCTTCTGAATAGCTGCAGCTGTCTTCTTCTTCTTGCCCTTAGACTTCTTAGGTCTCAGCTCTGGATGCAGAATCCAACAACGCTCATCATCATGCCCCTCCTTTTTACAGTGAGTGCATGAAGCTTTGGCTTTCTGTGCAGTGTTAGTCTTCCTTCCTTTCCACTTCTGCTTTCTTTTCTCCTTGCTCTTGCTTACAGTGGGTTGGGATGGTCCCCCAACTTTTGGATTTCCATTCTTTCCTCTAGCTTCTGGATGAGTAGCTTGTACAAATACCTCATCTATACTAGTGGGAATAAACATGAGGATGGTATGCCTCATGTAGTTGTGTAGACCACCAATGTACTTCAAAAGAGTCTCTGGTGAGTCTAGTGAGATACCCAACATCAATTCTCTTTTTCTAAATTCTTGAGTATACCCTTGCACACTTTTCCCTTTCAACTATTGAAGAATTTTCCAACTCATCATGGCTTGTTGCATGTAGGCCAATGGATAGAACTACTTTTTGATTGCAACAAAAAATTCACTCTAGACAGAGATGGTCTTGCCATGTCTTTTCATATTAGCTTGGGTTCTACCTTCCCCCAAACCAAGGCGTTGCCTCCTAGGCATAGGCTTGACAGCTAAATCTTACTCTTGTCTGAGTTTATGTTTTGTACCCTGTAATACACATCAATTTCTCTAATCCAATTATCTAACTTTTCATCATTTAGCTCTCCATCATATATAGGAAAATCAAATTTAACATCCAGCTTCATCAAAGATGCTTTCTTATTATGCATAGAGCTATTAGGAGGTGTGAGAAAGCTTTCCTCTTTCCCCTTTCCTTTGGAGTGGTCATGGAAGTGAGACTCATCTTCTTCTTTATCTTGCTTATAGCTTGATGAATCTTCCACCTTTTGTTTTCTAAAATCTCCGTACATTTCTTCAACCATAGACTTTATAGTTAGGAAACTCTCTATGAATTAAGGGTCTGGCCCTGCAGAACCTTCCTCTGACATTGTCTTTCAAGGATAGACTATCCCAATTTCAGGATTAGTCTCCACCAACTCTCCTTCTCCTAATTTGAGCTTTGATCATGTGAGCATTCACAGCTAAACCAACACAAGCTTGTCTAACCTTATAGCCTAGAGCTCTGATACCACTTGATCTGATGTTCACCCTATGAATGACATCAGTTAAAGATTTATTAAACAGAAGGTATTACAGACTCGTGTGCTAGTGTGTGTTCTGTGTAATTGTAGCAACGGATCGATTAGATTGTCAATACACAGACAATAATTTGGAAAGATAGTAGAGAAATACAGTAAGCAATCACAAAGACATAAAAAATTTTAATAAGGAGTTCACCCTATTCTCTAGGGCTACATCTTCGGTCTAGCTTCCAATGGTGGCCTTATTTTATTGTGTCTTAAGCAAAGAAATTAAAATACAGGGACTCAATGTGAGTTCTCCTAAAGAAGATTTGCTTGGCAGGGTGGGTATTGGATTCCCCAAGCCACTGGAGTACATAGACTTCTTCGTCCTAGCAACTCTGTGACCTTCTAGTCTACAGTGGAAAGAGCCAAATGTGATGCTCAGTTCGAACAGATTCCTCTATGGGATCGCTTGAGTCTTCAAGCTCTCTGGTTCTTGATGTTGTCGCTGGTTAGCTCAGCCCTTTGTCTCTTCTACTTTGCTTTACTGTTCTCTGTGTTCAGTCCTCCTCTCTAGGTTCATTGTTCCACTTCTTCATATCTCGACTTCGACTAGCTATCTAACTTCCCCTCTATTCATGGCTTTAGCCATTTGAACCCTGTGCCTGTTCGGTTCCTCTTCCGCCTCTGTCTCTTCACCTTCTGCAGCTACGCTTGGAGTTCCCTGTTTGGCGTCATCATCAGCGCTTAGGGAGTGGCCACCTGTCCTCCTCTAAATGGCATCACCCTGCTTTGTCAGATCGTTTCTTCAGTTATGTCGTGGATGCATTCTTCCTCCACCATGGTGGTCAAACGGATTCCAAATCCCTTCTAAAATGTGGCTTAATTCCTTGTAGATTCCGCTTCCTCCATCGAGCGCAATCTCAGCCGTCCGATCTGGGCCCTCCAGATCCGACGCCATACGCAAGTTTCACGCGGTTGACTTGCTCAACCGATAGTGCGCGATCAATGGCAGTTTTCTCTCACCTTTGCCTACCACATGTCAATCGATGTATGGAATCACTCCTCTTTCATCCAAAACCTCTTACCATTTAAGGGCACCCCGATCAAAACCATTGGTTTCTAGAGTGGGGGTTCACCGGGTACTTTCTGCGCTTTTTCCTTTTTTTCCCGCGGTTCTCTGATTCCCCCACGCGACTGAGTGCTCAGGGTTTTCCTTCAAGGCCCTGTTCGCCCAATGATGCGCTAATCGGGCATCAAAAACCACCTTTTTTTCCCGATCTGGGGCTCCCAGGGGCTACCTTGACCTCCTGCATGGTCTCCATGGGCCTCAGTCAGCGTGCTTTGACTGAGGTCCTCGTCGTTCCACGTTGGCTGCCATTGCCACTGGTTCAAGGTACTCTTGATCATTTTTTTGGATTTCTTTAGAGATTTGTTTGACCTGATACAGTCATGGTTCTTTGACAGTCTTCTATGGATCCAATTTGGATCACCCAAGGGGAAGCTTGATGTCAAGCCTCGCTTAAGATTCTTTATTGATGGAACTAAGCAATCCTGTGTGGGAGCAGGCACTGTCTCAATGGACTATCTGCCTCCCTCTCATTCAACACTTCCATCATTGCACATTGATGCGAAGGATCATGTTCGCAGGTTTTTTCATCCTTCAAACCAACCCAACATCACTTCGTTCAATTTTTGCGTAGAATTGGTTGTCAGCCCTTCGAGTTCCCATAGACATTCTTTTCTTTGACCTCTATCTCTGCAATCAGCTATTCCTCTGGATGATGTTGTCTTGTGTTCCTCCATTCCGGAATCTTCACTTGTTGTGAATGAGGAACAACCCATTGATAGATTTTGTGTTGCACAACCAACATGCGCTATCATTCATGAAGAGCATGAGTGGGAACTTGAACATCAACAGTCGATGAAGGATGAATCCCTTCTGTCTGAGCCCAATCTATTCTTTCCTAGATTATTTGGTGAACCTACCATCCATGATTTTGCATATGTGCCTTCATCCATGGACGTAACCATTGTTGATCACTCACTGGACTCACTAGATTCTAGTCCATCATTCGACAATGGAGAGGATAATTTATTCATTGAAGATCCACTTGATCCTTCATCTGTCTTTTCCATAAATACATAGGATGAGTTTGTTCACTTTTCATCTACCCCTCTTTTTGATTCATCTCATCATGAGGAAGCCGCATAATTCATTAATTTTTCTGATTGTGGCAATCGTGATCCATTTGCTTCCATTTTTTATCATGATCATGAATCTATTGTAGCTGATCTTTCACAACCACCGGTTTATGATGATCTAGCTGATGATGTAGTTGAGTCACCCAAGACTTTCGGGGCACTTCAACCTGAGCTGATGGTTATGTCAGGCCCTTACTCTCTTGGGGTTAGTCTCGCTTACGATCATGAAACTGTTCAATCACCCAAGGCTCCTCATCACTCGTTTGTATGCATTGAAGATCCATCTCACACATAGGTCACACTTCCTACACTCGAACTACATGATCCCATTGCTTATGATTTGGAGGAGTCTTACATTGCAAGCACTTGTTCGCGACCTAAGTTGTCTTTGTTATGAAACCAGCTCACAAAAAAATAGAAAAGATAGATCAACGCCTTAGAATTTAGCCTCTTCGAGGGGGTAACCTCCTTTACATTACATAAATGAACAATTCTTGGATGATTCAAATGACAATACCTCCTTTCTATATATAGGAGTCTAAGGGGTAACAATATAACCAAGCAGACCTAACAATAATAATATAAGGACACAAAAATAACAATAGAGGGATTCTATGTGGCACAGTAATAACAATATGGGGACAATATGGGCACAAAAATATTAATAAGGGATACAATTACAATATTAATGGGGGCATCACTAGTATTATAGGGACCTAACATGCCCCTCTCCTTCAAAAAAGTGTTGTCCTCAATGCTTGAGTAGTGCTGGATGCTTTTGTATAAAATTCTCATCCTCCCATGTGGAATCTTCAGTGGATAAGTTCTTCCACTTGATGAGATACTCTGAAATGAATCGATTTCGTAGTTGTCGAGTTCTTGTTTCTATGACTGCTTCCGGTTCCAATACAATTTTTTCTTCCTCGTCAAGTTCTGACAATATTGTTTGAACTGGGAGCTTGTTGCCTATAACCTTCTTTAAACGTGAAACATGGAAAACTAGGTGCACTCGAGAAGTTGCAAGAAGCTCTAATTTGTATGCCATAGTACCAATCTTTTGCAACACCTTGTACAGACAATAATAATTTGGTGACAATTTGTTATCCTTCTTAGCTTGCTTGAGGGACATTTGTTTATATGGTTGTAACCATAGGAATACCCAATCACCTACATCAAAACTTCTTTCACTGCGATGTTGATTTGCCTGTTGTTTCATTCTATTCTATGCCAACAAGAGGTTATCCTTTAAGAGTTGGAGAACTTGTTGTTGATGATCGATGTGATGTTCCACTGCTTGAACCTTAGAATTTTCTCTTAAATATGATGTGATGGATGGTGGCTGATATCCATAAAGTGCCATAAATGGGGTCATTTTTGTTGCAGTATGGAAGGAAGTGTTATACCACGATTCAGCCAGAGGCAACCATTTGACCCATTGTGTCTGTTTATTAGATACAAAGCAATGAAGATATCCTTCCAAACATTTGTTTACTATATCCATTTGCCCATCAGATTGAGGATGATAAGATGACCTATGAGCTAACTGAGTACCAATACAAGAAAATAATTCTGTCCAAAAATTTCCTTTAAAAATGGGATCTCTGTCACTTACAATAATTTTTGGGTTTTCATGTAGCTTTTGAATTGTTTCCATAAATGCCGTAGAAACTGTATTGGCTTCAAATGTATGTGATAATTCAAAAAAGTGTGCATACTTGGTAAGTCTGTCAACTACCACCATGATGACACTCTTTCCCTCGAACTTGGGTAAACTCGTGATAAAATCCATTGAAACCTCGTCCTAACGTTGGCCTGGAATGGATAAAGGTTGTAATAGACCTGGTGTCTTAATTGTTTCGTATTTATTTTGTTGGCATACCAAAAATTCCGCCACAAACTTTTGAATATCCGATTTAAGGCCATCCCAAAAAAATTCCTTCTTAGCCCTGTGGTAAGTTTTTAAAAATCCCGAGTGCCCTCCTAAGGGAGAAGCGTGCAATTCCAGAAGAATCTTTTGTTTGAGTTGTGAATCCTTACTGAGGTATAAGCAATATTTGTACCATAACGAATCATTTTGCCATCTAAATGTATTAGATGTATTGGAATCTTGTTGTAACTTTCGAATAAGTTCCCACACCTCTTCATCATTCTTCCATTCCTCCCTTGCTTCATTTATCCAATATGGTTGGATAATAGAAATGGCGCACAACAATGCTTCCCTTTTTCGTATATGATTTCAAAGTCATAACCCAACATCTTTGTGACCCATTTTTGTTGTTCTTCAGAGGATAATATTTGTTCTATTAAGTATTTAAGGCTATCATGATCTATTTTTACCTTGAAGTGTCTTCCCATTAAGTAGGGTCACCATTTCTTAAGTGCATGTAGTATTACCAACATTTCCTTCTCATAAATAGCTTTGGGTAAATACTTTCCCTTTATTGGACGACTTTCGAAAGCAATGGGTCTTTCATCTTGCATTAAAACAACACCAATTCCATTTCCAGAAGAATCACATTCCACAATAAAGGTTTTTGTGAAGTCTGGTGTAGCTAAGACCTATGCTTTGCACATTGCCCCTTTAAGATCTTCAAAGGCTTTTGTTGCTTCTGGAGTCCATGAAAAGGCATCTTTCTTCAACAATGTTTCTAGAGGTGCTGATTTTTTCCCATAATTCTTAACAAACTTGTGATAATACCCTGTCAACCCGAGAAATCCTCGTAAATGCTTTATGGATGTGGGGATTTCCCATTCCGTAATGGCTTTAATTTTGCTAGGGTCTACCTTAACTCCTTCATGAGATATAATATGACCCAGATATTCCACCTCTTGTACTCCAAAGGAACATTTGGATCTTTTTTCATATAATTGTTTCTCCTCCAATAGTTGTAGCACCCTGTCAACATGTTCAACATGATCCTTCCAAGACATGCTGTAGATTAGTATATCATCAAAAGATACTAACAAAAATTTTCTAAGGAAGGGTTTGAAAATGGAATTCATCAAACCTTGAAATGTAGAAGGTGCATTGGTAAGGCCAAAAGTCATGACCAAAAACTCATAGTGACCCTCATGAGTTTTAAATGTTGTTTTCAGAATGTCTTGAGTCTTCATTCTGGTTTGATGATATCCTGAACGAAGATCTAACTTGGTTAAGTAAATTGATCCATGCAATTCATCCAATAATTCATCAATGACAGGAATGGGAAACTTATTTTTAATAGTGAGCTTGTTGAGCTCCCTATAATCTAGACACATGCACCATGACCCATCCTTCTTGCGCACCAATGCTACTGGAGCAGAGAAATAACTTTGGCTAGGTTGATTTATACTAGCCTCAAGCATTTTTGCAACCATACGTTCAATTTCACTCTTTTGGGCATAGGGATATCTGTACGGCCTGATGTTTGGTGGAACACTTCCTGGAATCAAATGAATAGCATGATCATGATCACGCATAGGTGGGAGACCTTTGGGAGTCTCAAATACCTTGGAATGATTGTCCAAGCCGTTTTGGAGATCTGGAGCAATAGATGAATTCAATATGGAAACATCTAGCGAACATAATTGTGCAATTATACCTCATTGTTTGTTTTTTAGAAGATTTGTCATACCGTTAGAGCCTATTATCTTTCTTGGTTTCCTTGCAATACCCCTTAAGTCAACTTCCTTTCCTTCCGCATAAAATTTCATGAAGAGTTATTGAAAGTTAAAAGCTATTGTACCCAAGGATTGTAGCCATTGGACTCCTGGTACAACATCAACACCTCCCATTGGAATGGAAAGCACTGCACTTTTCAATACATATTCTCCCATGGATAGCTTGATATTATGGCACTTTCTAGAGAAATTTATCATTCCTCCATTTACAACCATCACTTGACACTCTGGTGCTGGATATGGGAAGCAATTCAATTATTTTGCTATCTTACAATGAATAAAATTTTGGGTACTTCCTGAATCAATCAACACTATTACCTTTTTCTTCTGGATTTGTCCTTCTATCTTGATGGTTTGAGGAGTGGTAATTCTAGCCAATGCATTACAAGATATGGTTCGATTCATTTCTTCTTTATCTCAGCTTTGTTCCTGGAGTATATCCTCCTCTTTTGACCTTTCTTGCTCCTTTTCTTCTTCCTCTTCATAATCTATGTAGAATAATTTCTTCTCAGCACACTTATGACCTTTAGTGTATTTGCTATCACAACTGTAACAAAGCCCTTTAAAAGGGCTTTGTTACAGTTGTGATATCAAATAAACTAAAGGTCAACTATTTTTTCTTCCAATTGTTGTGGTGCCAACCTTATAGGTTGTGGAAGGCTAGGGGCAACAACACTTCCATCTTTATAGTTGTGAGTGGTATGCTTCCTGGTTGCCATAATTTTGCTTTCCATTTTCCTTGCTAACCCGAATGCCTTCTCTAATGAATCAGGTTCCCAAAGGTGAACATCATGTTGGATATTATCCTTTAAAGTTCCTATGAACACATCAATCCTATGCTCCTCTGGAATATTTTTTACCCTTATGTTCAATTTTTGGAACTCCTCAATGTGCTCCATTATTGAATCCTTTTGTTTGAGACTTATCAATTGGGTAAAAAAAGTGTTTCTTTTTGTATCCTCATAATGTGTTGTCAATTCTTTAGTGAAAATTTCCCAAGTCATAATTTGTTTACGAGAGCAAGGCCATTGATACCATACAAATTGATTTGGTTCCAAATATAAAGTTGCAATACGTACCTTTTGTGTGTTTTGCACATTATTGAGATCAAAAAATTGCTCCATTTGTGATATCCATGTTGCGGGATCCTTGCCATCAAACTTCCTCATATCGATTTTTTGAATATGGTGGGTCTTCGATCCAACATTAGAGTCTATAGAATCATGATTAACATTTCTTTTGTTTTCATCATGAGTTCCCTTTACTACCCTTTCACCATTAGTGACCATTTCTTGTAGCAAATTATTCGTATTTATCTTCAGTTCTTCTATCTTATCATCCATGCCATCTATTTTAGTGTCCATGCCATTCATCTTAGCTTCCATGCCATCCATCTTAGCTTCTATGTATTTCTTTAAACAATCCATACTAGCTTCTACACCTTTCTTTAAACCATCCATCTTAGCTTCTACATCTTTCTTTAAACCATCCATCTTAGATTTTGTTACTTTTTGTGTAAGTGACACTTGTTGCACTTGGTCTCGTAATTTTGATATATCATGTTGCAATTTTTCCTCTTCTTCATGAGTCAAGCTAGAGATTTCAGGTTGCTTACTAGGTGTTTTCATTTTCTTTCCTTAGGGCATCAATTACCGATAATAATGCTTTACTATGCCCTTTGAATTCCTTCAAACTAAATTTTCAAACCAAGCTTATGCAAAAATTTACAAAAAACTACACACCTTTTTGCACTTTGTAGGAGCTTGATATTGAATCTGATGTATCTCTGTAATTTTGGATGATCTAGTTCTAAAATTGTGACCTGTAGTAGCCCTCTGTGTTTTCTTTCTAATGCCACCAGTCTAATCCAAATTGGATTCTCCAAGGAAGAGTTTGCACAATCTCCCAAGATGACCTGATTATAGACCTTTCTAGAAGAGCGAACTTGTATGAAGTGCCATGTGTCACTGTTTCAACCTTTGGCTCCGAAAAATATATACAAGAAACTAAATTCCATCCTATTTCTATACCTTCTTACAAAATTTCAATCTAATGCTCAGAGAGAAAGTTATGACGATTTTCCCCAGGTCACCTAATTGGAATGTAATTCAAGAGTCTACAAAAAGACCAACTTCCATAGATCATATATCCACAAATATAGCGTAAAAAGATCTGAAATTCAGACTTGAGGTTTAGTGTGATTTCGTCTCCAATGGATTTTTTTTTTTTTCTTCTGAAATGTCGCATAAAAAAATTTATATCGAAAATCCCACGATAACCTATTTGGAGCAACAAAACCCTAGAATCCAAAGCTCTGATACCAAATGTTATGAAACCAGCACACAAAAAGATAGAAAAGATAGAACAACGCCTTAGAATTCAACCTCTTCGAGGGGGAAACTTCCTTTACATCACATAAATGAACAATTCTTGGATGATTCAAATGACAAAACCTCGTTTCTATATATAGGAGTCTAAGGGGTCACAATATAACCAAGCCAACCTAATAATAATATAAGGGCACAAAAATAACAATAGAGGGATTCTATGGGGCACAGTAATAACAATATGGGGACAATAGGGGCACAAAACTATTAATAAGGGATACAATTACAATATTAATGGGGGCATCACTAGTATTATAGGGACCTAACAATCTTTGTTTCTTTTGTTTTCTTGCATGTCTCAATCAAGAGTGCGCTTTTTCTTCAAAGTTGGATGTAGTGTCACACAACACCATGACAAGTCCATGGATTGTCCGTCATGCACATGCACTCACTTATGTCCCGTGGGCACTTTTAAACATGAAGTGTGGCTGTCGTCATTGTTATATCTTTCTTGTATGTTGGTGTGCACAACTAGGTTACTCGCTAACCAGGACTTCACCCACATGAGTCTACCAATGCATCGATGGCCGAATTGGAAGTATCACTTCATGTGATCAGTCCCATGCACCATTAGTGTAGGAGTAGGAGTAGTGTTTTCTCTCAGTTGTTTGCTTGCATGCTTTGTTTTCTTGTTTGTTTACTTGTTTTGATTTCATTTTCGCTTTTGTTCTTGCTTTTATTTGTTGATTGTTAGTTCATTCACTTGTTTCATTCATAGGTTAGTTTACATGAAACCATGTGTGACTGATGAAATGAGTTGGGTACAGTACAAGAGGGTTTGTACAACTACCACTACTTAGTTATCTATCATGTTGCCTCTATATGATGAGCTTGTTACTCTTAGTCCATGATACGTCGAAGGAAAATACATACTCTTCGAAGTGAACCTTGGTGTGCACACAACACTTGCACGCTAACTAGTGGCACTTTATCTAGTCGATTATTTTTGGGTTAACCCTTGTCAGCTCAATCAAGTAGAGTAAGGTAAGGGGGAAAACCTTAACAAGCACATTAGAGATACAATAAACTACTTCTCTGCGAAGATCACATGAGACATCATTTTTCAAATGATGTCTCATGTGATATTCACCGAATTTTTTTTTGTAAACTTGATATGGATCACAAAAGCCTAAACTCTACAAACTACTTCTCTGTTGGAACAATCTATTCTACTCTCAATAAGTCGAGATCCCTCTTCGACCTATGAAATGAATAAGTGCTATGCACAGTGAAAATGAAAAAAAAATTAATAATAATAAAAAATAAAAATTGAGAAGTAAAAAAAATCAAAATAAAAAATGAATAAGGCTAAAGAAGGGAAAGGCTTCTTGCGTAGGGTGGTGATGCAAGTAACTCCGCCGAGGTACTAACCAGGCTCAATGGTAGTCGAGCCATGCTTTTGTTCCTATGTGACTCCAACGGGGTACTCTCCAGGCCTGTTGGTAGTGGAGAAACACCAGAGATGAAACTAAGACTCTGACGACTATACTGCTTGTGCACCTATATACCCCTCAACCCCAGTCAAAACAGTTGTGTTTCCTTGGCTTGGAATGTGTGTCAATCAACCAATAGTTTGGCAATTGCTACATCTTACATCAAGTTAGTGTGAAGCCAAGATGAGCTAAGAACTGAACAATATGTTCGGAGGTGTTAGACTTGTTTTTCACAAACAAGGTCCATTTAGAGAGCTGGAGTTCTACCAATGTGTCGCCAAGTGTTGTAGCAGCTACAACCACCCTTCAAAATTTTTCCTTGGCCTATTGTGGAGCCTCCCCTTCCAACCTTACACAATACTTTGTCTTTCTTTGTCAAGTACTCAAGGTTTAGTGTTTTCCTCACACAAAGGCAGCTAATAGATCAAAGTTGATCCGTTCCGCTCATAGGGTCCTCACCTAGACTTGGTCTAGTTGTAGGCTGAACAGCTTCCCAGTGAAATTTGCACATTCTTGGAGGAAAACTAACCTTCCCTCCAGGAATTGTGCAATCCTCTATGATAGCCTATTGGTCTCCGGGATTACACAATTGTGCTAGCCAACCCTCCGAGAAGGATTTGTGTAATGTTTCTTAGCAGCAAGTTATTTATCCCAAAATTTGTGCAAATCTGGGCAAAAGTTAGCTGCTCTACCCGAAAATTATGCAATCCCCTTTGGCAGTTAGCCCATCTTGCATTTAGGAATGCACATTTTTTCCCAAGAAGTTGAGCAGTGGCATGCATGGACAGTTCGGTTGACTAGTTTCGCCCAGGACCGAGGAAAGTTGACTTGCATGCATGTATGACCCGATCTTCTCGGAATAGTAAGAGACAACATGCAAAAAGGCATCCCATGATTTAGGGAGCTATTTTTAGGAGCTAGGGTTACATGCAAAGTTGTTTTAGAAGTTTCCCTTCGAGTGTCGCTTTTTCCTAGATTTGTGGCATGCGCGTCATAAGGCCAACCTTATTTATTCGACACATCAAAGTTCCTTCATTCACATTTATCTTAAAGCTTTGACATCCCATAGCACATCCAGGACTCTCTCACACATCTGACTCAGCTATTCACATGTAAGTGGCCTCAACTTGTCTTTTTCAACATTTCTATTGTGTTTTGTGTACTCACTTGTGTGAGTGTTGTTTGCTGATTTCTTAGCACACATGTTGTTGTTTACATGTATTATAGCTTGTCCTAGCTCTATTTCAATTTTTGTTTCTATCTCACTGTTGTGGGATGCATGAAATTGTTTTTCATGGATGTTAGCCTAACTGGAGAATGGGTTCACCCACATGCATGTTGATTTGTTTGCTAAATCTTCCATTCATATTTTGCATGCACTTTTTATCACTTCTGCTATCACTTAGTGTCACCATGCATTTCATCAACTTACTTGCTTTCAGTTTCCCATCGGCGAGTCAGGCCAACCTTGGCCCAGGCTCTGACCCCACCAATACTGCATTGCACATTCTAGTTAAGGAAGGCTCACCTTCCTCTCCAAATTTCTACATTCTTTCCCAGCACTGGCCTCCTAGACTAAATTTGGTATTTCTGGAGGTCAGTTGCTGCTTGGCCCAAAAATTTGCACAAATTTTTCCCTTGGCCAGTAGTCCTTCCTAGCTGGGATTACATGTTGTGAAATCCCAGTAGCCAATTTCCCAACTGGATTGCACATTTTGGAAATCCAGTAGCCAGTCTAGCCTCCTGGTCAGTCCAAACTTCCTATTGCATAGTTCTAGTAGCTAGTCGCTTAGCCTCCGAGAGAAATTTGCAGAATCTTCCTCATTAGTTTCCCAGGTATGTGTTGTGCCCATCCCTGGATTTGCTTTGTTTTCACTAACATATTTCTTTCCATGCATGCTTCTTGTTTCCATATCTTTCAGGTGTTCATCTATCTCAATGGATTCTAAGAGAATAGGATCTTAGGACAATGATGGTATGGCAGCTGGAGCAACAACTGAGTAGGTGTCCTCTGGTCTATTAGTCTATGAAGAAACGAAGATGTAACTAGACAAGGACATCAAACTAAAGTGGAAATAGGTTAATGAAACATTCGCAGGTACTTTTGGGGAAGACCTTGAAGACCGTCAGGTATACATGAACATTCATAGGTCCAGCTCGTACCAGATTGCATGTAGATAACTCGCATTCCCATGCGCGAACATGATTCACTGGATTGTCTCTCACACTTACCCCGAGATGATGACCTTGAGCAGTGTTAATGGGAAGAAGCTTACAACCTTGAAGGAAGGAGATTACGATGAGATGTATTAGATGGATGCGCCCATGACTATCATGACCCCTTCGTTCAACTTGCCCAATAGCAGAGGCCACTCTAGAGAAATTATGAAGGATTTGGTAAAGGAGCCAGCTCGTTTCAAGATGAACCCTAATTTGTTCTATAAGACAAAGTTATTGAGAGAGGCATTCCAATACTTGGTCATATTTGTACGTCAACTAAGTGGCCAAGTGAGAATTGAGACCTTCCCTTAGAGTTGGGCGGCTGGGCTAGACTAACTGGCTAGAGAAGGAAGATCGTGCAACTGGTCTGCCATATTGGGTCATCAGCTAAAGGAGTAAGTCATGAAGGCTTAACAGTCACCTAAATGCATGCATGCAAAGATTTACATGTCCACCTACATTCTAGATGTAGTCTGTGCCCAACATGAGTTCTAGGCTTAGAGTGGGCATGGTCACTGGCGGAGACTGTTGTGAGCACATATTTCAAACTATTCTCCAAGTGCAGCTTCAAAGGAGTGATCATATGGATGTTCGACCATCTTGCCACCCTAGTGTACAGGTTGATATTCTAATAGGATCCAACCTGCATGTCAGAAGAAGTAATGATGGCATTGTTAGGCATTGCAGGTTGGTATACCTCACTGTATTGCATGTTCATCCAAGTGCTTATTTCTGAGAAGCCTCTGCATGTTCTGCCAAACTTTACTTTGGATGTGCTTGTTATGTAGAAAGTAGTGTATCATATCTCAGTAGGATTAATAGCTAGGCTATAGTGGAGGAAGAAGGCACCTTGACCCACTCTTCAGTTGCGGATTGGGTTATATGAGATCTGAAGCATCAAGCAAGCAGATGTCGAAGTTGAACAAATGAGGAAGTACTCGTTCGACCTCCGAAGCTTCAACCCGTATGATCCACATTGCATTGTGAGGATCACTGCATGAGAGTTTAGTTCAATTGGATCCATGGGGCATTTCATTGGGCCGAGGAAGACTCATGGAGGTATTGTGACCATTATTCCAGACCCAATGAACAGGTTAGTTGTTGTTGGGAAAAGTATCCAATACGGAATGACCCTATCCCACTCTAAGGGTGATAGTACCTCAGCAACAATCGAAGCAAAGCTATCTAAGATTTCTTCTTTATGAAAGTAAAATAGGGGAGAAAGAGATCCACTAACCGATGTCTTCCGCTAATGGTTGATCCAATCTTCTCTCCTTGCTGCTTGCTCCCAGCTCCTTGCTCTTTCACTGGCCCAGCTACACCAAGATCCTGCAAAATGGCAAGAGAGGGAAACTACAAGAAGCATACATTCATAATTGATTCAAGGATTAGAATAAATCAAATACACAAGTATAAAAATACACCATTGAGACACATGCATATAGAAGAACCTCAAATGCTTTATTAATGGAAGAAGTAAAGTTCAGGAAGTGATACAACCATAAAAGGCCCAATCCAGCATCACCTCCCAGCAGAAAGAAATCTCCTCTTCACCTCCTTCAAAGCAAATCACCCAATAGTTCTAAACTCAAACCAACAGCACTTCCTTACATTCACCAGATTCCAGCCTCCTTAGACCTCATGAGAGAGCTCTATATATAGGAGTTTTGGAGAAAGGATGAGTCAGCTTGAAGCTGGCATGAAGCTGACTAGTGTCCTCTCCCACTTCAGTTATTCTTTAGTTCTTGAGTCCACTTGGAGGTTCTTGCTTCCACTTGGAGATCTAGACCCTCTTACTCATCACCAGTCGAATTCCCTGATCCAAGTGTCATTTTGGAAGCTTCCTGGGCATTGACACCTTGAGGAATGATTGTGCCACATGTCCCAACTTGCCCAGCGCAGGTAGCCTTCTTTGCAGTTGACATTCAGCGCAGGTAGACAGTGGAGCAGTTGACATTCAGCGCAGATGCTTAGTGGAGCAGTTGACATGATCCAGAATTGCCTTGTTTTTGAGTGTTTTCAGGTGGAGAACTGATATTCAGTGCTGTGGTTTGCTGACCTTGTTCCTCTAGGGGTAGGAACAACATGTTTAGGGACTTTGGATCCCTTATATTATGGACATTTCATGCTTCATGCTGTAAGGCACAAAAATGTCTATAACAGTTGCCCCCTAAAGTATGAGGTCGTTTATCGGGTGAAATGCTTTATCAGGAAGATCCGAAGTTCATTCAATCGCTGAGATGTGACCTATAATAAAATACAATACAATACATTATTTTTCATTCTGTTTTCATGATCTAGCTGAGGTGGGCATTCCCATGCTCAGCTTTATAAATTCATTTTGGTACATAGAACAGACGATCGTCTGATAGTAGACTAATAATTCTCTGCTGAAATTATCATCCTTTGAGTAGGATGATCATCTGCTGCAATGATGTACATATCAAATGTCTTTATATTTCCTGAATATATATCGCAGCCCGGATGGATGAAACTAGATCCGGGGTCTTCAAACTCGTTCGATCTTCACTCTAAGTACAAGTCGATCCATGTGAGCATTGTGCTGAAGTCGAACATGGAAAGACATCGCTTGATTACCGGTCAATAATGTAAACCGTTAACAAGCGCGAGAGGAATCACCGATAATGATAATGACCCTCAAGGTACTGTAGTACAATTCACGTGGTGTGAATAAAGGACTTGGCGTCGAACACCACGCAAAATCTTCTAGTCGAAGGTCATTGATGTATACCTGTCGCCGGAAGTGAGAAACTTGCCATTGAGGCATGCAAGCTTCAAAGTACTGAGGGGGTTGTTCCTAGATCAACTTCTTGGATAATGAGCTGAAGTCGACAAGAAGCGATCCGTCAAAGGAGGGCCTTAATGAATCCCACATCAGTGACACGGAACAGAGCTAATGATTTTAGTGGAGGTGAAAACAATCTGTGATATATGATTCAGGGTGGCGATCATGGATGGATGAAGGATAATGTATGGCAGTGGATGGGACACGGTTGACTCTTTCTGAACGACATCTCTTGAACATATAACGACACTGATGCGATGGATCGGTAGCATTACCCCAAATACGGATGGTTTGGCGAGACCATGGTGATGAGACCGGCGAATGAAACAACCCAACCCGATGTGATACGGAGGAAAAGTGTCATGTTCAAGAGCGACTTGCTACCATTAAAGCTTTGAGGTTCTTCCAATTTTTCCCCAGTCATTTCTGACCAGTACCTCTTTATTTTTGTCAAGATTGAGGAGGATAACATATGCTTGTTCTATAACCTGCCCTTCGGGCAAGCCCATCGCTATGTTTTAACGAGCCTAGCGATGGGGAAACTCGTTCTCGTCTAAAGACAAGTTTGTCGCTATTTAATCATTTTAACGAGTCTAACAACAAGGAAAACTCGGTCCTTTTCATTTTTAGAGAGTCTGAAAAGGTACAGAAAGTTAACTCCAAAATTCCTTTTTCGTCATCTAATCCCTTAAGTCCGAAAAAGTATAAAACAATACAGAAGGGATGAGTTTTCGATAACTTTAACGAGCTGAATAAAACAAGCGCTCGACCTTTTTGTGCAATAATCCCTCAGGTCCAAAAAGATTAAAATCTAGAGGAGGGATAGCTCTTCCGGTCACTTTAACGAGCTGGAAGGCCAAAACTCGGCAATCTTTTCATATTTTACGATTCAGTTGAAAAGAGCTCAAAGAAGACTCGTCTTTTCAGGAACGAGTGATAAACAGGGATAGCAGCAGATTCCAGGTACAGGTTGGAATTTTCCAATCACGGCAGTGTCACAAGGATGGCTAGGTGAAATCACTCTTCGCAACTGTTCCTCAAAATGGGTAAACAATCATATGGAGGTGAACGATCGGCCAAATGACGGTGGAGGTGGCAGGTGCAAACACGACCAAGGCTTTTATGGCTGATAAATTTACGATCACAGCGGTTATTTACCGGGATAGGTTCATTTTTTATTTAAAAATGAGCTTAAACTCTGGAAGAAACATTGCTCACTGCTTTTATTTATTTTTTAACGAGCATGAAGACCGCGTTAAAACTGCTCGGACCTTGCGTTTATTTTTTAACGAGCATGAACTTTATGCTAAAACTGCTCGATTATATGGTCAAATTTTGATTTTTTACCATTACTAGCTTTTCTCTTTTCAAGGATAGTACTGCATTTTCAATTGCTGCAACAAACTTTGTTAGAAATGAATAATATTTGCATGAAAATGAGATTATAACCCTAATATTTCGCTTTGAACTACGTAAAAAGCCATTAAAAGGTGTTTTTACCTCTCATTTTACCATTTCATTTGTATTTGGTTTGTTGGAGCTCTGGAGGTGCCTCTTTCCCCTTGATTTTCACCAGCTGATTCCGGGAGATTCTGCGGACGATTTTCGGCGCCGTCTGGACCAGGTAGGAGCTAAACCCTAGCTCTTTCTTTTCATGGTTTCCTTTTCCAGTTTTATGCCTGTTTTTCAGTCTTTCTGAGCCTCAGGGGTTTTACCAAGGCGCCCTAACTTCAGCGCAGGTTCCCCATTCGAAACCTACGCTGAATGTCAAGCTGCCTTAAGGCAGCCTGACCTTCAGCGCAGGTGGGATACTCTCTGCCTGCGTTGGGCTCAGAAAACTGAGTTTCCAGCTCATTTTTTGATGAATTTTCGCCAGTTTTTCATCAAAATCAGGAACTTACTCCTTCTCTTGTTTGTTTTGCAGGGAACTTTGAACAAAATGTCCCTTACATGGCGAGAACGAGAACATGAAGAGGAGGACATGACTGCCCTCCATGACCCTGTCACGGTGAACGCGCTGCGGAACTGTGGCCTGCTGAAGTTTTTCCGTATCTCTAGCATGAGAGCACAGATCACTTTGCTGCAGTATATGCTTGATGCTTGGGATCCTATTAACCAAGTATTCCAGATTAGGGGAAAGTCCATCCCCTTGACCATAGAGGACATGTACTTCTTGACTGGATTGTCAAGGCCCCCATTTCCTTGTCAGGTACGGCCCGGGGGACCGATTCCGTGAGAGATTATGTCCACCAGTATTGCAGGGAAGGTTCTCAGCTGAGCAGAGACGGCAAGATTGTTATCCGTGAGATTACTGACAGGTCTCTCAGGTCCATTCTGTATACCATTGGTAGGATGGCCGGTAGCGCAGCTCTACATGTTGCCAACAGATCTTATATGCAGCACGCCTTGGAGTGTCTCCAACCGAAAGTATTCAACTGGTGTGATGCAGTACTTGTTCAGATGAAAATTCAGTTGACCAAGGTGAAGGACGGGAAGCTGAATAACTTTGGATTTGGTTCTATTCTGACTGCCTTCGCCTTGGAGAAAATCCCACTGATGCAGCCTCAGTATATTATACTTGACTTGCCTTCTCCGACCGAGCCACGCATGCAGAGGTGGGTCGATCACATGTCTAGGCATGCGGGTCAACCTCAGATTACTTTTACTGATGCCTTCTTCAGGTGGTTCGAGCGCCAGGAGATGGTCTTTTCCGAGTATCCATATGTGGGTATGGATTCCCGAGGTGATCCGGATTTGGTGTTACCGGATGGCGAACAGTGGGGCGCTATTGGTAAATTCTTTGACCATATCAATGTTTACTGTTCTTATTCATAATTTTGCTGTGCTTTACTCTATCAAGACTTTTAATCATACTCTTGTGTGCATGCAGATGTTGGTCCTGTCCGTCCAGCAGTTCGTCCGAGACCGCCAGTTGCTGCCCCGGCAGTGGAGCCTGCTAGGAGAGCTATCCTCCGCGACCTTGACGATACTGAGACCCTTACAACTGTGCAGGAGCAGGTTGAGAGCCTGACTCTTGGCATTCCCGATGTGAGGATTGATGAGTTACCTTTACAGCTGCAGCGACACACTACTGGTGTGCCTAGACGATGGACTCGTCTCTTGCGCATGATTGCACAGGCCGTGATGTGCTATCATGAGCACCACTAGGCTAGGGTGCCCCCTAGCATCTTTTTGAGTTTTAGGTCATATGACCAATTTTGTCTTGGTTACAGAACATTATGTATGAACTATAAACAGCTTATATATATTTTGATTTTCGAGTTTTATTCTGTTTGAGTTATATGACCCATATGTACAATCTTTGGTGATGTGTCCTTTTTATAAATGTTGCAAATGCCTATCTAACACATAGTTTGCTAATGAGTCAGTTAATGTGTTTAAGTTTCTGGAAATATGTTGATACTGAATTGAATCAAATCGTCTTTCCAAGATCTTAACCCTTAGGAACATGCGATAAATAGCTGGATTGCGAACAGAATATATACCATTGAGTTGTAGTATTACGAGCTGTGAGTCTAGCCTGACAATTAGTCGGCGTATGCCACGTGTGATGGCATCAGAGAGTAGTTCTATCAACGCGCTATACTCAGCGATGTTATTCGTTGATTGCCCAATACATACACCTCTGAAACTTACTAACTCGCCGCTTGGATCAAAAATGGCCCAGACTGCGGAGGATAGGTTCCGCGAACTACGACTCGCTCTGTGGGCATATCCAACACATGTCTCTAGAAGGTTCGACATTTGCAACAAATGAAAAAGGTGGATCACTCGACCAGAACAAATACTTTAACGAAAACAAAATACAACAAAAGCATGCAGGTTACTATTTAAGCATAGTAACGCTTGAGGTACAGCCCGTTACGGGGCTGTGCCAGTGGAATTCCGTCATAATCCATTAACTCGTAGGCTCCTTTTGCTAACACCCTTTTAACAATATAGGGGCCCATCCATAAGGATTTGAATTTACCTGCTCCCAATTTATCGGATTCTTGGTCATAAAGCAAGACCAAATCACCTTCTGAGAAGACACGGTGTTTGACACTTTTGTCGAACTGAGCCTTGACTCGTTTCTTATGGGCTTCGTTAGCCAAAGCGGCATCACGACGGGTTTCATCCAATTGGATTAATTCCAAGAAACGAGCCTCTTCCTCTGAAGTTCCGGGGAGGAGATCAATTGCGAGTTTAAGCGACGAAATTTCGCACTGGATTGGCAAGACTGCTTCCAGGCCATACACCAGTTGAAAAGGTGTGAACCCGGTTGCGTTCTTTACCGACGTTCGGTAAGCCCACAAGGCTGAGTACAGGATTAGGTGCCACCTTCTTTTATGAACCCCGATCATCCTTTGCAACATACGCTTCAGGACCTTGTTGATTGCTTCAACTTGTCCATTGGCTTGCGGATAATATGGGGTAGAGCTGTCGTGAGATAGCCCTAGCTTGGCAGCTAATTCGACCATCATGTGATTGCGGAAATGCGATCCATGATCTGTAACTATAGCCTGTGGTACGTCGAACCTGGCGACTACATGATTGAAAAAAAAAAGGGTAGCTGTTTCACCAGTGTTATCCAATGTAGGCATCGCCTCGGCCCATTTGGTAAAATAGTCAACAGCGACTATAATATACCCATGCCCCCCGGTCGAGGTGGGGTTACATTGCATGAAATCGATGCCCCACTTGGCGAAGGGCCCAACAGCAACTATCGGCTGTAAAGGTGCGGGTGGTCGTCTGCTTTTGCTATCAAAAATCTGACAAGAATGGCAACTTCTGACTGCGATTATGCAATCTTTGAACATGGTTGGCCAGAAGTATCCTGCTCGTAAGATTTTTTGTGTTGTTGCATATCCAGATTGATGCCCCTCACACGCGCTTGAATGACACTCATTCAGGGCTTTTTCGGCCTCCTCATGGGTAAGGCACCTCCTTAGAACTGTATCGATACCACGACGGTAAAGTGTATCACCGACGATCATGTGGTCTTTTGCTTGGTATCGTATACGTTTTTGTTCGGAGCGAGAGGTGTTAGGCCTGAATTTTTGGGTTTGGAGATAAACTATGATATCTCCATACCACTCATCGCTTACAGTTATCAGAAACAAACTTTCGTCCATGATTGACTCTTCTGATGTTTCATCGTTGGACGATGATGGGAGATCGCATAATAATTCTGCGAAAACTAGAGCTTTCTTTGACTTGGATTTTACAAATTCCAAATCAAACTCTTGAAGGATCGCTATCCATTTTGAATATTTGCCCCCCAGCAACTGTCGCGACAGTATATAAGTCATGGGGTTGCAATCTGACAAGATGGTAGTTTTCCGAAAGAGGACATAATGTCGAAACCTTTGAATCGCTTGAACAGCTGCAAGCGCTAGTTTTTCAACATAAGAATATTTACTTTATGTATCATTTAAGTTTTTACTTAAATAATATATAGGATGTTCAATTCCATCGACTTCTTGAACTAAAACCATCGCAATGGTCGTATCCGCTGCAGCCAGATACAGGTTAAAATCTCTTTGATAGTCTGGAGCGTACATTAATGATGCTTTTACTAGACAATCTTTCAGAGCATCAAAGGAAGCTTGCGCCACCTGGTCCCAGACAAAAGGTACATCCTTTTTCAAAAGACGAGTATAACCTTTAGCAAGTTCTGCGTAATTTGGAATGAACCTCCTCAGAAAGTTTGCTTTCCCTTGGAGTTTCTGAATCTGAAGCAAATTTGAAGGTGGAGGCAAATTAATGATTGCCTGAACCTTACAGGGGTCGAGACGAATCCCATCCTTAGAGACTACAAAGCCAAGTAAACGACCAGAACCGACGCAAAACACACATTTGTGCGGATTGAGTCTTATCTTGTAGTGTCGGCAACGTAGAAATATCGCTCTTAAATGCTGCGGATGATCAGTCCGCTTTCGCAAATGAGCCGGGAGGTCGTCGAGATAAGGTTGAACAATGTTCTTGATGTCATGGAAGGCATAATTCATTTCCCTCTGAAACATCGCCCCTGCGTTCTTTAAACCAAAGGGTAATTTTCGATAAGCGAATGTGCCCCACGGACAAATAAATGCAGTCTTTGACTGGTCCTGTGGGCGGATATTTATTTGATTATACCCGGAAAATCCATCCATAAATGAAAAGATTTCACATCCGGCGCATTCATCAATTATCTGGTCGATGAAGGGTGTAGGGTAGTTGTCCTTCGGACAAGCTTGGTTTACATCCCTATAATCGACACACACTCTAATCGTCCCTTGTTTCTTCATAACAGGGACAATATTCGATACCCAATCGGTTAGAGGAATCGGGTAGATGAATCCAGCATGGAGAATTTTTTCAACTTCTGCCTTAATGGAAGCGGCTTTCTTGGGGTGCACCTGCCGGAGCCGTTGTCTTACTGGTTTGACATCAGGATACATTTTAATTTCATGTTCAACGATACTCGATTCAATGCCTGGAATTTCATCATATGACCAAGCAAAGACATCTCTGAATTCGCGAAAAAGAGCGTTATATATTTCCAGTTCTGAAGGGGAACAACCTTTGCCGACATAAATATTCTCTACAACATCTGTTTTAGTCGAGATATTTATGGCTATAGTCTCTTCAATATTGGATAGGTTTCGCTCGGAATCCACCGTGTTTACAGTATTTGTTAGGAATTCAAAAACTGAAGGGTGATAAAGGTCACTTTGAGTATCTTCTTCATATTCCGGAAGAAGGGAACGATGGTGGTGATCATTCAATGGTGCCCCCTCAATCAACATTGATTGTAAGATTCCTTCGTCAGTCCCATGTACTTTCGACCAAGGATCTAATGAGGTTCCATATTCTCTAGACCTATCTACCCAAATGCTTGACGAGCGTTGATTTGGGTTCACTTCCCATGCTTGAAACATTGATTGCTACAATATTTCTAAAGAGCTTGGGGGCAAAACCATTGTATGATCCATGTTGACATTGTCTTTTGCGACCTTCGTGGAAGATATTATGTTGCAGGTTGCTACAAACGGTATATTTCCTATGTGAATAGGAGGTGGTAGCGCGAAAGTTCCCATCAATGTGGGGTCTTTCAATAATCCTACTCCAATATCTTGAAGCGAATGGTTGCTCTCATGGATCATGGGAATGCTTCCTGTAACTTGTAAACCATTAGGGAGGAAGTTCTGTTGGTCGACGACCGTAATCCCTCCTTCAAACGGGAATGCGATCTTCCTAAAATAAGTCGACACAACAGCTGCCATGGCATAAATCCATGGTCTACCCAGTAGGATGTTGTAGTCGAGATTTCCATCGATGACCTCAACATCAATTTCTACTGTTTTTCCTCCTAGCTCAACTTTCAAGTTATTAAGGATACCGTATGGGGTATAAGTCCTTCCGTCGAAAGCTTTTAATGTCATCGAAGATCGCGACAAGGTTGGAGATCCTAAAGTTTTCCAGCAACTCATCGACATAATACATGTTGATGCTCCCTCATCAATAATTGTTCTGTGAACAGTTTTGTTGAGGGCTTTCACTTGAATAAGGAAAGCTAATTGAGCTGGTAACTGAGGATCGTATCCTTTGTGATCAAAGGATACAAGATTGGAATCCTTAGGATCAATCCCACCAATTGCTGATAACAACGCCTGCCTTTGGGATGGACAATTTTGTAGTACTTCAAGAGTCGACATAGCGGATGGCGATTGTGCCAAATCTTCCACTATGTTATAATGCTGTGCCGCTCTGGCGTGAGGATTAAATGTCGACTTGTGTACTACGCCCTTTGGCGGTTTTATTGTTAATTCAGGGATGATGGGCGGTACAACTTCTGTCGAAGTTGTTGTTGAACTACTTGGTTGATCTTTACCTTTGTCGTTCGACAGCTGAGGATTCTCGTAATCTTTGTTCCTTATCGAAATCAAAGCATCATTCTGCTGTTTTGAAACCGACAACATAAGCACTTGCGACGGGGAAGCATTTCCACTATCAACCAGATTTTGACCTGGTTTGGGAAATGGATCAGTTAACACAGCTAAGGTTTGGGAACTTTTAAAGAACCTTTTTAGCTCAGCTTTCAATGGGCAATTCTTCGTGTTATGATCCTCATCATCACATATCAGACACGGATAATTTTGTTTCCCTTTCCCAGGAGGGTTTGAAGAATTTTTCCCAGGAGATGATTCACCCTGTTTCTTCTTCTTCCCTTTATTTTGTTTCTTCTTGCTTCCTGGTTGATTGGTTCCTTTGCCCTTATCTGTTGATACGGCATTTACTTCCGAAGCAAGAATCTCTTCTTTTGCATTTTGATCCGAATTCTTACGGGCTTTCTTTGGCGAAGCCTTTATCGATTTCGCGTTTGCTGTGCCAATCACGCCATCACCGGCATGAGAGTCACTATTTGATTTAGGAGGGGGAGGAATTGAAAATTCCGGTCTAGGGGCGTCAGGTATTTTGTCGTAGAGCGTGCCGGACTGAGTATAAACTAAGTCCAAATACTGTGCACGAGCGATAACTTGTTCCTCTGTAACGACTCCCCCCTTGGCCACATCTTCCGTTATAGCAGGAAGTAACGACTTTATAAACCATTCAGCTAACAGCTGATCGGGAACGTATGTTTTCACCATCCTTCGACGACGACGCCACTCATGTATATGATCAGATATATGGGTGGCAGTTGACTGCTTGAAGTTGGTTAATATTTCTGTTCCCGTTTCATACCTTATCGGTAATTGAAAATGGGTTAAGAAAGTCGTGGCTAGGGAGCTAAAATTGTCGAAAGAGGCTCTAGGTAGTTCAATATACCATTTAGCCGCTGGACCTGTCAATGTCCTCTGAAAAAGGCGAAGCCTTATCGAATCGTCGTTTAGGGTGTTTGACGAACACCATAGATGAAAAGTCATCACGTGATTCGATGGGTCTTCACCTGGATTTCCATTGAATTTAGGAATGTCAGATGGAAGTTTATGAGGAATCGTTGGCCACCAAGGGGCATAAGAAATCGGATCGTTGGTTAACCGGTGTAAATCGGTATCTCTAAAGTCGCCACGAAAGGTAACTGTTGATTCAGGTTAGGCGAAGCATAACCAGGGTACGATGGAATCGCTTGAGCAGTGGGCCTTTGCATACCAGCATAATGTAATTGATGTTGGTATGACTGATACGGTTGGTGGACTTGACCATTGTAAAGAGGTTGGTTTTGACCATTTTGGATATACGGTTGTCCACTGTTCGCAAAGATCTGCTGCTCAGAACCTTGGTACACCTGCTGGAATTGCGGTTGTTGGTATTGCACTAGCCATGGTTGTGAAGCCATGTTCTGTTGTGCTATGCTAACCGTCGGACCAAGGTGTGTGGTAATTGTACCCGTTTGGACCTGTGTCGCCCCACCAGTTGGCGATTGTGGTTGTGACCCATGGTCAAGGGGCTGTTGCATTACAACCTGAGAAATCTGAGGTTGACATGCAACAGGCATCGCTTGAACTTGTGACACTGTTACAATAGCCGGTGTGGTTGGGATGTTCGTCACAGGTACACACTGTTGCATAGAATATACAATCCTTGGTTGTTGAGGTAGCATAGGTACCCAACTACTTGATGCAATTCCAGTATAACCTGAATACTGTTGTGAACTCCCGTATGGGTATCCTCCCGGAGGGGGTAATGAAAGGGCATACTGCCCCCCATACGGTAGCAATCCGGAACTCAAGGGGATTGATTGTCCTTGGGGACTGGATTTCCCAAATTGACCTCCAAATGGATCAATTTGGCGGGTCTCAACATAAGAGTTGCCAGATATTACTCCGGATGAACAAACTGGAACAGACCATACTATCGACATAGTCCCTTGGTGGACTCCTTCTAGCTGTTGTGAGCTAGTCGGGACAGCTGGTATGCTGGCAAACATTGTCAGAGTGACGACAGGGGCTTCTGCTGTCGCTGTGTCATTTGACACAGTCCTAGATGATGACGGTTGTTCAGACATTTTAAGTCTATCCAATAGATTGCCTAGCGATTCTACAGGAACCTCCACTTGTGGTGGATTTACTTCTGATGAAGGAAATAGAGTGACCCCGACTCCAAAATGAGTCGGAGTACTTGCTTGCGGATCTTCTGCAATTTCCTCTATCGCAATCAAACCTGGTGGAAGAGGAAGACTGTCAGGTCCGTAAAATATTTCTGGTGCCGAAGAAGTGGTTGTTTCGACAGCGACAGTTGTTTGAGGAACAAAACTCTCTGGACCGGTTACAAATGGAACTGGTTCAGTTATACAAGTATTTGCCCCCAGACTAGGATCAGTATTACTGTCCTTCTATGGCTGTTGAACTTCTTCTATAGAGGCAGGGTTTCCAGAAATGTTTGGAGTAACCGGAACCTCAGATGTAGTTGGAACACTTGTTCTAACTTTTATAGGAGATTTTGAACCGGTTAAACGAGTTCGCTTTGTCCGTACTATTTTCGATTCCAGAGACAAAGACGGTTGACTTGTAAGCCTCCGCGAACGACGGGGTTTCAATTGACTTTCTTCCACGATTGCGGATTACTCGATCAACCAAAATATTAAAAGGGGAAAATTGTGTTTCCGAATTGAATGAATTTTATTAGACGCTTTTAGACACAACTTGCTTTTTCAATTTTAAAGAGTCGAGAAAAAGCTAAAGATGACTCTAGTCTCCTTCGATGTTTTAACAAGCCCGAAGTGACAAATGCTCGGATGGAATTTTTCAGTTATAGAGTTTGAAAAAGGCCAAAAGAAACTGTTGTGGAGATCTAGGCAGAGGGTGTGCCAAACCTTTCGCAAAACCACAGAATACGTTTTACGGTATGGGTGGTCGATCTTCGTGAATGTTGTGTTCACTGCATTGTGATCAGTAGGGCGGCCGACACAGCTTCCTATGGATAAAGGCTTTGTTCCTATAGGGGTCTCCCAATATATACGCGGTGGTACGTGGGAGCACAATCTGTATTAGTGCCACTGACTCTCAGGAGGAATCACCCACCTTCTTCGAGATCGACAGTCACTATGTTTAACGACGCCGGAACACGTCTCTACCTAGACCTCTACGATGAGCGTTATGTTGCAAAGCGTTGTTAGGTTCATTCAATATATTTTAAGTTGATCTTTTTAAAGTTTGCCTTTCAAGGTTCACCACGAGATGTATGATACAAATTCCTAAATGCAGTCTAAGATGAGAAGCAAGCTTTTCAAATCTTTTAACTTTGAAAATCCTAACTACTGAGGGAAAAGAAAGACATCATCTTTTCACACAGATCATAGAGCACACACTAATGCACTTTTTCCTGAATCAACATGCAAATTTATCAAAATGCAAAATGCACAATGCAGGTATTTCTTTTCTCTTTCTTAATGTTGATGTACTACAAAAAGAAAGCTGTTGTATAATTTTGAATTCAATTTCAAGTGAAAGCAAACAAGATTTTGTCCAAAATCAAAAGACACCTTAAGATTTACTTGTTTCGACACTAGAAATACATAAATTCAAACCATGTGACGAAAGCAAAAGCTCAATCAGCTATGAACAACAAACAGACTAACTCTTAAGATCAAAACGACACTTATCACAGGTCTAGATCTAAGAGGCCACAGCAAGACTAGTTCACTTTCATTATGGGAAACTGCAAATGATGTAAGAAATACACAAAGAACAAATACAGTTTCTTTATACAACTGAGGCGGAATAGTGGCAAGTAAAGGTGGTTTCAGATAGGTACATTGACTGATAACAGGCTGCAAAAACAAGGATGAAAACAGGGCAATAAACAGTAGGGAACCCCAGTTGCACAAGGCAAACCTGGTTCAGCGCAGGTAGTACACTGTCAGTTTGACATTCAGTGCAGGTAGCCCCTTCGGGGCCTGCGATGAAATGCAGACTGCCTTCACAGTGCCTACAATGAAGAGATAAACTTTCGTTTTTCTCAGTTTCCGGGTTACAGATTGCTCAAAAATTCACAGTTTTTGGCGAAATCAAAGGCTATCAATCAAGTACACACTAAAGGGTAATTAGGAGGATGAAAAGCTATCACTAAGAGCTGTTCAGAGTCCTTGTGGATCAGCTCTTCAAATCATAAACATGCCCAGAAACTGAGCTAGAGTAGCTGCCCTCTACTTTGCATTTGAAAGATTCAAATGCAGTTCGATTCGGTACTCCCTGTGTTTAGGAAATGAATAGCAAAAACACAAACAACCAACAAGATACGATCCCCAGCGGAGTCGCCAATTTGTTGTTGGGAAAAGTATCCAATACGGAATGACCCTATCCCAATCTAAGGGTGATAGTACCTCAGCAACAATCGAAGCAAAGCTATCTAAGATTTCTTCTTTATGAAAGTAAAATAGGGGAGAAAGAGATCCACTAACCGATGTCTTCCGCTAATGGTTGATCCAATCTTCTCTCCTTGCTGCTTGCTCCCAGCTCCTTGCTCTTTCACTGGCCCAGCTACACCAAGATCCTGCAAAATGGCAAGAGAGGGAAACTACAAGAAGCATACATTCATAATTGATTCAAGGATTAGAATAAATCAAATACACAAGTATAACAATACACCATTGAGACACATGCATATAGAAGAACCTCAAATGCTTTATTAATGGAAGAAGTAAAGTTCAGGAAGTGATACACCCATAAAAGGCCCAATCCAGCATCACCTCCCAGCAGAAAGAAATCTCCTCTTCACCTCCTTCAAAGCAAATCACCCAATAGTTCTAAACTCAAACCAACAACACTTCCTTACATTCACCAGATTCCAGCCTCCTTAGACCTCATGAGAGAGCTCTATATATAGGAGTTTTGGAGAAAGGATGAGTCAGCTTGAAGCTGGCATGAAGCTGACTAGTGTCCTCTCCCACTTCAGTTATTCTTCAGTTCTTGAGTCCACTTGGAGGTTCTTGCTTCCACTTGGAGATCTAGACCCTCTTACTCATCACCAGTCGAATTCCCTGATCCAAGTGTCATTTTGGAAGCTTCCTGGGCATTGACACCTTGAGGAATGATTGTGCCACATGTCCCAACTCGCCCAGTGTAGGTAGCCTTCTTTGCAGTTGACATTCAGCGCAGGTAGACAGTGGAGCAGTTGACATTCAGCGCAGATGCTCAGTGGAGCAGTTGACATGATCCAGAATTGCCTTGTTTTTGAGTGTTTTCAGGTGGAGAACTGATATTCAGTGCTGTGGTTTGCTGACCTTGTTCCTCTAGGGGTAGGAACAACATGTTTAGGGACTTTGGATCCCTTAGATTATGGACATTTCATGCTTCATGCTGTAAGGCACAAAAATGTCTATAACATTAGCTTCACCATAGAATGGTTAGCACGGAAACATGAAGTAGCACCATGGAGAACACCAGCAGTAGTAGCAACAGTAGAGGTAATAGAACCAAACATACCTATGCGCGACAAAGGGAAGAGAAAGACTGTCCATTGCATGGAGGAGGAACAATGCTGTAAGTTTCAAGCAGATCCACTTGTAGAAAAAGCAGCTATGGGTATGTAACAGAAGAGGCAACAACACGACAAGAAAATTGCATGAAGGTAGAGGTATAAGAAGAGAATGGAACAAGCATAGGAGTTGCATGAGCTGAGGGAGAAACTTCAAAAATAACAGGAGTTGCACCAATGTGAGAAGGAAGTGCAATAGAAGTAGTTTCAACAAGGGGCACATCACTTGCAGACAGATGAAGCAATGGCCATACAAGTAGTTGATTCTTTTGAACAGTCGGCATCAGGTGAACGGGGTGATCCCTCATAGGGGAAAGACTTTTCTTATCAGATAGAACAGACTCTTGAACAATTGGATGTAGACATGGAGCAACAGGAGTTGGAACATGATACCGAACTCATGCCTCACCACAGAGAGGCTGACTCAGCTACTTCAATGCATCTAGATGACGCGCAAGTCTTGTTTAACCAAGGAGGCATTGGGATCCTTGGTGGTCAGCTAGAAGTAGAGATGTGCAAAAAATCCTTCGATGAATCTCAACATAGAGTTGTGCAACCTGACAGAGTACCAACTCCGGAGGACTGAACATCCCCTACACAAGTGTTACAAAAAAATATCGTCACTATGAGTATTTACAGTCAGTATGGGTCTATCATCACTTGTACTGTCCTCCTAAGCAAGTCTAAGACCTCAGCTCTTCAAATCAAGCTTTGGAAATGGGAGAAAGACATTAAAAATAAATGTAACTCTGGTTCCGCACTTTCTCTCATGGTCACCTGTGGTACCGCACCTTATGTGTACAAAATTTGCGTACCTACCCGCTCTATCCCTAACGGTGTAGGTGAGGACCCCTGTGAAAGTAAAAAGGCACAAGTTTTATCTTAAAAAACTCACTTTGGGTTAATTCTAGAGTTTTCTAGAAGGAATTTTGACGTGGATTGTTCGCTCCGAGGTGGTTCATGCATCCCAAAAGAGAAGGAGCTAATCCATTGACTAAAGGAGCTATCCCTTTGAAGGAGGACTTAGTAACTTCCCTCCATTGCACTATAAATACAGGCATTGGGGTGAGGACGAAAGAGGTTAGAAGCTGAACATTTTGAGGGTAAATTCTGGTGAAATTAAGACTTCCTAGTTGAGCTTAAGAGGAGAGATCACATACCTTTTTGGCTTCATTGGGGAGTGAGTGAAACTTGTCAAAGTAGAGGAGACTTCTTGTTGGACCCTGGGAGGAGCTTGTACAGTGTCAAGGCGAAGGTTGTAAGGTTCTTCTTCTTTTGAATTAATACAATCAAACTCATTTTTCTCAACAACTATCTTATGTTATTTGTTTCATGGACTCCTTGACTTTCATGTTAAATATGTTTTATGCAATTGGTTTTTCAGGTGCTATTTAATTTGTTTGCCTTGTTTGTGTTTGCAGATTCGCGAAAAGGAGCTCATTGGAATCAAAGGAGCGAGGGCATCCACAAGCTTGCGTTGGACCAAAGGTAGGCCCTAAAAAACACTTGTTTGCTATTGTTTATTAAAGCATATTTAGAGAAAGATAGTGTCTGGTTGGTTTGCTTGTCATTAGCTCTTCTTTAGATTCTAGGAAGGTCTATCTTGTCCGCAAGATCGACTTATTCCGTGTGAAAAAATGGCGACTCCGCTGGGGACTTGATTGTTTTCCTTGTTTATACTTTGACCTGAGAAACTGTATTTCTTTTTCTGTTTTTGACTTGATGATTGTGGGATTGGGTGAATTTAGTTAATTTTGAGTCAGTTTTTATTTTTCATAGTTTTGGGAGAAGTACGCACCCTCTGATTTAAGCACAGTGCGTATCTGTACGCACTTTCTCTTTGAACACAGAGCGTGAACGCACCTGTGTAAACAGGTTGCCTGCGTACCCTGTCAAAAATTTGAGAAATTTTAAATTTTTCTCTTTTTTATCAGTTTAGAATTTGCTTATAGGTTTTAGCCATTGCCCAGACCTGCTTGTTCCCTGTCAAAAACTTTCCTTGGTTTAATTTCATTAGTGTTAGGGTTTTAGGTGGAAATCCTAGGAGTTTTGCTTGTTGGGTTTGTTTTTCATTTTTGGTTGTGTAGTGGCTCTGAGCTTAGAAGCTGTAGGGACCTCAGATTACCTTGGTGTCTACCAGCCTTCTTATGAGTCTGACCATTTATGAAATCTCCCGTTGTTGAGGAATCCGCTTTGTGTTTTCTCATTTCAAAATTTCGAAAAACTTGTATTTGAAAGTTTGGATTTTTCATTTTTAAAAAGAAAACAAAAGATTGCTTGTTTTTTGACTAATTGTGATTCTGCATAAATTAGTCCTTAGCTCACATTTAGCTAGGTAAAACATCCTCAAAAAGACACTTTGTAAGCTTTGACTTCAAATAGGTTTTTCTAGTTTGTAGAACTCAAGATTAGTCATTTTCATAGTTTTGAGTGTCTTATGAAAAATATAAAAAAAATCTCTTTTTGAAAAAGTTTGTTTTTGTAGTGGTTGAGTGCTTTGAAAAGAAAAGGGAAATTTTTGTGAAATAACTAGTTGTCTCATTTTGGGTGCTTTGGAAAGGAAAAATCTCTTCTTTTAATTTATTTAATTGAGAAATATTTGTGTTTACAAAGTATTTGCATTCTCAAACTCTTTCTTAGTTTAGAAGTTCATCGAAGAGAAAAGATTGTTTAAATCATCTTAGGTGCATCTTTTTAGTGATTTTGAGTCAAGTCTTTACACCACGAGTTTCATCTCCGCCACCTCTTGAGTTAAACAACAACCACTAAAATTAATGCTTAAAGTAAAATTCACCTAGTAACATTTTATTTCTAGGGCTCTGATACACCAACTTAGCTTAGGTTAGTGTCTTGGAGTAGGAGAGTAATTAACTCTCCAAGACAGTAAAAACAAACAAGTAGTTGTATCTTGTGGTAGGAAGAAATCCAATTGTTGCATTTATGCTCTGGGAAAGCTCCTCTTAAAGGAGAAGCACGAGATCGTGTCCGAACCAGTGTGGGAATCAATCCTTCCTCATTGGGAATGACGCCAGATATTCACGTATTAAAAATGGTAAACCTCGGATTAACCATTGTCGAGGAACCTGGGGTCACTTCTTGGTAAACCTTGGATTATGTCAAGGAGTCTTCAAGGGGATTGAGCTTGCTACTCTGCCCTTGCGTGCGTATCGGATCGTAGACTGTTCCCCCAGGTGTATTTGTCTCAGTTGGTAACCTTAGTGGCCATATTCTTTAGGATTCTTCCTAAGGTGACAGTGGTGGGAAGATCCCACTCTACCTGGAGCAGACGTCGACTAGACTCACTTCGATTTTATGGGGGGTTCACTTCTCTTGAGACAGTTAAGTGGAGGAACTTGGTCCAGTCTATTCATTAAGCAGGTTGCCGGGGTAACTGTTCCAACCGCCATTTCTGTATTGAATTCTGCGACGTTGGATTTCATCACCAACTAGTGTTTTTGGTCTGGAAAGTTATTGTTTGTGTGTGTTTGATCTCTAGATTCTTTAGGCGTGTGATTCAAATTTGTATGGTTTTTAAGAGGATTTAGGTCTTTTTCATTGAGATTTTACTTTGTTTGCGTGTGAAGTAGTTAAATTTTTTTAGCTATGGCTGAATTACCAAGACAGTCCCATAGACTTCGAGGCCAGTCTCCTGAGTTTGTAACCATGGCTGATTTATTCAGGAAGTCCCGTACACTTCGGGGCCAACCTCTTGAAGAAGTCTCGAGCTAGCTTGAAGGCTTGAAAGTCCTCGTAAATCCTAGTGGTAGTAAAGTTGGGTCACCTGAAGAAGGAGAGTCTTCATTTGTTGTACATCCTGATTACCAAACTCTAGTAACAGGATACGATCCACAATCGATTTCAGTTTCCGAACTTGCTGGTAGCTTTTCATCTACTAGTGATATAGGTGAAGAACCTGAGATATCTGAACCTGTTACTCCAACATCGGGGTTTGTCTCTCCAACTTCTAGTGGTCCTGATTCACCTAGGGTAGAAAGAGTAATTACCCAAGATCTTCCTTCTGCACTTATTGCTATTGAAGAACTTGCTCCGAAAGAAGAAGTAGGCATCCCTATCCCTGAAAATCAACCTGTTCTTGATCTAAGGGAGCGTGAATCAATTTTTTACAGTCCGCCTAGGAGTACTACTTGGTATCTTTCTTTGACTAATTATTTGGAAAACCCAGGGTTAAGTTTTTCACCACCTCGTGCTCCTTATCATCCTAGAGGTTTTTATACTCCTGTAAATATGTCAGGTCAGTCGTCCATGTTTACTCAATCGCCTGAATCTTTTTTGTACGGCGGTCCTTCTGTTCCCTCTGGGTATCAGTCACTTTCTGGTACTTTTTCGGGAGCATCTCCTCAACCCATTGAGCAAGGGTTACTAACTGGAAACAATGGTACAAAGTCGTTGAGCGTAGAGGACATTCTTATGATGTCAAGTTCTATTCCCAATTCTCAACCTCAGGGTGGCTATTTACCGCCTGGGGGGCAGCCTAAATTAACGCCTGGGGGGCAACCTCAAGGTACACAATTTGCATCTTGAGGGCAACCTCAAGGACAGTACGTACCTACGGTACAGTACGTTCCTCAAGGTCAACCCCAGACTCAATATGTACCCCAAGGTCAACCCTAGTATCAATTTATACCTCAAGGTCAACCCCAGTATCAGTACGTGCCTCAAGGGTATCTACCCCAGGGTCAGTACTCGAACCAAGGTTTCCAACAACCCCAAGGTCAATCTTATGTTCAAGGAACGGGAAATGTACCTTTCAATTATCAATCCTACCCTCAACCCAGTTATGGTCCTCAATATTCTCAACCTGTTATGGGTCAGTAACCCGGAATGAACATAGTGTGGGATCCATCGCAAACCCAACAGGTGTTGCAGCCAAGTGTACAGTTGTCATCTCAAACTGGACAACCCTTAGTTTCTGGTACACCCCAGCAACTAGTCCAATCTAACATTCAAACTTCTGTACCTTCAGTAGTTTCTCAGTCTGGGCCTACTGCGCCTCGTACTCCATCTCAAACGACTGCTGCAACTGCCGCAACATCTGTTCAATCTACCCCACCTACTTCTAGAGTATCGACAGCTCCGATTTCTACTGTTCTTGTATCTACTCCTTAGACATCTTTACCACCATCTGGATCCATGATTCAAACTACGGTTCAGATGCCTGTAGGACAACCTGGTTTAAGTACGGTTGTCACAAGTCAACCACAATTCGCCTATCAACCGTACTAGGGACAGTACCAATTCGGTCCTGCTGTCCAACAGCAAGTTTATCAGTATCAACCGTATCCTAGGTACACTTATCAACAACCTCAAGAACCCCAGTACGGTCCGGTTAATCCTGGTTTTCCGGGAGGATACAATATCCCGAAAGCGATTCCTATTCCTAGTTACCCCGGATATCCTCCTCCTGGGGCTGGTCTCATGACCCAGAGTTTTAGGGATCCTAAAGTTACCATTTATCGCAACTTTGGACTTACCAGAATTGTCACGCCTAACGAACGATCCCATTAATTATCTTCCGCTTTGGCCGCCAATGCCAAATAAGTTGCCCAGTGACATTCCCAAGTTCGAAGGTAAATCAGGAGAGGACCCATCAAACCATGTGATGACTTACCACCTCTGGTGTGCATCTAACTCCATCACAGATGATTCGATCCGTCTTAGACTTTTCCAGCGCACTCTAATTGGTCTCGCAGCCAAGTGGTACATTGAGTTACTGCGAGGCACCTTTTATAATTTTAGTCAGTTAGCTACCTCATTTTTAACTCATTTCCAGTTGCCAGTCTGATATGACAATGGCACGGAATTGTTAACTTCGCTAAAACAATCGACTTCCACCTACATTTCAGATCATATTCATGAGTGGAGACGTCGACGTCGTTTAATGAAGGTATTTATTCCGGATCAAATCTTGGCTGAGTGGCTTGTAAAATATTTGTTGCCAAAGATCACTGAAGATGTTGCTAAAGCCAGAGTGGTTACTGAGGAGCAAGTCATTTCTCAAGCACAGTATCTTGACTTGGTTTATACTCAGTCAGGTACGTTACACGAAAAGATCCCCGATCTTCCCAAGTAAAATCAAATCGCTGCAGCTCCTTCGGGATCTCATGCCACTGATGGTATGATTGGTATGGTTAACACTAAAGGTAAGAAGAAATCCTCCAAGAATTCTTCTCCTATTATAACCTTGCCTAATTCCCCAATAGGAGATTCTTCTGCAGAGATTTCCGCCGATATTCACGTTGTAGAATCATCTACAGCTAAATCAAAATCCGGTGGGAAGAAGAAAGGAAAGAAGAAGAATAAAATGGACAAAAGTTCAAAGGAGAAACTTGAAAAGGAGGAATCTAATGATGAAAAGCGCAAACCTCGTTATCCATGTCTCATTTTTGACGATGAACATTTTACAAGAGACTGCCCTCATCGTGCAGAGGTTGCGAAGATCGTTAAAGGTTCCCAAACTCCTGCTGTTTTGAAGGATCCATTTCCAAGTCAAGACAGCAAGATGATAGGTTCTTCCTCAAGTGCCAATGAAGAACCCATATTAATGATGTCCCATGTTAGGATTGCGACTCGATCACAAGATTATGGTAGTAAAAGTCCTGTTGATGGTAAAGAAGCAGAATCTTCTCATTCTAACCCATCAACCTCAGCTCCCGGTTCTGATCCACTACAGATCGAGAAACCTAACCCGGACTTGGTAATCAAACTACCCGCGAAGGGTATACTTCGAAAGTCAGCTTTCAATCCACACGCGAGAGCGGCTCAGAACTATAACATTGTTGAGGATTTAGCTATTTCACCCTCAGCAATGTCGGCTTTGCAAGTGCTGCAATCATGTCCAGCACAGCGTAAATTACTTTTGTCGGCTATAGGAGCTGTTGACGTTCAGGACCCGAACCTAATAATTTTCGATCTAGAAAATAGTACACCATGTCTCCCTCATCAAATGGCTTTCCAGATCCCATTAATAGTAAAAAACAGGCCTATTCATCGGACTGTAATTGATGAGGGAGCCTCAACGTGTATTATGTCGATACAGTGTTGGAGATCGCTTGGTTCTCCTTCACTAAATCAATCCCCGACAATTCTTAAGGCCTTTGATGGCCGTGGGTTTCATCCTTTCGACATTCTACAGGATTTGCCTATAGGGGTTGAAGGAAAAACCATTAGTCTAGATGTGGAGGTGGTTGACGCCCCTCTAGACTACAACCTTCTCTTGGGTCGAAGTTGGTCTTACACTATGACAGCGGTCGTTTCATCGGTCTTTCGAATAATAAAGTTTCCACATAATGGAAAGATCGTAACAATAGACCAGCTGGCTTACTTTTCATCCGACCCAGCCTCTTCGGAAAGTATTCAGCATGTTGGTAAAACGACTATCCCATATACGGATGTTGGAGTAGGATTAGTTAAAGATGCCGGTTTACTAGGAACTTTTCCTTTTCCTCCAATCAATGCATCATCTTCATTTGCAACTATTCATATGATTACATCAGACACCATTATTTATGATGATCCTTGGATCATCCCTTCTGAATCTAAGATAGACTCATTTGGTAATTCCATGCCTTTGAGTCCATATGAAATTGCCTATGAAGTCGTGCAGTGTTTTGCCGACCTGGGTTCAACCGAAATTGACTTAATGAATGTGGTCCGTGAGGAATCACTTTTCACATCAACCTCGGATTTAGCTACGTTTTCCGAACTTGTTCACTCTGATGAGCAAATTCATGAAATCCTATGTGTAGATGATTTACCATGGGAAGATCTCCATCACAGATCTTCGTTTTTACCTGAGGATGATCGTTTTGAAAATGATTCCTCATCAATTTTTACAACTGAATATGTCAAGGAACCTCAGAATCCAATGAAACATCCCGATTCAGAGTTAAATTTGGGAAACATCTCTCGAACTATTCCTATTGACATTTCGGTTAAGCCTGGAATTGTTGAAAACATTCATATAGGTGCCTCGTGTACAAATGACGAAATTCAATTATATAAGGCCCTATTTCAAGAATTCTGCGATGGGTTTGCCTGGTCCTATGAGGAAATGCCAGGAATTGATCCCGCGATTGTTGTTCATGAGATCAAGACTTACCCGGACACTAAATCTGTCCGGCAACGTTTGCGTCAGATTCACCCACGAAAAGCTGCTGCAATTAAAGCAGAAGTTTAAAACTGTTGAAAGCAGGTTTCATTTATCCGATCCCGTTAACAGATTGGGTATCGAATATTGTTCCGGTTAACAAAAAGCAGGGAACAATAAGATTATGCATCGATTATAGGGACATTAATCGAGCCTATCCAAAGGACAATTACCCAACTCCCTATATCGATCAAATCATTGATGATTGTGCCTGCAGCGAAATATTTTCCTTTATGGATGGTTTTTTCGGATACAATCAAATCAACATTCTACCTGCCGATCAACCAAAAACGGATTTCATTTGTCTATGGGGGACATTTGCTAAATTGAAAATTGCCTTTTGGGCTTAAGAATGCCAAAGCAACTTTTCAAAGGGCAATGTCTTATGCGTTTCATGACATCAAACACATTGTGCAACCATATTTTGATGATTTGCCTGCTCACTCTTTACATCGAGCTGATCACCTTGTCCATTTACGAGAAATCTGTATGAGGTGTAGGCATTATCGTATTTGGTTGAACCCACACAAATATGTCTTCTGTATAGAAATGGGTCGATTGCTGGGATTTGTAGTTTCGAAAGCCGGCATTCGCGTTGATCCCTCAAAGGTCGAAGTTATCATCAAATTGCCTCCTCCTTCGAGTCTTCGCCAACTCCAAAGTTTGCAGGGGAAAGCAAACTTTTTACGACGATTCATTCCTAACTACATCGAGGTTACAAAGTGTTTTACCCAGTTCTTGAAGCAAAATAGTCAATTCTATTGGGATGAGATAGCTCAGAAATCTTTTGATGCACTGAAACACGCGTTGACCCATGCACCGTTGTTGCATCCTCCCAACTACAACCGGGATTACTTCTTGTATCTCACCGCCTCCCATTCCACCATTGGAATGGTCTTAGTTCACGAAGATGAATTCGGAATGGAACATGTGATATATTACCTTAGTCGAATGTTAAATCCAACTGAGCTAAAATACTCACATGTGGAGAAATTGGCATTGGGAGCTGTTCAAGCTATCCAACGTTTTTGTCACTACATTTTACTACGTAAAACTACGGTAATTTCAGATTGCAACCCTATGATTTACATTTTGACCAAACAATTGCTACGGGGCAAGTAAAATAAATGGATCGTTATCCTGTAGGAGTTCGACTTGGAGTTTGAGAAATCTAAGTCTAAGAAATCTTTATTTTTTGCGGAGTTAATGTGTGACTTCCCGCGTGCTGACACAGAAACCGTGGCAGAGGAGCCCATTGCGGACGAATATTTGTTTCTAATCAGCACTTTAGATCTGTGGTATGGGGATATCATCGTCTATCTCTAGACCCAATCCTTTCGGCCAGAAATTTCAAGGTCGGAACGTCGGAGAATTCGATTCTAGTCCCAACAATTCAAAATTATTGGAGATACTCTTTATCGCCATGGGGTGAACTCTATTTTTCGACATTGCTTAACTCACGAAGAGGCTGAAAGGGTTCTAAATGGCTGTCACTCTGGAGCGTGTGGCGGTCATATGTCTGGGTATGCCACAGCCCAAAAGATATTGCGCGCTGGCTATTTCTGGCCATCCTTGTTTAAAGATTGTATTACAGCGGTCCGAAAATGCCAAAACTGCCAGATTTTTTATCGTAAGATGCGCACTCCACCTACTCCTCTCCACCCTATAATTGCCGTTGGTCCTTTTGCCAAATGGGGTATTGATTTTATTACATGTAACCCTCACTCGGCCGAGGGGCATGCGTATATCATCCTTGCGGTAGATTATTTTACTAAGTGGGCCGAGGCGATGCCTACATTCGAGTCAGATGGCAAAACAGCTGCAATTTTCATGTTCAATCATATAATTGCTAGGTTTGGTGTCCCACAAGCGATAATCACTGATCATGGGTGTCATTTTCGAAACGTTATGATGACCAAACTTACAGGCCAGCTTGGTTTACGTCACGATAGTTCAACCCTTTATTATCCACAAGCGAATGGTCTGGTTGAATCCATCAACAAAGTTTTAGTTATCATGATCTGATGAATCATTGGGATTCATCGGTCGAATTGGCATAACATGCTATTTTCAGCACTTTGGGCGTACCAAACTTCAGTAAAAACATCAACAGGGTTCACTCCTTTCCAACTAGTCTATGGTTTGGAAGCTGTGTTACCCATTGAATGCGAAATCCCGTCACTGCAAATGGCCATCAAGTTACTTCCAGCCACTTCCGAAGAGGAAAAGTGTTTGTTATACTTAGCTCAATTAGATGACAATCGACGTGATGCTGCATTAGCGATCGAGACTCACGCAAAACGTATGAAAGCTTAGTATGATCGAGATGTGACCCTTCGAAATTTTTCGGTAGGAGACCTAGTGTTATTATATGATCAAGCCAATGATAAATTAGGCGCTGGAAAATTCGTTCCTATGTGGCATGGTCCCTATATTGTCAAGCGAAAGCTAGCAAAAGGGGCCTATGAATTGGTAGACTTTGACCGGGACTCTTTAGGTAAACCCAGAAGTGGTCGTTACCTGAAGAGGTATTATGCTTAAAAGAATGGGTATGGAGATTTTTTTAGTTAGATTAGTTTTTCTTTCTAGCTAGTGTGTTTTAGTTTAAAAAGTGTGCTTAGCTTAGAGAGTGTTTTTCCGTCATTATTCCTGCTTATCTTGGTGTTACTCTTGATATTGCAGATGTCGATGCCTCTCCAAACATACATTGGATTTACTGATGGTGCTTGTCGTAATACACGGAACATCTCTTCCGCAGCTTGGGTTATCTATTCGCCCTCTGACGAGTTAGTTTCTATGCATGGGGTAAGCCTCGGTCAAACAACAAACAACATTGCAGAGTATAGTGCAGTGATTGACTTATTATCTGAATCTATTTCATTTGGGATTCGGAGTTTGATAGTGACGTTAGATTCTAAACTCATTGTATTACAGCTTAATAGAGTGTATGCCATTAGAAATCCAGTGTTATTGAGATTATTTTTGAGAGTGCGTCTCTTGGAACGTGAATTTGATTACATTGAATATCAGCATATTCCAAGGTCTTTAAATACATTAGCAGATGCAATTGCTTCTCGAATTTTAAATAGACATTTGCAATAATCATACATGTGAATTTAAAATCATTCCATAACATGATTTACAAGATAAGCCTGTAATAGTGATATATATATAAGAGTGTGTCAAAAAATACATCGTCCTCGATCATAAGTTGAAAAACACCTTATGATCGGCAAAAATGATAAGTACAAAAAACAAAATGTCACATGTGCCCACAATAGGCGATCATCCTATCACTGGTGATGATCTCTATAAGAAACCACTGCACGGGCCACCTTGCAAAGGAACCTCATAAAAGGTCCCGGGACTCCAATCACATAGTGCTGAAGTCGACGAGGAATGTCGTCTATAGTGGTCTCAGGAATATCTCCTGTCAAGCACTCGAGATGACCCTCCAACTCGGCCAAAACCTCTGCTGATTCATCCTGCGGGGCTGGCACGTGTTCAACCGATTGCTTCCTATCGAAAGGCTGGAGAGCGGCTGGTCGCTGTGGACCCACATCTGCATTTGAAATTTTTACTATCAGTTTTGAGACGATGGAAAAATAAAAAAAATAAAAATAGGAAAAAGTTGAAAAGGAGTTTACCTGACTCGTCCCACTGCTCTCCTGTTGGAAGAGCCATGTCTGGGTCACCATGAAAATCTATCCCAGCGTAAGGGAAGTCCTGAATGGAAAAGACCTGGTTTTCCAACCATTGGAAATACTCAGGTTTGAACCGAGCAACCTCTGTCCTCTCGTCCGGGTGACGGGCCATGACTGCGACCCATCGCATCAGTTTGGGCTCTCGAGGAAGCCCAGCTCCAACAGTAAGGTGTTGTGGATCAGCATAGGAACCTTCTCCAGGCCAAAACTCACGACCAAAACCCCATAACCAAAGGTCTTTAGTTGTCCGCTCTTGGCCCTGGTCAGTCGGCCTTTCACATTGGCCAGCACAGCATTGCACCAGTTGAAGATGGTGCCTCGAAAGAAATCAACTACCATACGCATCTGGGATCCTGTGGCAATATGTAATGCGGCAGCTCCGCAAAGTCTGGTGACAGTAAACACAATCACCATGAGTTCAGGACGGGATATGGTCTTTATGTCTATCCCTTTGTCTCTAGCCTAGCTGTTGCAGTACTCTAGCCTGAGGCTATCGACAGACTGGCCACCTGGCCTAGTCCCCTGCAGAGTCAAGTCTTTGCCTCTCTTAGGCAAACCAGTCAAGAAATAAATGTTCGCCGGCTCGATTTCGAGCTGGTGGCTGCCAATGAAGAAGCATTGGTCCTGTATGCTCCATCTGTCAACCAGCCACTGTAAGAAATCCACCTGAGCCCTCATGCCAGGAATGGCCCAGAATTTGTATAGTCCGAACGCCCTCAAAGCATCAAGTGAAGGCTGATGATTACATGCGGCAGCATCCACGTCCTCATGCTCTCGTTCATGCCAATATAGCATGATGTACTCTCTGCATCAAGTATAAAGATTAATTAAGTTGCTAGAAAATATTTTGTTTGGTCCATTTTTGAGAATCTTTGGGTTCAAAACCCTTGCGGCGGGGTACACACCCTCCGCGTTAGACACAGTGCGTGGGTCCGCACTTTGTCTACATGGAAGGTGCGGACCCCGAGCTTTTTCCCAATGGAGAAAAAGTCGGGGTCCGTGGGTCTGCAATGGTAAACCTGCGGACCCCCGCGCGTGGGTTTTGCACCTAAAAACCCTCCCAAAAAATAAAATGGACTAAAAGAAAAAACTAAACGGTTGAAAATGAAGAGTAGGATGATGTGGATTACCTGGAGAAGACGGCGCTCGATTCCGACGGTTGGATTTTCCACAATCTTCACGGGAAGTTTTCTAAGCAAAAGCACTATTTTCTCACCCAAACTCAAACGGTAAAAATGAATCGAGAAAGGCCCTTTTTATAAGTTTTTTGAGTAAATAAATCGCAAATTTGTTTATGTTTCACTTTGAAAAGGTATTTTGCGACGCTTTTATCTATTTCAAACAGGTATGAGTAATGTTTTTGTTTTTCTGCAGAATAAAGGATTATTCAGGTGAAATCTATCATTTTTGACAGAAAAACATGTAGAGTCATATTTAAACTCTTTTTTGACTCCTAAAACATGAAAAGATTGCTGACTATTTCTTTTAAACTCATTAAAACAGAATTAAAAGATGGTCCACTTACAGCTCTTTTCCGGCCGTAAAAACATGAAAAGATCGCCGGATTTTTGTCGTTTCGAATTCGATATTGGTTATAAAACGACATGTCATTGATCACTTTTTTACTTTTTCGGGTCAAAGGCACTAATAATGAAAATTAATCCTTGGTCGTAAAAGATCAAGCGGTTCTCTCAAGTATTATTTTATACTTTTTTCGGGCTTGGGAGACACAAATTTACGAAAAAGGTCAACCCTCGAGTCTTCTTAAGTTTTTTCAGACTCTCTAAAATTGAAAAACGCCGAGTTTCTCCTATACTGGACTCGTTAAAATTTCACAGTAAAGGACCTGTTCAATTACAAACAGGAACGAACCACTCCTTCTTAGGGTTCAAATTTAAACTAAGTTGGACTCATCCGAAGGATGAGCTTATAATCAAGCAAATGTTATCTTCCTCAAGCTTATCAAAAATAAAGAGGTACTTGCCAGAAATGGTGGCGGAAAAGAGAGAAAAATGAGTCTGTTTGTCATACTTTGTAACCACTCTTGAACACGACACTTTTATTCACCTCGGTTGGGAAATCCTTTGCCTAACAGTTGATCAAACCACATTGAAAGTCTTCAGCCGGTTTCTGGGTATTAACTTTGGGTCAATTGTCACCAAGCCATCTGTCGTGTCGTTATGTGTTCAAGAGGTCACTGCCAATAAGCCATTCATCTGCAAAATATCTGTCATCCATCTTGACCATCCCTGAGTCAGTCCTTGCAACTAAATTTCTTCAACTTGATCTATGATTTCGTGTTGTGCGCTTGCCTACGATGGATCGCTTTCTATCGACATCAGCTCATTATCTAGAAAGATGATCTAGGAATCATCAGTTCCTTGAGATCTGCATGCCTCAATGGCAGGCTTCTCGCCTTTGACGACAGTTTACATCTTTGACTTTCGATCGAAGGATTCCGTGATATGTTCGACATCAACACATTTATTCACATCTCATGGATTGTACTGGGTACTTTGAGAGCCATTGACATCACTGGTGGTTTCTCTCACACTTGTTAATAGTTTACATCATTGACTGGTAATCAAGTGGTTTCTACCATGTTCAACATCAACACATTTATTCGCATGGATAGAATCGTACTATTTCGGGAAGTAGAAATGAAGACCCTGGATCTAGTTTCCACCATCCAGGCTGCGAGGAATTTTGTATTCATTATATTGTGAACTATTCATAAATAGATGGATGTGCCCATACTGTGTTCACATGAGTCTATACTTGTGATGTTTTACAAAATGATTCCTATATCAGAGCAGTAGATAGTTTTCTAGTTAGTTTTGATCTGAGTATGGGAATGCCTACCTCAGCAATGATATGATCTCATATATATATCCTGCATTGAATGTTTTTACAGGTTCTGACCGGGCTCTCCACAAGATGATCCTCGAAATGATAAAGTACTTCACTCTTCCTATATGATAAATGAAATCTTCATCTACTACAGACTTCGCACTTTAGGAGGCAATCTGTTACACAAAAATATCGTCACTATGATTATTTACAGTTAGTATGGGTCTATCATCACTTGTACTATCCTCCTAAGCAATTCTAAGACCTCAGCTCTTCAAATCAAGCTTTGGAAACGGGAGAAAGACATTAAAAATCAATGTAACTCTGGTTCCGCACTTTCTCTCATAGTCACCTGCGGTACCACACCTTATGTGTACAAAAGCTGCGTACCTACCCGCTCTATCCCTAATGTTGTAGGTGCGGACCCCTGTGAAAGTCAAAAGGCACAAGTTTTATCTTAAAAGACTCACTTTGGGTTAATTCTAGAGTTTTTTAGAAGGAATTTTGACGTGGATTGTTCGCTCCGAGGTGGTTCATGCATCCCAAAAGAGAAGGAGCTAATCCCTTGACTAAAGGAGCTATACCTTTGAAGGAGGACCTAGTAACTTGCCTGCATTGCACTATAAATACAGGCATTGGGGTGAGGACTAAAGAGGTTAGAAGCTGAACATTTTGAGGGTAAATGCTGGTGAAATTAAGACTTCCTAGTTGAGCTTAAGAGGAGAGATCACATACCTGTTTGGCTTCTTTGGGGAGTGAGTGAAACTTGTCAAAGTAGAGGAGACTTCTTGTTGGACCCTGGGAGGAGCTTGTACAGCGTCAAGGCGAAGGTTGTAAGGTTCTTCTTCTTTTGAATTAATACAATCAAACTCATTTTTCTCAACGAGTATCTTATGTTATTTGTTTCATGGACTTCTTTACTTTCATGTTAAATATGTTTTATGCAATTGGTTTTTCAGGTGCTATTTAATTTGTTTGCCTTGTTTGTGTTTGCAGATTCACGAAAAGGAGCTCATTGGAATCAAAGGAGCGAGGGCATCCGCAAGCTTGCATTGGACCAAAGGTAGGCCCTAAAAAACACTTGTTTGCTATTGTTTATTAAAGCATATTTAGAGAAAGATAGTGTCTGGTTGGTTTGCTTGTCATTAGGTCTTCTTTAGATTCTAGGAAGGTCTATCTTGTCCGCAAGATCGACTTATTCCGTGCGACAACAAGTTGAAGAACATGTGATCATGCTGATGTGCACAAGGACCCAGCTACTTTTGCTTATGCAACTAGAGTTTATGCCAAAGCCACTAGCTTGAGTGTTTGCTTCCTCATATATGTGAATGACCGAATGACAAAGGAACTACAAGTGGCCAAGAAAGGAGGAGACTTAGTGACAATGTCCGCCTGAGCTGAACTTAAGAATGCAATACTAGATGAAGTATTGTCCTTGGACACAGTCATGTGAGCATTGTACTCAAAGTTCGGTACCGTGCATCAAGAAGTCATTCATATTCACAGATGGAAACATTGATTTGTGAGAATAGATCACATATCGAATAACATACATGCTTTTGTTGACAACATTAAGGCATGGACAATGATGTGCAAGGAATCCCCACTTCATTTGCCCAAGATGATGAGGGCCAATGCGGTAGATATGCAAGCACGTATCCAGAGTCAGATCGAGAACTATGAGGACCTACCGCAACTCATCACTAGCATACAGGCTTCCCATGCATGAGTATTCAAGAGCATGGAGGTTTTCATACACACACATGAGATTCCATCACTTGGGACTCTCACCCAAGAGAAGACTAAGAAGCAGGTCCAACATGAGCTTGACTCGTACTTCGACAATTTGATGCGCGTCGCCACTAGTCCACACTTGCCTATCACTGCAGACATCATGCATAAGTATGTTGCTGGTCCAGCCACATTGAAGACAATGATGTGCATGCTTTCATATGAGTTGGACGGAGGAGCCCAAGAAATGTACCAGGATGCCATGGAGGAAAGGTTCAGGTTCAGGTTCAGGGATGTCAAGGGTCACCCTAGCCTTTGCTATAAATAGTCCCTCATAACTCACTGTATAGGCTTTTGGTTAGCCAAATTTCTACTAAGACTATCATGAAGAAGGCTTGGATAGTATTGTAATGCACCTTGGCTTCTCCACTACACGGAGCTAGTACATCTCTTTGGAGGAGCAGGTGGATGTGGCTATAACGTTCCACTGTTGGGGATAGTAGGTTTACACGTGTATTGTATGATTGTGACTTACACTTATTTAATAATAAGAGCAAAAACATTTTCATTCATATGTTGTTATTGTAGTTGGACTATTCTGGTTGCCTTAATGATATATGTTGTTTAACTTACATACTTGTGTATGAACTAATTTGTATGCAATTATATGAATCTTGTTGTTAATGTGTTGCATATTTTATTAATGTTGTCATCGTCCATGTCGAATCCTATGTCGGACATCAGACAAACCTTTCACATCAACCTTGCTATATCAATCGTCACACTCGTCTTGGACCAATCCGTGAGTGTTGTTCATGTTATCTTACCTTGTATGTTGGGACTACTCATCTGAGTGGATTGCACTTGTAGAAGCTGTGCATGTCCTTTGTGTGGTGTGTTGCTAGCCAAGTTTCGATTGAACCCTTTCAACCTGGAACTCACCTTCACCTTCCTCTCCCTTCGAAGTGTTGGAACCTCTCATACACATTCATTGAATCTCTGCATCAGTCACACCCTTGATAATAACAGAGTTATCTTACTTGCCTCTGTGCGACACCGTGGATAAGGCATTACCTTACGACCCACTACTGGGACTCCTACACCAAACGATCTGAGTTCTAATTGGGAATTCTTACCGAGGAAATCCCCATGACATGTTGGCAGGTCCAGCACTATCAAAACTTTGAAAAGGATTAACAATCTTAATAATAAGTTGCAGGCATGTAAAAATAGGCATCATGATAAATTAGTAAATACTGCCATAAAATCTAAACAATATTTTGAATGACTTGAAATTGAAATCGTATCCCTATGATCATGTTGGGTGATTTAATTGTTAGTTGAATCCCTCTCCTTAATTTGTCGACCCGGGGTTTGTGAACTGATGAGGTATATGTGTACTATATGTACTAGGTGATTATTACTCATAATAGATTAATATAATGTAAGAAAATTGAAACTAATTACAAATAAAATAATGAAAGAAAATGAAAATCAAGTTCACATGTTATCTCTCAAGCATGTTCTCTCTCAATCACTTTCTCTCTCAAAGACTAGCTCTACGAAAACCAACAATTCTAATCTAAGCTATGAAATGAAAAAGCAATTTAATCTAGTAGCCTATGAGATTACTAATGTGAGATTACTAGTGTGCCAATCCAATCCAAACACAAGGAAATTAAATCAATCTTAACAAAGAACCATAAAACATATAATCAAAATAACATAAAAGAAACTAAACTAAACTTGCATAAATGAAAAAGTATAAAATATTTACAACAAAGGAAAGAGGTGTGCAAGATACGTTTGATGGGGGGCCTCCGCTCCTCAGTAAGCACACTGAATGATTACCAAATCTTGGAGTTCAAAGCAGCAACATGTATTCCATAAAATGAAGTTGGGGAAATCTTCAAAGATATTACAATAATTAAACTCTCTTCCTCTTTATTTTCACTTTACAAATTACATATCTTGTATGGAACACCTTTGTATGAAGGATGCAGTCCTATTTATGCAAAAAACTAAGATAACTAATCAATAAATTTATATCCACATTTATCTCTTGTGGTTACAACCAATCACCTAAAAAATATGAGATACAAATCCTCTCAAAATTCTCTCCTATTTTTGATAGGAGACACATATCAAAACATCCATGATTCTTCTCCTTTGAATGTGCTTAGTCAATGATACAAATCTTCTTCAAATATTCCACAAATATTCATGAGTTGGAATTGAAATTCGAATTTGTGGTTGAGTGGCCAAATAAGACTCTTCTAGAATCTTCAAATAGGCCTACAATATCATAAAACTCATACCACTTTTATATATATATGAAAACATGTTAATTTCCTAATATTTAATCATAAATTCTCTTAAAATACTTAAAATAAATGACCTGGAAAATAATAATGATAAACCCATATGATCATGAAAATGGTTATTAATGTAGGGTTATGGAGCTACAAAATATGGTAAAGAGTTACGGAATATGGTAAAATTATGAAGATGAGGGTAAAAGAGGATGACATTTTTGAGGCCCAACATTTCCCCCCAACTGAAGATGTTGCATGTCCTCATGCAACTTTGCATTGATTCCATTAACCATAAGTTGATCTTCTTGAAAAGTTTTTCTTCTATATGAACTTTGGTTTTTTATTGATTCTCTTTTAACTTTGCATAATCATATCATTTGATAACTTTATTCTCTTTTCAAATTGTACTTTGAAAGACATTTGATTGCAACATATTTTTTATGGTTGGTTCTTGTGTGACAATAAAAAATTTATGAGTATAGTTTCTTGTATAACAATACTTTTCTTATTTTTGTTGCATCAAAATACTTGAAAATATTGAGAATTCCTTTTTAAGGCCCCATAGTGGTTGCCAACCATTTAATGTGATTATCAATTCACCATTGAAAAACATATAAACTTTTGGAATCAAAATGAAATAATAGTCGATTGGTAAAAATATGTTGGTTAGGATGAAATGAAATGTGACATGTGAATATGAATTGATATCCCTCACCCCCAAGTAAAGGTGTTTTCAGTTTTTGGAGAATGATAAAGGGAATATAAATGTGGTGAGGGATTTTCGAAAATCACAATTTCAGTATTTAAGGAATTACATGATTAATTATTAGAAAACAACATACCTTCACCACCTAAAAAGTGGACAAGTGATATATATAGAAGAGTGTGGTTGTTGTTGTTGGATCATGGAATGTGAAGTAAAAAAAATTGATCTACTTTTTCTTTCTCTTGATTGTATGAATAGAGGATGAATCTAATCTAAAATTGGAACCTTTATTACTAGCACAATGCTACGACTATTGAATTTTGAGCTGAGTCCTTTTGCAAGCTGCTGAAATCATATAGTCTTCATTCATCCCCACTCAGTGGCATAATTCTTATCTATCTGAATAGATGTTTCAATGTCAAACATATAAAAGGTATTGTTGGATTACTAGCCAATAATGACTTCCATTAACCAAAATGAGACTACTCACCATCAACGTCAATGAGAGTCAAGATTCCTAATTACATATTACTAGGTACGAATAGATGTGTCGTAGTCGAGTCACCTAGAAGATTCAACAAACATGGGACATTGATGTATTCCCATCGTTTATTGGTGAGAGAACTTGAAATTAAGGCATTCAAGCCTCAAGGTACTTGAAATATCTCTATTCTTGATCCTAGATGATGTGTCAAAGTCGATGGGTCAAGACTTGTTAAAAGGGAGGCTTTAATGAATCCTCTGTCATCTAATGCAAGTATAAAATAATAATTTGAAGGAACATAGATAAAATATTTTCATTATGAATAAAGTTTTATTTGATAGAAAGGAAGAAGAAAATGGGGTGACTCAGCTTTGTAAGGGAGTTGAATGACTTTACTTTTGGGTTAAGGGTGAGTGAAAATGAGGTAGGAAAGTATACAGATTGCAAAAGGAAAATGAGTTTTGAAATCATGGTTTGGCAGTAGGGAGATGGAAATTTATGGATCAATTATAGGCTTAGAATGACTAGAAATGGTGTAATGGATTTGATTTGAAATTGAATGAACATGCTCTTCTAAAAGAAACCTTTTCTTTAAAAGGAAATCATGCATATAGTGATATTATTTCATCGTCCTAGAACTAACAAAAACTTAGCGGTTTTCTGAAATAAAATGTAATACTATTGAGAGAGAGGTGATTAGTCTCTCTTTATATGATATATACAAAAAAAAACTCAAAAATAGTAATAATAATAAAATTTCAAGGAAGAAAAATTATATGCACTTTTACCTATTTGGAGAGTGATACGTTGGACTACTTGTTGGTGTTTTGTTGGTGACATATTCATTTTTTTGCTATCTCAAATATTGATGAAAACTCTTTCATTTTGTAGATCTCATCGAGATATTTCCAATGAAGTTTGATCAGCAAACATTTATGTCGTATGAAAGAGATATCACTGTTTGATGTGTGTATGAAATAGGAAAAAAAATTTGTATGGGTTCAAATGGCAGCAGCAGAAGGTACCACGTGGCAACATGATGTTGATGTGGGTGCTAAAGTGGGAAGATGATGTGGCATGCTAACTTCGTAAGCTGATGTGGTGAAGTGACATGGCTTGCTAACTGGACAGTGTCATGACAATTGGTGGCCAATCACGGGTACCATGTGGAAATGATAGTTTGTTCAAATTGTCATAATTTTAGAAAAAAATACAAAAATGTAAAATAGTTAACAATGTGTCTCTATCCAATTTTGAAAGTTAGACCTCTTCTCCACAAATTTAATGCTTCACCAATAGACCACACGACAAATTTGTGATAAGCTACTGAACTGCCTCAATTTTGCAGCTAATGACTGATTTTGCAGCTACCGAATTGTGTCGATTTTGCAACTAATGATTACTTTTCCAGCTACCAAATTGTACCGATTATGTAGCTATAGGTTCCGAGATTGCACTTGAAGAGAAAAATGTATGCACAACGGAATGTATGGACATGTACATAACGTCTAATGATGAAGTCACCATAAGTACTAGTCCCTCACATTTTTAGCACAAAAAGGGATGGGAATAACCAACCCACAAGAGAATAAGATGCGTGAGTCACGATCCCTACTAAAAATTCCGATTCTCATCCAATCACAAGAACTCCACGAAACAGAACAATGATTCAACCAATTTGTTAAATTGATAAAAGGCCACCACAAATGTTAATTAATTAAAATTTGTTTTGTTGCCAAAAAAATGCAACCATCAATTATTTTAACATGCCAACTATTTTATCATTGCTCTATAATTTTGGCCGAATAGTGCAAGGCTCTACTAGAATTAGATTTACAGTTTTACATAGGTGCTTATTTTGAAAGTATCAAATCACAAACCCCAGGTTGAAAATTTAATGACAAGGATTTAACTCGCAATTAAATAACTCATAGTTAAATCCTTGTCATTAAATTTTCGACCTGGGGTTTGTGAACTGATGACGTATACGTGTGCTATATGTACTAGGTGATTATTTCTTAGAATGGATTAATCTAATGCAAGAAATTTGAAACTAATTACAAAGAAAATAATGAAAGAAAATGAAAATCAAGTGCACATGCCCTCTCTCAAGCACGTTCTCTCTCAATCACTTTCTCTCTCAAAGACTAGCTCTATGAAAACCAACAATTCTAATCTAAGCTATGAAATGAAAAAGTAATTTAGTATAGTAGCCTATGAGATTACTAATGTGAGATTGATATTGTGAGATTACTAGTTTTCAAATCCAATCCAAACATAAGGAAATTAAATCAATATTAACAAAAAAATGTAAAGCATATAATCAAAATAACATAAAAGAAACTAAACTAATCTTGCATTAATGAAATAACATAAATATTTTCAAAAAAGGGGCCCTCCACTCCTTAGTAAACACATCGAAAAATTATCAAAACTTCGAGATCAATGTAGCAACATGCATTCCATAAAATGAAGTTGGAGAAAGTTCCAAAGATATTACAATAATTAAACTCTCTTCCTCTCTATCCTCACTTTACAAATTACATATCTTGTTTGGAACTCCTTTGTGTGAAGGATGCACTCCTATTTATACAAAACCCTAAGATAACTAATCAATAAATGTAGATCCACATTTATCTCTTGTGGTTACAACCAATCATGTAAAAAGATGAGATGCAAATCGTCTCAAAATTCTTTCCTAGTTTTGATAGGAGACACATATAAAAACATCCATCAACCTTCTCCTTTGAATGTTCTTAGTTAATGATACAAATCTTCCACAAATATTCCACAAATCTTCATGCCTTGGAATTGAAATTCGAATTTGTGGTTGAATGGCCAATTAGGACCCTTTTACAATATTTAAATAAGCATACAATATCATAAAACTCATACCACTTTTAAATATATAGGAAAACATGTTAATTTCCTAATATTTATTCATAAATTCTCCTAAAATACTTAAAATAAATGACTTGGAAAATAATAATGATAAACCCATATGATTATGAAAATGGATATTAATGTATGGTTATGGAGCTACAAAATATGGTAAAGAGTTACAGAATATGGTAAAATGATGGAAATGAGGGTAAAAGAGGATGACATTTTGGAGGCCCAACAGATCTTATCTTGAAAATTCAAACAAATGAAATAAAGAGCTACTTAAAGTATTTGAAGAACAAGAAAATGGGTTGAAGGAAGAGATTATCAAATTAAAAGAACAATTGAAATAAGGAACAAAGGTTGAAGAAGGAATGGAGAAGCAATATCTGGAAAAGGAAGAATAGTGTCAAAGACTAGAGGTTGAGGTAAACATTCTAAAAGGTGAATTAGAATAAAAGTATAAACACTTTAAATTTCAATATAGTACTAAGATTATGGATAACATTCTTAGTAGTCAAAGGTCTCCATCCATTAAATATGGTCTTGTTTCTCATGAAATTGTAAAAGGAGAATATAGCTCACATGCTTATGCAAACAACTATGAGATTAACAAAGCCAAAACTGAAGGATTTGGTAAGAATTCAACCAAAACACCAACCAAAGAAAGAAAAGTTTCAAAGGAAATCATTTGCTCCTAACTATATAAGTATCAATTGATTATGTCATCTAGAAAAATGGTATTCAATGCCTTATCTATCATACCTTTGGACACTTTGCAGCCAACTATAGAAGCAAATTCACAAGAAGATCATCAACTCCCAAGTACTCAGGTTTATTTAAGGGATAGTTTCTCTTTCTAGCTGGTGTGTTTCTCCTATACTGGACTCGTTAAAATTTAAGGGATAGTTTCTCCTATACTGGACTCGTTAAAATTTCACAGTAAAGGACCTGTTCAATTACAAATAGGAACGAACCACTCCTTCTTAGGGTTCGAATTTAAACTAAGTTGGACTCATCCGAAGGATGAGCTTATAATCAAGCAAATGTTATCCTCCTCAAGCTTGTCAAAAAAAAGAGGTACTTGCAAGAAATGGTGGGGGAAAAGAGAGAAAAATGAGCCTGTTTGTCATACTTTGTAACCACTCTTGAACACGACACTTTCGATCACCTGGGTTGGGAAATCCTTTGCCTAATAGTTGATCAAACCACATTGAAAGTCTTTAGTTAGTTTCTGGGTATTAACTTTGGGTCAATTGTCACCAAACCATCTATCGTGTCGTTATGTGTTCAAGAGGTCATTGCCAATAAACCATTCATTTGCAAAATATCTGTCATCCATCTCGACCATCCCTGAGTCAGTCCTTTCAACTAAATTTCTTCAACTTGATCTATGATTTCGTGTTGTGGGCTTGCCTACGACGGATTACTTTCTATCGACATCAGCTCATTATCTAGAAAGATGATCTAGAAATCGTCAGTACCTTGAGATCTGCATGCCTCAATGGCAGGTTTCTTGCCTTTGATGACAGTTTACATCATTGACTTTCGATCAAAGGATTCCGTGACATGTTCGAAATCAACACATTTATTCACATCTCATGGATTGTACTGGGTACTTTGAGATCCATTGACACCAATGGTGGTTTCTCTCACACTTGTTAACAGTTTACATCATTGACTCGTAATCAAGTGGTTTCTACCATGTTCGACATCAACACATTCATTCCCATGGATAGAATCGTACTATTTTGGGAAGTAGAAATGAAGACCCTGGATCTAGTTTCCACAATCCAGGCTGCGAGGAATTTTGTATTCATTATATAATGGACTATTAATAAACAGATGGTTGTGTCCATACTGTGTCCACATGAGTCTATACTTGTGATGTTTTACAAGATCATTCCTGTATCAGAGCAGTAGTTAGTTTCTAGTCAGTTTTTATCTGTGTATGGGAATGCCTACCTCAGCGATGATATGATCTCATATATATATTTTGCATTGAATGTTTTTACAGGTTCCAACCGGGTTCTCCACAAGATGATCCTCGAAATGATAAAGTACTTCACTCTTCGTAAATGATAAGAAATCCTCATCCACTACAGACTTCGCACTTTAGGGGCAATCTGTTACACAAAAATATCATCACCATGATTATTTGCAGTCAGTATGGGTCTATCATCACTTGTACTGTCCTCCTAAGCAAGTCTCAGACCTCAGCTCTTCAAATCAAGGTTTGGAAATGAGAGAAAGACATTAAAAATCAATGTAACTCTGGTTCCGCACTTTCTCTCATGGTCACCTGCGGTCCCGCACCTTCTGTGTACAAAAACTGCGGACCTACCCGCTCTGTCCCTAATGGTGTAGGTGCGGACCCCTGTGAAAGTCAAAAGGCGCAAGTTTTATCTTAAAAAACTCACTTTGGGTTAATTCTAGAGGTTTCTAGAAGGAATTTTGACGTGGATTGTTCGCTCTGAGGTGGTTCATGCATCCCAAAAGAGAAGGAGCTAATCCCTTGATGAGAGGATCTATCCCTTTGAAGGAGGGCTTTATCCCTTTGAAGGAGGACCTAGTAACCTCCCTCCATTGCACTATAAATACAGGCATTGGGTTGGTTGCTAAGGAGGTTAGAAGCTGAACATTTTTGAGGGTAAATGCTGGTGAAATCAATACTTCCTAGTTGAGCTTAAGAGGAGAGATCACACATCTTTTTGGCTTCATTAGGGAGTGAGTGAAAGTTGTCAAAGTAGAGGAGACTTCTTGCTAGACCTTGGGAGGAGCTTATACAGCGTCAAGGCAAAGGGTGTAAGGTTCTTCTTCTTTTGAATTAATACAATCAAACTCATTTTTCTCAACAAGTATCTTATGTTATTTGTTTCAAGGACTCCTTGACTTTCATGTTAAATATGTTTTATGCAATTGGCTTTTCAAGTGCTATTTAATTTGTTTGCCTTGTTTTTGTTTGCAGATTTGCGAAAAGGAGCTCATTTGGATCAAAGGAGCGAGGGCATCCACAAGCTTGCGTTGGACCTAAGGTAGGCCCTAAAAATACTTGTTTGCTATTGTTTACTAAAGCATATTGAGAGAAAGATAGTGTCTAGTTGGTTTGCTTGTCATTAGGTCTTCTTTAGATTCTAGGAAGGTCTATCTTGTCCGCAAGATTGACTTATTCTGTGAGGTCGAATTGTTATTCTTGAAGCCGACTTGATCTGGTTGAGGCCAACTTGGTATGGAGGGGACATATAGTATATTTGACTCAATATTCATTCTTTTTACATGATTCAAAAGCCCAAGAAGGGTCTCTTTTAATGTATAATGACTCTAATGACTCACCATAAATCCTAGAAGTCCTCAAGGGTGAATTTGACCTAAAACATGATGACCCACACATGAAACCCCATGCTTTAATAAGTCATAAAAATAATAATAATAATTTATTTTCATTCTTTTTCATAAGAACATTGCATAATGACTCAAATACATTTATGAAGACCAAACATAGTTACATTCTTCAACGCCAGGAAGCAAGGAGAAGACTGAGATGTGAAAGATATGAAGATATGTTTATATATATTCTTGACTGATTTACTTGTTGCAGATGTCTAAGTTGCTAATAATCATGGGTCTATGATTATAGTACTTTCGTGATGTGAATAATTTTTCAAAAGTTTGTAGTCTTGACAATGAAGTTTGTAGAATGTAAGTTGTGTTTTCTACAAAGATATGCTTCATCAATTCAAGATATGTACGCTGGCTTGCTTCTAGATGGTCATGTATATACATGAATCTATGTCTGTTGAGTCACATATATATTATGAAATTGGTTTTTTAGTATGTTGTTATTTCTATGTGGGTGTTTCAAATTATAAGAGCATATATACATAGGTTTATTAAATAACATTCACGTATATATTTTGAGTTAGATCTAGTCATTGTTTACAATGTTACTCTATGATGACAGTTGATGAGTTTTGTTATATTTATTTTTTTTTTCCAATGATGTCTTGATCTAGATGGTTTATATTTTCTATGGTTTGGTTGTACATTGATCTGATTTAGTTTCAGTGGTTGATTCAATATTCAATGCAATGATGTTACAATGATTCAGTTGGTTCAGTGATTGTATTTTAGATTTAGTATTTATTTTGGTATTGAGCATAATGTTGAGTGTGGGTCCACCGTGAAAATATGACGAAGGTTGGCCTGCATGTTTTGATGGTTTATTGACAGGTGGGTCTAGTGTCAAACATTCTAAAACATCGTATACAAAGGATGTTGAGGGTTGAATCCTTCAGTGATGGTGTCATAACTTCCGTCTAGTGGTCGCTGGTAAATGTGTTCAAGTGGTAAGTGCTCCCTTCCAGTAGGAGCTGGTAAACAACATTAGGGAGATGTAGCTCCCTTCCAGTTGGTGCTAGAGAGCGAGTTGAGGTTATATCCTCCTGCAGGTGGGTTCCTACGTACTAGTAATATTATGCACCAATACAAAATTTTTCCTTCATAGTAAAAGAAGAAGACAAAGATGATGATAACAGTGGTTTTCTCCGACATTGGGTTTCCACCTAAAATCCTGGGTTTTATGTGTGTTTCTCATGTGTTATGGTTTCTCTATTATTTATTGCATACTAGATGGCTAATGAATCAATAATAAAATGTCTAAAGTTAACTCATTGATGGGATTTATGGTAAATAAGTAAATTGAATATAAATATTTTTACTTCACTGAATTTGTGTACACAAATGGGTTCTATAAATGAGAGTATCATGCATAATTCTAGATATGAAATGAAAATTTAAAGTGAATTAAAAGTATTGATTCTATCCCCCCCTCTCAGTATTATTCCTAACATAATTTACTATTTCACCTTTGAAAATTCAATACCCATAGTATTAGTTATTTTCTTAAAATGGCGTTCCAACCTAAATAACTAATATTAAAAGTGTTTTGCTTCTTAATGAGTCATGAATGAGCATTCAACATGTTTAATTGGGGTAATAGGTTCTTTGGAGGAATGTTGGAAAATAATAATATTACTACTCCTTATCACAACTTCCTCTCACTAAAAATATATATCTTCTATTCAAAAGTTATGTCACTTCTAAGTTAATTACCTTTAAAACCTGAATTTGGAGAACACCTGAATATTTGAAAACTTTCTTGATCAAAAATTGATTTGAGATCTCTTACGAACATAAAAATTTGTCTATAATACTTTGATTTCCTCTTTATAATTCCATAGGCTTCACCATAATTAGATGTGGTGAGTGAAATTTATTGGAACGTTCCCAAAACTTGTTGTTTTTGGGTTCATCCCATGAGAAAATTTGTATAGCATCCACATGTTCAATTATTCAAATATAATTTTTGAAAATTTTAGCTAAGGTACTTCTATCTATCTCATAATATCTCTTAAAATTTAATAGTCCAATAAGTCGAATAAAAGAAGTTATATCAAAAATAAAGTGACTTGTTTGAAACTAATTTCAGGACCATTTAGAAACCCTTACTTCAATATTGCATGTATCCAAAATTAAAGAAAACCAAAGTAATTTTTTTTACCATATGTACCTAGAAATATTTCTTATATATCCTTAACATTTCATGATTAGAAATATCCCTAAAACAAGTTATGGTGAAACTTCCAAACACACATGTTTGAAACTAATTTTAGGAGCATTTAGGAACCATAAATTCCTCCAAGCATATCTCTAAAAGTATAGTGAATATAGTATTATTTTTTCATCACAAGTACTTAGTGCATCTCTATCCCATCAAAATTTAATGGTCTAAAACATGCTAAAAAAAATTATAGTGAAAATACCAAACTGACTAGTTCGAAACTAGTTTCAATAAAATTTAGGAACCCTAACTTCCTCAAAACATATCTATGCAATATAGTGAGCCAAAACATAAAATATTAATCAAATGTGCACCAATATTTCTCCTCAATATCTTCCAAATTTAACCATATGAAGCATCCCAAAAGAAAATTTGTGGAAAAAAATCCAAGATGACTCATTTTAAATTGTGAAACACTAGGATGAGAAGCACTGATACCAAATGCTATGAAAATTGTGCCTTAAAAATGATAATAAACTAATAATTATAGTCATATTTGAGGGGGAAACATCATTTTATAATGAATATAATGTAGAAAATAAACTTTGATGATCCTAAGGCTGAGACTTCTTAATATAATATTGGATACAAAGTGTACAATTATAAGAAAATGGAACCATGAAAGGTTTTAACCTACATAACAATATAAAAATAGAAATGTAATCACTTAATGCCTAGGGCTTAACAAGGAGTTTTAGGGTTAAAAAATGGACTATATAGGGTCCAAAAAAATCCAATAGTGTAGCTTTGGGAATTCTCATGGACATGGAGGTTCTTACTCATTATGCTTACAAATGGGGATACATTGAATAAAATTAGTTTAAATAGGTTTTTCATCAGCTACAAAGCCAAATTTGTGTAGAATAAGGTGATGCTAAGGATAATTTTCATACCCATAATAGGTTTATATGTAATATTAACAGGTTTTATGTACCCAAAGGTGAAACATTTCAACTTACTAGATAGGTTCACACCAATGTTTCAATACATTTTGGTGTCGAGAAGACGATTACCAACTTACAAAGGTGTGTATATTGGGAAAATATGTCGAAAGATGTAGATCAGTATATTAGAGGATGCAAACTTTATATACCAACAAGCCTAGTAATATAAATAAAGATTTATAACATCCCTTACTTGTAACCACTTGACCCTGGGAAAGCATCTCCATGACATTTGTGTGTGGTTTCCCCACAACAAAGAATGAACAATAATATCTATTTGTGACAGTTTTATAGTCCAATAATATGTGAATTCTTATTCCTTGTAAAAATATCATTAAAGGACAATAATTAAAAACCATGTTCTTCAAATAGGATTAGGTGCACTTTCAGATACCAAGTAGCATCATCTCATATAGGTATACTATATTTTTAGTGCCTTTTGTACTACAATTTTAGAAAAAATAGACACCAAGTTAAAGAGATCTACAAATTTCCATCCATAGTAGATGAGAATATAGAAGAAGTGAATAGACATTAAGGGAAGTTTGAGGTAAATATTAGGCTTGAAAATAAAAAATGTACAATCAAATTGAACTTTAAAAGAATCAGTAGGTTTCGAGATGACAATGTCAACCCTAGGAGTATAGATTTTTGGAGTGAAAAGAATAAAACTACTTTTATTAAAGTTTATTTTTAACTTACCTCCTTATTGAAATAAATTTCAAGTGCATATTCTCATTGGATATGGAATTGAATTCCACATCAAATGAGTACCCACTATATACATTTGAGTAGACCCATAATGAGATGATTTAAAAATACATGAGAAAATGTGTTTCTCACTATAAAACATAAATTTTCATGTTTTTTCAATTGATATCAAAGTGGGTGTACCCAAAATATTGCATTTAGGTGGGAAATTATTGGATGTGGAATTTAATTCAACATTCAATAAGTGTCTACACTATACATTTGAGGACTCTATAGGAGATAAGTTGAAAGTACAATTTGGACAATAGCATTCTTTCTTCTCCTTTAAAAATGCATCTCTTATTTTATTATTTTAGCTCTTATTTTGTTATTTCTTTTAGGAGTCTCATTTTAGTCCTTAGATTCCCCCTAGTGTTTTTTCTTCATATTTTGAGGAGATACAATTAGAAGCATCGAAGGACCTAGAATCAATGTAATATATTCAACATTAATATCATAGATTAGTTCATACGTCTATCAATAAGTTCACATTCAAATCATGCTCTAGGTATTTATTTCCACCACCCTTGGCTATTGTATATGGATGGTAAGGAGGAGTGAGGGAAAAAATCATAGGAGATCAAGCATTGAAACTGAATAACTTCTTTTTGAAAACATTAGATAGATCCATTTGCAAGTATATGAGACATTGCAGAATAATATGAAAGTCACAAGGCCTAACATGATCAACGCATAATTGAGAAATAATTCAATGCAAGAGATAGATGTTGTATCTAAATAAGGGAAGAATATAGGGTCATGGGAAGAATATAAATGTTCTATGCTATGGTCCTTTTGATGTGTTTAATAGGTAGGTGATAATTCCCACAAACATATTTTACCTCGATATATCTGAATTTATTTAGTAGAGAAAGAGAAAAATTTGAAGCTATTTCAATCTTCCATGTTGGATTAGGAAATAAAGGAGTGGAATTTAACTTCCATAGAGTTATTACCAATGGAATATCAAGAATAGTTTGTAGAAGATATATTTTTTGTAGAATAATTCCAAAACTAAGAGATATGGGCAACATGACCTTTGGAATAACTGGCTTAGACGAAAACATCCATGAAAGGAAAAATGTTGTACTCCAAAGTAAAGGTAATGAACAATTTTCTCACCTCATTCAATAAAAGGTTTTGTAGATGAAAATCCTTTTCAATTATAGAGATATGGTCTAGAATGCATTATTATACAATTTTTCATCTATATTGGTACATTCGTGGTGGCAAAATTGGAAGAATTTTCTTGTAGATATCATTTTAATGGAATGTCCTCATTTATATATTTGGGGTCTAAAACCTTTTAATTCCATTATGAGGAATCAAAATGGCACTTTTGTGGTAAAAATTATATGAGCATGGCTCTCAGGCCTTGGACATTTTTATAAATATTTATATTTTTCTAATGGTGCAAATGTCACATTAATCAAAGTTTCTATGAAATAATTAACCCTTCCTCAAATTGTCATACCTTGTGCACCACCATGGCACTAAGTGGATGCCACATTATCTCCCTTCATCCACAAAAGTGGGGCTAGTCACATATGGACTTTCAATAAAATTTGAGAAAATATGAAACCTAACAATAATTAAGGGTTGAGGGATGCAAACGCCCTAATTCTATAGGTTGTTAGACTAAGTCAATAATTAGGAAACTAGGAGGAAAAAAGGATTGTGTAATTGAGTATATTATCTAGGAGTATTATTCAAGAAAATGAGACAAGAAGAACCATATTTTAGAAAACATTCTAGTCATATATTCAAAGGAAACCCCATGGTGAGTGCCCATTTCTTTTTATTTGAATTTTCATAACTAAATAAAATAGAGTAGAGCATAAGCATCCCATTCGAAATCATTTTTATACCATATTGGGTTTCCCAAGATACATCTTTCATTTATTTATGCAATTGGTGGGTTCATTTTCTTGTTATTTCATTATTTCCATAAATTTGAGAATTATTCTAGCAATAATAAATCAAGGATCTACAAAAATAAATTGAATGATAAAATATCTGAAAATATTGCAATATTTTTTATCATGATTTTTTCTAGTGAAATGTCCACGCTAGCTTACAAATCACTACAAGTCTGGAAGAGTCAAGAATATTTACAAATGAAGACTTCATTATAGAATATCAAGTTGAAATAAGGAAGGATTGTCTTATTGGGTATGTGTTATACTCTTTGTATGACTAGCCCCAAGAATGATTTGTATGTGGTCTACATAGTGATGAGGATGTAAGGGGGTGAATCCCTTGAAAAATGTTTGGGTGATTTTTTGTGTCCATTATCAATAGTTTCTGGCTCAAAGTTTTAACTTTTGGAAATTTTATGGTGCATGATGGTCCAATCTATTATTTTCTAATTTTGGTTAAGAAATTAATATTATAATTCAATATGGGTTAACGTATTAGTGGTTTTGGATGATTCAATATCATATACAATAAAGTTTATTGAAGATAAAATTTAAAGGTGTGACTATAAATTGTTTGATTGTTTCCCTAGTTTGGTTTCTAGGATAGATCTCTACATAATATGTGATTTCCATTATTTTACGCTTTTGTTTTATAAGAATATATGCATAAATTACATTATCGTATATGGCTTAGCAATTGCACTTCAAAAGGTAAAAAAAGTTAATAATGAAGGAAAATATGTAATAATTAGAAATATAAAAGTTATTGTTAGGGACGGAGATGAGGAATATAATTAAAATAAGAAAATGGGACACTTTGGATCCTCCCTTGTAATTGTCACTGCTTTCCAAGAACAAAGGCCCAATGTTAATTGGTTCCTAAGTGAAATTGATATTATTTCTTGTTGAAACTTAGAATCATGACGAATCCGTGGTCCATAATATAAAACGATTTATAGTGTACAGTATGTAGCAAGAGATCCTACCAAAACGGGTTTAGAGATGTGGCTTGTTAGATAAAGAATAATGTTTTTCCTCATTTTAAGATTCAAAAGAAAGATCATTTAAACCAACACATGTGGATGAATATTTTAGACAGTGATGCTATGAATATTTATACATCGCTATGAAATTCTTCTATGAGCAATAACATTTTTTCTCATTTTTTTCCATATAATTGTTATCACCAAAAAATTGGTCATCTAACCTAATTTACTAGATGGATCGAAGTACACCATGTAAAGCCAATTTTACCATAGTAACATTGCTTTCACTATGAGAAATTATTTAATAAACCATCCTTGTTAAGTAATTTATAGTTAAACCCATGAAGAATAATTAAATAAATCACTATTTATTTTATTCTATTCTATGAATAATTAATTAAACCATTGTTTTATTATTATTCCTTTTCAAATTTAACCCAATCATGAAAAATAAGCAGATAAATCATTATTTATCTAATTTTTCTCTAAGAATAATTAATTAATCACTAATTAATTATTATTCTTTGTTAAACTTGACTAAATCCCTTAGGAATAATTTAATAAATGCTTATTTGTTTATTATTCCTTAACTAATTCCTTGAGATGATAAATAAATCATTTATTTATTTATTATTTCTAAATAAAAGTTTAAATATTTTTTCCCTCCTAAACAAATATAATAAAATATTCCAAGTGGTTATTGCAAGAATGGGTCAATAATATTTTATTATTGCTCATTATTCGACAATAACTCAATATTTTGTTATAAATAGAAGGGTTTTCCCTTCATTATTCACTTTTGATTATTTTCATTGTTGCACTCACGGTTATAACTTTGATTATTTTCATTGTCACACACCATATTTTTGCTAGGTTTATGCATTATAGAGGAGAGAGACTCTACGGAAGCTAAAGAAGATTGAGGATATGCAAGAACCCATCCCATAGAGGGGGACTGGTAACATTTATATGTTCTCTTCACATGTGCTATTATAAAATTATTCTCTACATATCCAGTTTTCATTGGATAATTGGGGTTATTCCTTTTCTTTCGTTGTTTAACTATGATCGTAGCATATATGAGAATTTTGGCAAGTTTTGTTTCTATCAATAGCTTCAGATCTATAATGTTTAGCAACCATTTATATTGTTGAGATTATTTTTCATCCACAATCTTAAGTGGGTTCTTACTAATGGAACCTCTTGCCGACTTTCTGTGAAATACTCATTTGGCCGATTGAGAAGAAAAGACTACAACAAAATTGGTGACTCCACTGGGTTATACACTTCAGATCCAGAAACATGGGTGACCTTTGGTTTTCATCTTGGGGTTTCTGATTTTTTCAATTATCCTAATGTTTCATATTTTTTTAACCCTAGATCTGATAAATTTCCGACTTCCGCAAGTTTTCTGGTCGTTTCTCAGGTCAGAGGAAGAAGTAGCGACAAAGGCAACACTTTTGCCAAGATTTCTTGACCGAGATCCTTGGAAAAAAAAATCGTATTTTTCAGCCCAAAAAGTGTGAAATTAACTTCAGATCGCACATTTTAGCCCAAAAAGTGTGATTTCAGCAGAAAACAGGTCTATACCTGCGATTTCTGGGTTTTAGAGTTTTTCTCAAATCTATTTCTGGGTTTTGCTGAGAACTATTTGTTAGGTGTCTAACCTCAGTCTCATCCCACTTAGGCCTTGATCCACTCTATTTTACTCCTTGAAGTCGAATTTATCCTCCCCTAGGGTTTCTAATACACTTCCACCTTTCTAGGACGAGTTTAGGTGAGTGAGAAGTCTGAGTTTCTGTAGTGCTTTCAGCCGCATTTTCCAGATCTATAACTTTTTTTTAGATCTGTTAAGATAGGTTGCTACCATCCATTCTTTGACATTTAAACTTGTTTGATCATTTTCCTTAGGGTCCCCTTAGTTTCCCTAGCTGTTTCACTCGTCTACCTATCCTTTTGCAGCGATCTTCCTCTCTGGTTTTTTGTTGTTGCTACACCACTTTCCAGCAACTTAGAGTCACTTGATCCTAGTCACACTGAATTTTAGATATCTTGATGGTTTTAGTGTATTTTCCATTGTTCTAGCCACCAAGTAGTACAGTGTTTGCAAACCCAGTTTGGTTGGGGTTTAGTTAATCAGTTTTCTCTTCATTTTCTGGTATTTATTTCAATTTATTTTCAGCAAGATTTTTTCTTTTTTACAAACACAATCTAGGCTTAATCAATTAATACACTTACAAACACAAGCACACCTTAAGTGAATGGTGCTTGGTTTACACCTCCAAGCCAAGATTTAACATAATAAATTTATCTCACTACATGAGAGACAAAAGATAAATTGTTGATCTCGCTTGACCATTTCCGTGTTCTTTGTGTCCTCCATCATTGCACCACCAAGGTGTGTGTCACAGAGACTGTTAGGCCTTCACCGCAAATTTATGCTTGGGCATATTAGCCCTCCCCGTTGGGTTCAAGTTCATATCCCTCCAAGTCCCCATACTGACTCTTCTCCTGATCCTTTTGATTCCTCGTATGATTCTGAACCTCCTTCACCACATATCGTCACCATGTCTAGAGCCACAGCTGGTGCAGGAACCCAAACTGGTGTTGGATCTGGTTCTACACTGGTGGTCACATGAGGTGGAACAGTCTTAGGAGCCATTCCATCCGCCTCCATGCTTCCCTTTATGGCTGGGTTAAGTCTACCAAATCTTAACCAGTTGATAAACGACCCCATACACTATGATGTTGTTTGGTCCTCTATGTTGACTAAGCTTACCTCAAACATCCCAAAGTTCAAGGGTATTGCTAGAGAGAATCCTACCGATCATGTTCTATCCTTCCACATGTGGTTTTTGTCCAACTCTATAATCGATGACTCCATTATTTTTTGACTCTTCCAACACACGCTCACTAGAGACGCTATAAAATGTTATGTAGACTAGCCCTCTACCTCTCATTCCATTTTTGCGACGCCTGCTAAAGCATTCCTTTCATATTTCCAGCTACCTGTCTGGTACGACACTACTACAGAGCTATTGACCACATTTCATAAATCCAATGCCACTTTCCTTTCTGACCATGTTCAAGAGTGTCGTCAAAGGAGGAGCACATGTCATGCCCTGCCTTTTGAAGACCATGTATATCTAAATTGGTTTATTAAAAGCTTTTCATCCCCCATTGGGAAATATGTCACATCCCATTTTTCTCAGACTAAGGAAGAAGCCCTCCAGACCACTTTTAGATATGATATGATTTATGCACAATCTGGTTATCTCTATACCGTCATTCCAGACCTCCCGCGTCCTAGAAGTGCCAATGCACTGGGAGCATCCCACGGTGCTGATGATATCGTTGGATCCCATTCACACTCTTTGCCATACACTCAGCAGAGTTATGGCTACCCACAGGAGGGCACCAGTTCCTCCAACATTTATGCCCCTCTTGCTAGCAACATGTTTCCCAGGCCCCAACCCATCTACTATGCTTTTTTTCCTACTTATCCACAACCGAGTGCTCCAGCCCCTCAAGCATTAGTGTCACAACCTCCCATGCATCCTCAGTCCTAGCAGTCACTTCCCCCTCAGGGACAAGTGTTTGTGTAGCAGAGTGATACGAATCCCCAAAATTTGAAGAAACGGAATAAGGGGAAGGGTAACAAGGGTAATGAGGGTAACCAAGTTAACTAGCCTAGTGAACCCTAGGAAACCAGCCTAACACCAAAAACAAGCAACAGGGCAGGTAGCCCAAGAAGAACAAGGATATTCGTATGAATAAACCTTGTGCATGTTGTGGTGTACATGGCCACTATACACATGAGTGTCCTCTTTTACCCCAGATGCACCAAATGTGGGAAGCTCAAGCAGCTTCTCGAGGTCAACAACCACCTCAGAATCCTATGCTATCTCAACTGGCATTGCTCGCAAATCCTTTCCTTCAACAAGGATTTGTTGTTGCTCAACCCCAGCTAGGTCAAGTAGCCCTCCTCCCCCAACCTTCTCGTCCCGGTGACTACTAGATCCTTATGATGAACTCTAATGAGGTTAACCCCTCCAATATCAACCTACAAACTCGGTCGCGCAAATATGACAAGCCATCCACTTCGTCGATTACCGAGTCCAAAACCAAAGTATCCGTTGAGCCTCTTATGACCCCAAATTATCCTTTACAAATCCCTCAACCTAAAGTTGATTCCATTCCCAAGATCCCAAAGGGACCATTACGCATTAATGCAGCTTCTAACAGATTTTCCCATACATACAATATAGTAGAGGACTTGGCACAATTACCTATCGCCATGTCGACACTGGAAGTCCTTTAGTCATGCCCTTCCCAATAGAAAGCTCTACTAGCTTCCTTGGGTGCAGTGGATCCTTCTGACGATCATTTGATTGTCTTCCCGGTTGATACATTTGAGAACCCCCCATTACTTCATCGGTTGCTTTCCATATACCAGTTAGAATCTGTAATTCCATCATCTCCTGATGCATTATCGATGAAGGTGCATCCACCCGTGTGATTTCCGTTGTTGTTTGGAAACAAGTAAAGTCACCTGAGTTGTCCCCCTCAACCATCACTTTGCGTGCTTGCAATAGACACTCCTCCCAGCCCCTCGGCATGTACCACAACTATCGAGTGACCCTTATGGGTATGACTCTCCATGTCGACATTGAAGTCATTGATGCCGCTTTGGATTACAATATTCTCTTAAGTCATCATTACACATAAGCAATTTCCAGTGTCACATATGTGGTCTTTCACAAGATGTGCTTCCCCCATGAAGGGAAGATCGTTACCATCAATTAGTTGACTTACTACGAGCCAACATATGTGACTTCCCCTGAGTCCATTATCTCGTCAATGTCCAACAAACAATCTTCAACTTCTTCCACCAGTGTCTCACCCGGAGTTTATAAGGATTATTCATTGTTGGGTGCCTTCCTTGGTCCTCCCCTCCCATTTCTGAACCTACTTCCATGAGTGTTCGCATGTTACAAGTGTCACAGGTTGCTCTTAAACAATCTGGTACACCTGATCAATAGCAAGCTCCTCAGCATCCTACTGTTGCACTTCCAGCTGAACCCTCTGGATCCACTCTCCTAAGACCTCCTCCATTTGTGGGTGCCTCTCCTATGATCCCTCTAAGAACTATTCCTCCTAGTCTCAATGATCCAGGATCTACTCCACCGGGACATTATCCTACTGGCTAGATAACTTTCTTATTCCCCCCTCAGGGAGTTCTTTGTTTACCAGTCATGGCTTCGCTGGTCTTTCCTAACATGACCCTAGGGATCCCAATATGATACATCGATCCCTCGAAAAACATTCTACATTCTTAGCCAAGAGCATATCATGCTTTATCCTTGGTTCAACCAGTCCCCATGACCCCTGTCGCTACTTTAGTGCCATTACAACCTTAAAAGGAACCAGCTCTTCTTACGAAAGCATCTGGGTAGGGGGGAAAAGCCAAAATGAAAGATTCGAAGAAAAATACTCCCCAAGCTCCTCCATCATCTAAGAACCCAAATCCGACAACCCCGTGTGCTTTGTGTCAAGTTGTTGGGCATTCCACTAATAATTGTCCTGAAATTCCTCAACTTAAACCTTTGGTTCATGAGGCATTCCCTAAGTCAAATATTCTAGAAGTCCATGTTAACTTTCGGTCCCACCAAAGAAACTCAAAACGCTTCAGACAAACCATCCTTCTGCCCTATGTGATCTTCATGGTCACTATTCCCATTGTTGCCCTCATTTCAATGAATTTTTCGATTGCCTCGGGGCAATTCATGAATAGAAGGCCACTCGTATTAGAGCCTCTACTCCTCTACCTATGGATTTTGGTACCACCAGTCAACCAGAACAGGGAAACTCTGGCCCTACTATTGTGATCCCTCTCCCTGATGTCGAGATGACAGACACCATAGGCCCCATTCTTTAAATTTCATAATCCTTGAGTTCCTCGTAGGAAAACCTTTCTGAGGTTTTTGCGCGCATTTCTAGCGAACCTACTTTGAAAGAATCCCAGGTCTCGACATCACTAGATCCTCCATCTACCATTCTGTCATCTACCATTTAAGGCAATGCATGTGCGAACTTTATTTATAAGGTTGACACACCGGGTAATCCTGTCGCATCATGTAGTTAGCCTTCCTCTCGTCCACCCGTCACCCAGCCTGATGAGGACACCATGGAAGCTATGTCTACCCCTGATTATCCCTACCCTTAAATAAGGGGGCATTTCTTCAGAGGATTTTGAAGGCCATTTCCTTCTTAGTTCTCCCACTGTGCTATAACTCAAGAAATTATTCTCATAGCACATCCCTTTGATTTGCATGTCTTTATCTCTGCCATCAAGTTAGGTAGATTGGCTCATCTCATCAGTTGCATTTTGCACCTTTCATATGGATCCATCATCCACACCATATATCGGTCATGCCAACGGTGCAAGTCACTTCCCCCAAAATCTAGCCTGGGAGGCCTGGGCCATTTTCACCCCCTTGCATACATTAGTCCTTTCAAATGGCGTGTGCATTAGATCTGCCACCAATAATCATGTCAAATATGATGCATTCATAGGTTTGTTAATCGATGCCCTTGCTCATTTCATCCTTCATCTTCATGTTCATTTAGATTCCTTGCTACTTGTCATGTAATTGAATCGTGTTTATCATCTGCATAACCAAGTCCTATTTAGAAAATATCTACAAGTGAAGCTATTGATACGTGAATTTGAAACCATTACTTCCATTCATGTGCCTAGACCCCAAAATCACTATGTAGATACCATTGCAAACAACATTCTAGACTAGCATTTATCACATGTATATAGTAGAAGATAACCATAAAAAAAAAACAAATGGCGAACCATCATCATCATATAAAATGCATAATTATATTATGTATCATAAAAGTGTTTGGAGCGATAGCTCTAAATACATCCGACATGCCCACAACATGTTACAAAAATAACAATCAATGGGACCCACATGTCCCTACATCCAGTCATTCTCCCGCGGATCTCGCACCAAAGGGTATGCTCCATCTGCACCTAGATCACGTACTTCCTAACCTTCCATCGCCATGCGCCACATGATACCTCGCAACTGTGAGGGAAGACCGGCGCACTCATATGTGTATCGATCCTCTAAATCAGGCAATTAGAGCTCTAAAACCCTGATCAAGAGTACATCAAACCTACAATGAAAATCAACAAGTAACACAGCATTCTCTAGACCCTGTTGTGATGATGATGTCCCCTAATATGTAGCCCTAGGCACTGCGGCTCAGCCTGCATATCCTGCCAGCTTTACCGGTGCTATGTTTTCATACAACATACTTCACACTCAGTACCATATACATGTGATAGAAATATAAAATGAAACATAAAACATAACAACTTAGCACTTATTGTCTGGTCCCCATGCTAGCCCAAGAGGAAGTGACAAGTCAAGATCCCCTTGATAGTTCATCACACTATAATGGTAATCGTCAATGTAAAGTGGCATCTGATCCCATGTGTGGAAAACTTGGGTTGGAACACCCATCCAACTACCCCTCCTCCTCCTCTTTGTAGTATCTACCCCCAATGGTGCATCTTGGGCTCCTGTGGGCCCCATTCTCAAAGAATAACACACATAGTATTGTACCAAACACGCAGTCACGATTCACTTGCCTCTTCCAAAGACTCAACTGTCATTTCACCCATGACAGCATCATCTAGGCCCACCCATAGTAGGTCCTAGCCAAGACACTCTCAACTAACATCATCTTCCCACTAGTGATTTGGTGGAATTCCTGGCTTCTCAAGACCTGTAGCACAGTTGTGGCCACAACCTGTGTCTCTAGACTCTCTACATCAACAAGTGGTATATTTGTTCCCTTGACACGAACAACCTATCAATAATGACACTCCACAAACTAAGTAATATTCCTCCCACGAGGTAACACCTGATGACTATCCCCAACCACTCCGAGGGGAGGCAGTCTGGTCAAGAAGTAAATATCCAGTAATGTGAGCTTGATCTTGTGCCCCTGCATGAAAAATACCTCCTGGTGTGGATCCGTATAGCTCACAACTATCGATAGCAAGGGCTCACTTGCCCTCATCAATGGGTTCTCTACCAACTTGACAACCCCATAACGAGCTAATGCTCCTAAAACCACCTGATCCCCTTGGATCTTGGATCGAAGAGTGTCCAAGTCTCATTCACACCAGTTGATTTTCAACTCTGCCATATCCGCAAAAAAACACATGTCTTGTCAGTTTGGAGAAGAAAAAAATGGTCTACATTGATAAACCTACAACCCCCACCAGGCTAGTAGACCAACCCTCTCTCTAGCCCAAAATCATAGTTTTCAACCTAGAAAATGTCAACTCACAAGTTTAAAGTTGTTTCTTGTGAGCTAGATCACATTTCTGGGCCCAAAATGTGTGATGTGACCATGAGAAAGAGCAGGGGTCTCTCAGGGAGCTACTAGGTGCCAAAAATCAGGAAATAAACCACTGAAATTGAAGATATGAGTAAGGCCACCTACCTAAAAGTTGTAGATCCTAATTTCAATAGTCAATTTGTCTACTACAATCTCCACAAGATTTAGGTCCTATTCCTCCTATCCAAATTCACCATAGCTCACTTACCAAATGAATCCAAATTGGAGGGAAAACGTCCTTTCATAAAAATATCCCAAATTTTCTATCGCCCGTTGTGACTAGACCGTAGCTCAGTTTGGTGAACTGTCAACACCATTGGAAATCTATCACTAGGTTCTATAATGGGTCTTCCTCAGTTTTTGATGAAGATTTGACACTTCACCAGGAAGTCATTTTCCAAGAAATCTCACTTTGTCGCCTCTCAAAATAGAATTTCATCATAAAGAGGCACTTGTACGTTGAGGTCCACCTCCTCTTAATACTTTTCGTACAATATGTCCATTTTCATTATGAGTAACCATCACTTATTCACATTTTGATGGTCCCCAGCGGGCCTAGTCTGTGTGGCAGTGTCATTGAGTCACCCTTGTCCAAAGCATTCTCAATGAGTCACTCTTGCATTCTTGGAGTCTATTTCATGTCCCATCATATCATTTCATAGTATTCCATCCATATTTACATGTCGTTCATCCTGTGTTTCCCATTTTTTCCTCTAGTCATACTGTCCCCATCCCCTCTAGAGTTGAGTCAGTTGCTGCTAGGTCAACCATGCACTTTATGCTCTAACAAGGGTATTCATATGTTTGTCCCTCAGTCCCATTTCCCCACTATCCCTGGTGTCATTCCATCAGTCACATTGCTATTTTCCCTCATTCTTTAGTTCAGGATCCTCATTGCCTCGTCTATCATAGGCCTTATTCTACAACATCAGCTCATTTATTCTAGAACAACGGCCTAGAGGGCAGCGTATCTTGGTTCCATCTTCCATTTTTGTTTGGCGCCTTCGATCGAGCAAAGGATCTCATTATTTCATTTTGACTTGGACATTTCATGTTCGTGATCCATACACTTGTACCAGTGATTCCCGGGTGTGTGTGAGATGTTTCAGACCTCATGAGGGGGTGGCCTTTCAGGTATCCCCCCACATGCCTGGATGGATACCTACTATTCTACAACCTCAAACGCAGTTCTTTAGAGTTGATGGATTCAATTCCTACCGATCACAGTGTTCATAGCATGCACGTCTCCTCCAAATGATCCATTTAGTTTTGCAGAGCCCTTCCTTGTTCAGCAGGGCTTCTCTAGTTGTTCTACCCTCCCTCCCACCCATTTTTTGAGGGAAGGGGATTTGTATCTCATGTACTCATATATTATTGTATTCAGTCTTAGCTCATGTTTTTCCGGGTGCATTATGTATATAGGACACATTGTATTATTTTATGGCTCTGTTATGCCACCATGTCATGTACCATTCAACATGTACTTCATTGCTCAATTTTATATTTCTAGGTGAACCATTATTTTTGTACTAAGTTATCTCGGTGGGCATGGGTATGCCTCCGTCGCCTCAGTGAGGCCCGGTACCACAACATAAAAGGAGACTTGCATTAGTCTCGACCCCTCTGTCCCTATCATCCTTCGATTCATCTTTATTGTTCTTTCTTTCTCTCTCTCTGACTCCCCTGTGTTTTCTAGTGATTGTCTCTTTACAACGTACTTTGGTCATACATTTTTCTCCTAACACTTGTACGTTGGGGGGAAATCTTTTATCACCAAAAAATTGAGCATCTAGCCTAATTTACTAGATGGATCGAAGTACACCATGTAAAGCCAATTTTGCCATAGTAGAATTTCTTTCACTGTGAGAAATTACTTAATAAACCACATTTTTTAAGTAATTTATAGTTAAACCCATGAAGAATAATTAAATAAATCACTATTTATTTGATTTTCTTCGAGGAATAATTAATTAAACCATTGTTTTATTATTATTCCTTGTTAAATTTGACCCAATCATGAAAAATAAATAGATAAATCATTACTTATTTTATTTTTCTCTAAGAATAATTAATTAATCACTAATTAATTATTATTCTTTGTTAAATTTGACTAAATCCCTTAGGAATAATTAAATAAATCCTTATTTGTTTAATATTCCTTAACTAACTCCTTGAGATGATAAATAAATCATTTATTTATTTATTGTTTCTAAATAAAAGTTAAAATAAATTTTCTCTCCTAAACAAATATAATAAAATATTCCAAGTGGTTACTCCAAGAATGGAGTCAATAATATTTTATTATTGCTCATTATTCAAGGATAAACCAATACTTTGTTATAATTAGAAGGTTTTCCATTCATTATTCACTTTTTATTATTTTCATTGTTGCACTCATTGTTGTACCTTTGATTATTTTCATTGTCACACAGCATGTTTTTGTTGGGTTTACGCATTATAGAGGAGAGAGACTTTACAAAAGATGAAGCCGTTTGAGGATAGCCAAGAACCCATCCCAGAGAGGGGGATTGGTAGCATTTATCTATTCTCTTCATAGGTGTTATTATAAAATTATTCTTTACAAATCTGGTTTCCATTGGGTAATTGGGGTTATTACTCTTTCTTTCAATGTTTAACTATGATCGTAGCATAGATTAGAATTTTGGCACATTTTGTTTCTATCAATACCTACAAATCTACAATGTTTAGCAACCATTTATATTGTTGAGATTGTTTGTCATCCACAATCTTAAGTGGGTTATTTTCGTACATCATTGAGAAAAAAAAACTACAACAATAATAACCATGTCGTTATATCACACATCTTAAGGGTTCCATCGCCTCCATTATTGCATTACTATTAAATCAAGAGTTTCACCATTCTTGTAACTATTACATCATAAATCATGTGACGTAACAAAAAGTCTAATGGAACTCTACATATGTCACGTTAGGCCTAATCCTAAAAAACTAATAGAAAAAAGATGAAATATAGAATGAGATCACTAATATAGTTGTCACATAACTAAATTGAATAGACAAATCTCTTGTTAAGAGGTTCAAAAATTTTATGGAAAACGTAGCCACATGAACATGATGATGCACAACAAATGTATATTGAAATTCATGCCTCAACCTATTTATAGGCTTAACTTAAATTGTGTTTTAGCTTGTATGGGAGATCTTGAGCTCCATTTTCTATGCTCTACACACCTTTGGAATTTCTTTTGGGCACTTTGATTCTATACTATTTGCTTCATGTGTTTGGCTACATAACCTAAGAGCCTTTTTCCCACCACTTTCTTTAGAAATATATTAGAGCTCAAGAAATCCATTTTATTTAACATTTTCACCATTATATTAATTTCCACAAATAATTTAATGCCATGGTATTTGTCTCATTTTTATAAGTGTTTCATTTGAGAGCCATCGTTTCCCACCATTTCTTCTAGTGCCACAACCATCCATTCATGTATGCTTATTCAATTTGAATTTTTTTACATCATATCCTGAATATGCCTATGTTGTATTTTATGTGTTTGCTAACACTCAAATAGTGAACATGCTTTTAGGTTCATCCCCCTTGCACAGGTTACCTCCCATGTTTGTGAGGCATTTTTTTAATTTTTTTTTATAGTACTCCACCTTCATGGGTTTCCTTGGTATACTACCCTTTTTCATGTCGGCATTCATGTCCTTAATTCCATTTGTTGGTTTAAAAGGTCCATATTTTCCACAACATATAGAAATATTCATGCTTTCTTATAATCCTATTGCTAATTTGTGTATCTAGAGTACCAAGTAGTTTCTATTTTATACAAGAGTTTCATTACTAATATCTAACCCGATAACTTCTGACATCCTTGACATCAACTCACTATCATATTGTAGAGATTGACACAAGAATCGTTGATTTTAGTGTTCCAAATATATCGAAATAAAACTATGAATTATTTAATAGATGATATTATGAGCATAATGAGATCTTACTTGACTTGGTTTGCTAAAATGCCTTCAAAATTAATTCGCTTCTTGAGAACACACTCTTCTTCTATCATTGGTAGATAATGTTTCATTCCACAAAACTATTTCAATAATGCACTTTGTGCTTCATCTACTAATATGGCACATGACAAATTTACAAGAATCATATTTTATTACTTACACAAATGGATAAGATATATCTTTATAGATGAGAGGAATTTTCTAAGAAAAATAAAACTACTAAGACAAGTTGATGCATGAATTTGTCAATATTTTTCCAAAATGTTCATTCATTCCTCAAGGGAATTGACTATATTGGTAAATGATATGGGATAATTTTTAGATTAGAATTATATTTTTTGAGATTAGAACTAACTTAGTTCTATCAAGAATAAAGAGGGATCAAACCTCTCAAGTTGATAATATTTTCCCCAGTTTTTACATTCAAAAAGCAATTTGTACCTTAAACAATTTTTCCACTCTTAGTGGTTGAATGAAAGTAAGTAATTTCAATTTCGAAACGTCGAAAATTTATGGAAACAATTTTTCAAATAATTTGTACATTATTTTTCTCATTAAATGGTTAATTTAAAGAGGGAGATATTCAAAAAAATTGTAAATCCATAAAAGAAATTGTTTTAAACATTTATGCTATGCTATCCCTTGTGGAAAATTTTCAATTACGTTCTAGTATTAATGAAATTTACAAGTTTATATACCTTAAGATTTTCCTTTGTTTATTTAGGATTCCAATTTGTATGAGTTTTTTTATTTTAAATGGTTAATTTAAAGAGGGAGATATTAAAAAAAATTGTAAATCTATAAAAGAAATTGTTTTAAACATTTATGCTATGCTATCCCTTGTCGAAAATTTTCAATTACATTCTAGTATTACTGAAATTTACAAGTTTATATAGCTTCAGATTTTCCTTTGTTTATTTAGAATTCCAATTTGTATGAGTTGTTTTATTTTAAGGAAATAAATTCAAATATTATTCTTGCACCTATAGTATATTATGATGTAGGGAAAAGAAAGATATTACCCCTTCAATTCACGATAGATTTTAGTTATATGTAATTTTATTTGAGTGCATCATTCAATATGATTCTTTCATACACCACCTTTAGTAAATATTTTGAGTTATTGAGATATTGAGTTCTCAAATGGTTTTATTATAAATAATTGACCTGTCAAAGAGTTTAAATTTAACATTTAAATTTTATCAGATACTTTCTTTAAAATGTGTTTGACTTATAAGAACTTATTCCTTGCAACAGGAATTTATAAATCCTATTTGAGATAATTTCCATGTAACATATCATGCCCCTAGATTCCTATAAGGGGCTAGGGTTATCCAGCTTCTCATTTTAATTCAACTTAGTGGCCTTTTCTAAGCATTTTACTTCCACATATCTGCCAATATCTCTCCAACAATAGGGGTTGGCATGATGCCCTAACTTATTTCCAAGTGTGGGCACATTTGTCAATGAATACCATTATTTTTGCCCATCAATTTAGTACGCTTATTGTCTTATGTACTCCTTTAATTTCAAGGATTTTCATATCACCACTTTATGCTCATATAATTATTTGATTGCATTCTTAAAATCTAGGGAGATTATATTGATGCAAGTTTTCCCATCCAAGTAAGCTCGCAATGAATTACATCTTGACTATTATAGTTTTATAAAGTAGTGACTCCATTTATTGTTCTTGGTCGATGATACCATTGTGATGATTTCCCTCTCCTATATGTGGCATACCTCTTCTTCTAGCTCAAGCTCTTATCTTGGGCTCAACTACACGCTTAACATGATTCATTTCCAAGAATAGTATCACAATCACAAGAAAAATTATATTTCATTGAAATTGATCCTACCCAAGTGATATATACCTAGCTGAAGATAATTCTAGATAAGTGAGATATTGTAGACCTATATATTCACGTCTATGTGATACATTTTTGGCTCCTAAACTTTCTTTTGGCCACATTACCTCAGAAAATGTTCTTCTTTGGATAAACAATATGTATCACTAAATGAACTAAATAGTCTAGCATATTACCTGGAAATGAACTTCTTTGGTTAACATTCATTGTTAAATGAATTATTTTTCAAGGTTTCATATAATTGGACATAAATATTTTTCATAGGGCCAATACATAATAGCAAATATTCCTAATTTTTCCTAGTACTCAAAGGCATTATTTATTTATTACAAGATAGATATAATGGTTAGGAATTGTGGCCTAAATATCAACACTGAGTTTGTTAATATGAAAGGATTTAAGGGGACAAAATTATTTGCAATGTGTGGAGCTTCCAAACTTATACATGGTCATCACCAAAATTGTAAACTTGAAAACCCTTATGCATAGGATGTCTTGTATGGAAATTGATAAACCACACTCTTCATTTAATTTGATCAAGTGTGAATATTATTCTTCTCCCATTCACTCAAGGTCATATCAACATTATGATTTTTCCACCACCACTCCCATAGTCATACAACAACACCAAGAATTTCATTAGGCCATTAAAGGATAATCACAACCTTAGCTTCTTGTTTTATGAATTCTTCCAAGAGCATGCCCTCATTACCACCTTTCCATTCTTTCTCCCATTATATTAGAAAGAAAACCTATTAATCCATATAAATATGTGTACATATATTTAAAAATAATATATTCCAACATGGGCACCTTGAGTGAGGGTGCACCGCACTCACCATGGTCCTGAAGCCACTCCTACACTAGGTAGTCGAGAAATCCTTGGTATCAGCACTACTCCTATGATAAGGTTACAATGATAAAAATTCATACTCAAAAATAGGTTTGTGAGCTAGTAGTCCATGCAAACAAGTTCATTGAAAGATTTGATCTCTCTCTCTCTCTCTCTCTCTCTCTCTCTCTCTCTCTACATATATATATATATATAGAGAGAGAGAGAGAGGAAGATGTATGTATGTATATACACGTATATATATATTAATTTAATGTTTATTTTGTAAAAGAAAAGATCAAGAGGGTTGTTCCCAATTTGAAATATGAGAATCGAGGCATCCAATTTAACAAGCTTGAACATGTAAGGAATATATACATTCTCATCTAGTTCCTATAAGGATAATTCTAATGAAATATTCAAGGTTGTGCAAAACTCAACCTAGTGAAGTTGAAAACATGGTTGAATGTGCACATTCCAAGAAAGATCCAATCTCAAAACATTACTACGTAGGGTAGCTAGAAGTTTATTCCTATTTCTTTTTCCTTAGTCCCTAAAAAATGGAAACAAGGAAATACCTTTCTAGTCAGCTTGAAGAAGGCTTAATTGAAGGTTTAGGTTAAAGAAGAATTACTACCATGAATTTCAATCATTCAAGTAAGAAACAGTATGAAGAGAAACTCCCCTTTAATATCATATTTCAAGTAATGGAGGATATAACCAGAAATAAGGAAGGCCCTCAAATATTCCTTCTCATTATCCATGATTTAATTATCCATATATCAGAGGCCTTAGCTTCATCAATATGTCTTGAGGTCTACCAATTATATTTGCAAGCTTCAGATCTCCATTTGACATTTAAGCCAGATGTTTTCAAGGATTATGAATTTCATAGTGGGTATTTTGATATCTTAAATTTATGTTTCCCTATAAAGAATATATTTCTTAGTCTTCCTTGATCCTTTCAAGGAATCCTATCATGAAGCTTGTGTATCAAAAAAAGACAAGATATCGAAGCCTACTCCTATGTAAGATTATTTAAGGGCCCCGGTGATGGCCATTGGTTCTATGACTACCCATTAAAGACCTATTGGTTGTTTGGCTCCCAACTAACATCTATGCTAGTAAAATATAAAAATGAATTCAATATCCATACCATCCAAACTAAGTCAATTCTACTTGGAGACCACTAAGGCTCAACTACCAATGTTGACATCTAGACTAGGTATCTAATTACATTATAACATATTCATGATTCTCTACATACTAGTACCCACATAGTTTCTATTAAGAGAAATAATTCATTCATCGAATACACATGATAGTTATTATCTGTACATCATAAAAAGAAAACATTTTATATTTAACTACGTCTTACCATTCAAATTACATGTGATTAACATCACTATAGAGGTGGAGATATTTGGATACTCAGTTCTTGAAATAAAAAATGGGTAAACTCTTTTCCATCCAGCCATTAGCTTAGATGTCTCTTAATATTTCAATAGCTACCTAACCCCTAAGGGAATTTATTTCTCTTAAGGAAATGATGGAATGAAGGACACTCTCCTTCATAAAAAATCAAAGAGGGATCCCACTGCCACTAAATCTTACACCTTCATAAATTTAGTAGATTCCTACTCATTTATCTAGTAATATCACAATACATTCCCTTATTTCCATCCATCTTAGTGATTTCATGTGCATCCAATTACCATGCAAATCAAATCCCTTTATGCCTAGGTCAAGTCTAGGCTTCCACACTCATTTCTAGTGTCGAAGTTTGGGTTCAATGTATCCCAATCACTTATAAAATGTTTTGTCTCATAGATGGAACCTCTATACCAAAAATCAATTGTCAATTTGTGTTGAAATTAACCTAATTATTATTAAGGGATGATTTATCTTGGAATTTGTTCTCTCAATTAATGAACTATTATCATCTTGCCTGCAAACACCCCTTTGAAGTCAATAAATGACACCTGAATTCACCCCCACCTATATTATCTTCCTCTCAGCACATTGTCCACTACTCTCTCGACCCTTGAATTATATCACTCTCTTCTACCTATGATTGCTCATAATTCTATTGTTCATGGACGAAAAATATATGGGTAAATGTCCAAAATCAACGTGGGTCCTTTCCCACACCTCTAGATGACAACCATATTGTTCCAACTACCTCTCCATACCCCCATAATTGTAGGATTTTGGTTTCTCAATAACCAAGATTCTTTAATAATTTCTTCTTGGTTGATCATACCATGTGATGAGCCCTAGTATTGCAACAAGAATGTTGCAACTCCGACGACTAGCAAATTAAATTATCAACCTGGGGTTCGTACATACTTAAGAGTTGTCGGCACTATATGTGGAACATACAATATGTCCTTCTCTCATTTATCTGATGTAATGGAGTGAATTTCATGAAATCAAATCCTAAACTAATTACAGAAATGGAAATGTTACTTTGAAAATAAATTAATCCTAGGCAAGAACAACAATTTGTAATTGAAATCCTAAGAGCATGAATTCAAATAAATCGGCCTCATATACTTTGTAAAAATGCGTGTCCTAATTGGTGTTTATTATTACTCAATCTCATATTTAGAGCCTAGGGGTAATGATTCAAGCATAAGAGGCAAAAAACAAGTTTTTGGAGCAAATCTGGTCAAGTTTACACGTGCTACAAGGGGTAGCTACATGTGAAACATAATTCCTATAGGAGGAGATAATTCACCGAATGACCAAGTAAATCAAATGAAAATGGGATGGGAAATTCCTTTATTATTAAGTAGGATGTCTTAGGACTCTAATGCAATTAAAATCACTCCAAAATACCCTTGTTAACACGTGCTAAAAAATAGTAGAAAATTACTACTGTAGAAGATGGAAATTCAAGAACTAGTGAGCTAGTTAACCTATCAAATGCCTCACCTAATGAAGAAAAAATGCATTGGGGTAAGTTTTTTTATTAACCTGAATTTTTTATGACCTAATACAAGTGGAATGAACTCAAATGAATCTCATTAACATGTTCTTAAAATAGCATAAAATTACTACTATTTTTCTACAAGGGACTTCCATAAATTCTATATTTGTGAACTTGTAAACCAATCCAAGTAGATCAATGATGAATATGAATATTCCAAGATGTTCTAAGGATTAATCATGCTTTTGACTCTATAAATAACCTTCAAAATCACTTACTTCAATTATTTAACCCAATCCTACAACAAAATAAGCATCAATATTGAATGCAGAAATAGGAAAAACAAGAATAAGAGATGCATGTGAATAAGAAGTGAAAAGAAGAGAAACAAATTATACAAAAGGGGTCTAAGGCTCCTAGGATGGCCAATCCCAAGGATACTTAGAGTCCTAAGAAGGATACCAAGCCTTAGAAGCTAAAAATGACACTAAATTTCATTATTTTAATCAATCCAAGTACAACCCTGCTAGAAATTAAAGTGGAGCTACAAAAATACATGTTTTCTCCATAATAAGACTAAAAAATACATGCCTATAGAGACAATTTAGAATTGGTACTTATATAAAATGATGAGGAAGTGTTCTCCTTGAAAGGAGGAATCTTTTCCCTCCAAAATTCCTCAAATAGTGGATTTGGTTCCCAACACTAGGAATTTGCATTAAATGACAAGGAACACATTCCTAGATTTTCTTAGTTACACTACCTCCAGAATTTGTCAATGATTTTATGATACTTTGTTCATTTATTTTCCAATCATGATCCTCTTGCATCAACAAGCAAGTCCCTATATTATCTCCCCCTCCAAAGCTTCACAATCTTCCCAGCATTCTCACAATATTCTACAAAAATAAATAATATTAGGCACAAATATGAAATTGTCTCTAAACCTTCCTAATGAACATATTAAAGTTAAAACTATGTCATATAATGAAAAAAACAGAGGCTTAATGTGTTGAAGTATTGTCAGATGGGCCTTAATCCAAATTAGACATTAGAAACTGTTGCTCATCCTCTAAGCAACTTAGTGACATAATTGTGCCTCATTCATGACCCTGGTGGCCTCCCTGATATGGTAGTTGTCCGACACTTTGCTATAGCAACTTTTTGCTTTCCTATAACAACTTTCTACCTTTTTATAGCATCTTTTTACATTCGTGTAGCAGGGAATATTCGTCTTTTAGTTGTTTTCTCATCTCTCCCCTATTGTTTGGCTTCTTCTGAGAGACTTGGGGATTCTCTCTTATGGATTGGACGTAGGTTATCTCTTCAATTTTCTTCTTACTCTCCTTTTATCCCTTCTTTTGATTTTTTTCAGGCACTTTTTCTTTTGTTTCAACCTTTTATTTTTCTTTGCCACCCTCTTATTCTTTTTCATAGCCATCCCTGACTGTCTCTTCAAGTCTAGGAAAACTTCTCTATCCATGTCAACATAATTGGTGCATGTGTTCTCAAGGTTTAAGCAAGGGAACTGATCCAGATCTTAGGGGGAGGCCCCCAAGATCTGAAGAATTGCAATGCTAGAAAGAAAAAGAGAGAACACACAATAAATAAAACCACAAAGAAACTTTTTCTTAAAATCGATAATAACTATAAAGGCTACATTATGGCGGGAAATATGTCGTTTAACAAAATGCAACTTGTTACTGATAGTATATTTTAGTTACAATACCAGGGGTCAATTCCATGGGTGGATGTCACAATACCATGGGTCAATTCCATGCATGAATGAATACCATGGGTGGATGTCACAATACCATGGGAAAATACCATGGCTGAATGAATAGCATTGGTGGATGTCACTTACAATACCATGGGTGGATGCCACTTACAATACTATGGGTAAATTCCATGTGTGGATGAATAACATGGGTGGATGAATACCATGGGTTGATGCCATTTTCTATTCGAATCATTCCTCCCTCCTTAAGAAGCAATGGTCACCATTGTGTGAAGTTCTCTGTTGTGAATATTTTATTGAATATGAAAAGCCATTGAAGAGAAGGGTTTTATGTGGTTAACCCATAAGCATGATGAACGAATATCTGAGGATAGAGGTACCCTGTAATGCTTGTGACCAACTGTGATACTCACAGTGTGCAGTCTAGCAAATGGACTTCGATGAAGTGTGGATTTGTGGATGACCCTTAACCATGATGAACAAAGATCTGAGGATAGAGATACCATGTAATGCTTGTGACCAACTATGATACTGACAGTGTGTGGCCTAGTAAATGGATTTGATGAAGTGTGGGTTTGTGGATGACCCATAACCATGACAAATGAAAATCCTAGGATAGGGATACCCTATAATGCTTATGAACAACTATGATACTAACAGTGTCTGGCTAGCAAATGGACTTCGATGACAAGGATTTTGTGCAATTGACCCATAACCGTGATGTTGGTTGTTGATGAAGTAATAGGTACCTACATAGCTTCGAGTGGGAGGGCTCATCTCCAAAGAACCCAAGCTGAATGATGATATGCTGAAACTAGTGAATGTGAAGCAGGTGCCTACTAAAGCAGGATGGGATGGCACGTCTCCAAAGGGAACCTGCTCTGAGTGCTGCTCCAGAATTAAAATGGACATAACTCAGTCAATATAACTTAGAATATTTATTATAATCTATTTTTTGAAATAGAAGTACCATTTTGCATCTTCCCATGTGTTGGAAGTCCTTATAAGAACACTCTGAAATCTCAAATTCGTGCTGCAACTTTTCTTCCATCACAAAAGTTCTAAAAAAATCACATATTTTAAATCAACGATATCTCCCACATCCGAACTCCGATTTGACCCTTTTTTTTTTAATTGGGTGATTTTTCAAGAGGAGCTCAAATCTACAATAATTGTTATGAAATTATGAATGAAAACTTCAAAAAATGATATAATATCTTCCGACCATGAATTGTTGTCTGAAAATTTCTGCAATATAGCTAATTTTAAATCAGCGATATCTACCTCATCCGGACTCCGATTCAGCCGATTTGTTTTTCTGAGTTTGGGTATTTTTTCAAAAAGAATCCAAATCTGAAATTTATTTTTGTAAATTTTGCACCAAAAGTTTCAGATCTGATCTCCAAACTCTCTACCCAAAAAAAATCCCGCAAAAAGATAAAAAACAAATTCTTCCCATTGTGGAGGTCATAGCATGTGCATGAAGCTTGTTGAATATTGCTACAAAACTTTAAAACTAAGATATATGTCAAACCCTCATTCCCATGGAATGATAGTCCACTTTGATACCACTGATCCGAATCTTGGGGGGAGGCCCCCAAGATCTGAAGAATTACAATGCTAGAAAGAAAATGACAGAACACACAGTAAATGAAACCACAAAGGAACTTTTTATTAAAACCGATAATAACTATAAAGGTAACATTGTGGCGGACAATCTGTCCTTTTACAAAATTCGACTTGTTACTTATAGTATTTTTCAATTATGATACCATGGGTCAATTCCATGGGTGAAAAAATACCATGGGTGGATGTCACAATACCAGAGGTCAATAACATAGGTGAATGAATATCGTGGGTGGATGTCACTTACAATACCATGGGTAAATTCCATGTGTAGATGAATAACATGGGTGGATGAATACCATGGGTTGATGCCATTTTCTATTCAGATTAGGAACCCTACTGCCATTTATTAATTTCAGATAACTTAGGATTTCAACTTATGGAAAGAGGAGGTGTGCTTCTTGTTGATGAGTGGGGTGAAAATGGAATGCCGATTTTAAAATAAGTCAATTCTCCCATCATAATGCTTATCCTCACAATTTTTTTTTTGTTTTCAGGGTTCTTCTATCGAGTGTTTAGTGGACGAATTTTGCCAAAAATCATAGAATTTTGTTTGTAAGAGGTGAGATATCAAGTACCTACCCATTCCTTGCAGTTTCCTTCAAAATTATAGGGTTTTGTGCTAAAAGATATCAAGATATGTGCCCTTTTTGCCTCTTGGGACAATTCTATAGTAGGCAGAATGTCTCATATAGTAGGCATGTTTCTCCTATAGCAACTTTGTTTTCTCCTGTAGCATGGAATTTTGTGCCTTGAGCTACTTAGATGTGGCTATTGTAGTGGTTGGCCTTCTCATTGGTGTCAAAATTTGCTTCCCCTTTGGTTGAAACCTCCCCCCATTTCTCCTACTACTCCTTGGAGTTTTAATATTTTCCTTAGAGCAGTCTCAGTTATAGAGACAATGTCAAATTTTTCTTTTTATATGATAGGGAGAAGGATGTTAATAATTTTTATGAGAAGAAACTTTCCTTTTTCCTTATCTTTCCTTCACATATAACAATTTTCAAAGGGAACTACTCCATAATTTTTTTCTATAGGGTACTTAATTCAACTAGAATTCTCCATGAAAATATATGGAAATTAAAGAAGGAGAAAGCCACTTACTCATTTCAAGATAACTTTGTCAGGTGCATGAGGTTTTGAGGACAAATTTGGGTAGTTTTGGCTCCCTTTCTCCCTTCAATTCTCTATTGTAGCTTCGATTAAGGCCTCTTGTAGTAGTGCAGATCCTCCTGTAGTGGTTCAGATCTTCTTGTAACACTTGCAAACACTGTTCAAAGTAGCTCGATGGCACCCTAGGTACTCTCTCATAGCATCTAGCTCGTCCTTATGTCACTTGATTGGTTTCTCCAACTATTTGTTAGGAATGAGTAAGTGTGCAAGTGATTTTGATCCCCATATTTTTATTCCCTTTTGTGGCAGTGGCTCAGAATGCTTTGGTGACTTGGCCTTTACACAAATTTCCTCTTTTAACCATTGTCCCCACTCCTCATAATCATCACCCTTAATAATTTGGCTATTCCATGTTGCATGAGTGAGGGAGTTAGCTACACTTAATTAGATGAGGGTGGCTGAAAGTGTTGACCCATCCTTAACTTATAAAACCTCATCTCTCATGCATTGACAACAAAAGTTTGTAGCCATAATATGCTCAAGAGAAGAGGTGAAGAATATTTCATACCTGTACCTACCTGATGGCTGTTAGAGATGCATGCATGTTGTTTCTAGGCTTCATATAATGATGGGTTGAAGATGTTGATTTCCTTTGCTTGCTTATGTAAAATTATTCATTGCATGATGATTCTTTGACTGACAAAGTTTTTATGTGTGCAGGCTTCTTCCCAATGTTCAATATGTTGTAATCAGAGTGGATAGATTATTTGTTGGTGTGCCCCTTCTTAATTCAGAAATGGCTTCATGATTCTCAAGCTCACTATATCTTTTACTCTATGGGTGGAAAAAAGAATTGATGTTTGGTTCTATTGTAACCATACACGCTCCTACAGGAGTTATCCTCTTCCTGTAGTAGTCATTTAATTCCTCTTCGAGATCTCATTACTACATATGGGATTGATGAAAAGTCATAAGATGTATAAGGATAGGGTTAAAATCAATGACAAGAGGTGGTGTACGTGGTGGAAAATTTTATGACAAAGATTTTTTTATTTTTTTCATGTAAGGGAGAGTAGGTTTTGAATATGACTCTTGGCTAGATAGACAGGATGAGTGATGAAGGTGATATAGGTGGACCTCTCCGAACGTTTATTAGAGAATACATTCCCTTTTGGCCCATTTTTCCGACCATATATGAACAATGTAAGCTTTGAAAAGGAAACTATAAACTCAAAATGGGAACTCTAGCCAATAAAAACCCAAAAAAACATAAAAAAATAGTGCTAAAAGTGAAAAGTGTTGATGCTGGAATAACACTTTTTTTTTCTAGGGTATATTTTCAATGATTTAAAAATGGCAGTGAAAAACAATTTTTTGGGCAAAAATTGTGCAAAAAACACCCTCAAAACGAAAAGTGTTGATGTCGGGATAACACATCTTTTTTAGGGTAAATTTTAACATTTTGAAATAATGGCATAAAAGGTTGTTGATGTTGGAATAACACTTTTTTTTCAAGGTTAAATTTTCAACATTTTGAAATAATGGCGTTAAAGATTTTATCATGACTCTGAAAAACATTAAAATTTCAAAAGAATAATGAAAACATAAAATTAAACATAAAAACAAAAATAAAAACCATGAAAAAAAAAGAAAAAATAAATAAAAAGTAAAAAATAACAATATGTAAATAAAAATATATACTAGAAACAAAACATAAAATAAAGAAAAAAATCAAATATATAAAAATCACATAAAAAAAATCAAACATTTAAAAAATAAAAATAAAAAAGTTGATCATAAGAATTTAAGGAAAAAAAACAAAATTAAAAAAATATAAAGAAATAAATAAAAAGAAAAACATATTTTCAAAAAAAAAAAAATCATAAACCATAAAAATTTTGGAAAAAAAACCAAAAAACAAAATTTAAAAAAGCTATCAGATTAAGTTAAGTAAAAATAGAAAAATTTTAAAAATCAGTAACAAAAAAACAAAAGAAAAAAATCTATATATTTTAAAATTAAAAACAAAAAATTAAAAATTAAAAACATTTAAAATTAAAAAAAAAATAAATGAAAAACACGTATTTTTTATTTAAAAAAAAAAAACATTTAAAATTTTATAAAATTATGTACTTTAGATTAAAAAAAAAAAAAACCTTTGAAATTTAAAAAAGCAAATTCTAATTTTTGATTTAAAAGATAAAATAAATTATTTAAAAAACATATAAAATTTAAAATATCAAAATCTATCTTTGATTTAAAAAAAAAACATTCAAAATATTTAAAAATATATATTTTTTATAAAAAAAAAAAAGTGAGCCCACTTGTTGACACTCGACCGCCCGTGGGGTCGCGGCCCTAGATGACAAAGTTGCATGCAGCCTCCGCTGCACAGGGTCGCGCCCCTATGGGCAGCAAGCGGCTCAATTTTTTATTTTTTTTGGCTTTTTACAAATAAAAAAATATATATATTTTTAAAAATCTTTTAAATGTTAAGAAAAAAAATCAAAATAGCTTATTTTAAATTTTGAATGTTATATATATATATATATATATATATAAATATTTAAATTTTGATTTATATATATTAAAAGAGTTTAAATGTTTTATTTTGTTTATGTTTCTTTTTTTTAATATCAAATATATATATATATATATATATATATATATATATATATATATATGTTTTTTTAAGAAAAAAATATGTATTTTTTTAAATTTTAAATGTTTTTTGATTACTTGTTTTTTAAATTTGAAAATATATAGATCTTTTTAAATTTTAAATGTTTTTGGTTTTTTTTTTTAATTTCAACCTATTTTTGTTTTTTTTAGGTTTTTTTTTAAATGTTTTTAATTTTAATTTTAGTAGTCTTTTAATTCTTTTTGGTTAATTTTCTAAGAAAAATTAATTTAGTTATTTTTTAATTTTTAATTTTTTTTTTTAGATTTTTGTTAATGCATTTTAAATTTTTTCTATTTTTAGGTACATAATTTTATAGTTTTCCAATTTTTTTCGATAATTTTCTTTTTTTACTTTTTTTATATTTTCTTTGTTCTCTTTTATATATATAACTTTATATTTGTTTTTTTAAGTAATCAACATTTAAAAAAAAAAGAAACCAACACGCCTACAAATATTGTTAATTAATCATGATTTAAAAAAAAATGTACATAAAAAATTTTAAAGTGTAAAAAATGGAAGATTTAAAAAAAATCCAGACTTAATACATTAAAAAATTTAAAGTGTCAAAACTAAGCCCTCTAAAAAAAGAGGTTGGTGCTACATCAACATGTTTCAAAATCAACATGAAAATCACTAACATTTAAAAACAAATATTTATATTTGATACATAAGAAACTTTAAATTGTCAAAAATATGGTCCGAAAAAAATGGTGTATTCTGCATTGCCACTTTCCAAAATTGGGTTACTTTCTATCTACCTCTACGAAACAGGAAATTCTATCAGTTCCCATTTCAAAGCTTACATTGTTTATGACTTGTGTAGCGTTTCAAGCTACTCATGTAATATTTCAGAACATTCTCCTGTAGTATAATTATCTTATCCATATCTCTCAAATGGTAGATTGAATTGACCTAAAATTTGGCGAGCCAATTTCCATCATCCTTATGCATCCCCTCATTAAATATCTTGGCTAATAGATGAACGAATATCGAGAAAAATTAAAAATGGATGTAGGTGATAGAGGCTAATTTCTTGAAATGTGTGCACTCGAATTTGTTGAAATTCCTTTAGCATGTTACCATCATATATATGCATCTCCCCATATAACAACTCGGCCAATGGATGAATGGTTTTTGAGGTATGGTAAAAGCAATATCTTTCTTGCGAATTTTGTCCTCCTATAGCAAAATAGAATCCTCCTGTAGCATTTTAGGACATCAAGGGAAATGAATGAGAAAGACTTGTAAATGATGGGTGGATGATGAAAATGGATGAGGGTGATGGATTGACATGGCCTTGGTCCTACTGGAACATCTGGGAAAAGGAGGAGAAAGCCCAAGTTTGACTTCCTTTGACTAGGTTTTTGAAAAAAAAAAAAAAATTTGGTGCAAAAATATTCTTGTTGCTTGCACAGGTTTTAGAGCACCTACATGCATGAGAGCGAGATACATGGAGAATTTGTTTATTTTTTTTAATTTTTTCTTTCAGGCCTACTAGATGCCTCAAAGAGGTTTTCAACTAGTAGGTCTGCCTAGGCGCCTCAAAGGAGGTTTTCACCTCGGATCTTTTCTTTCTCTTTTTTCGCTTTTTCCAACCCATTGACCACCTTATAGAGGTTTTCAATCAATGAGCCAATCTGAGGCCCCTCAAAAGGAGTTTTCACTTGCGATTTTATTTTTTCCACTTATTTTTCATCTTTTTATTTCCTTTTCTATCCTACTCTAGTTGAAAAATAAATCTAATTTTCAAGTATAGGAATACTTCCAAAGGTGCCATATGCACATCAAAGTGACAGATAAAATCATCTGTAGGCTCGAAATGTGTGCTTTGACATGTACATAAATTTTAAAGACCAAATTCTTTGACTTTTATGATATCAAGTACTATTGAAGAAGAGAGTGATGCTCCATCTTGTTGATTTTCTAGAACCAAACCTCATTATGTTGTTGATGCCCTTGGTTTGTTTTCTCATCTAGATCATTCTTCGTGTTTTCTTCTACCATGAAATTCAAATCTTCCTCAATTTGTTGATTCTTCTCTTGAACACATGGAGGATCTAATTGTAAACATGAGGGAACTTTCTCAACCTCTAATTTTAATGTCTGCTCTTTATCAAGTGCAACCCATGATTATTTGGTATTCTCATTTGAATATTATTTCTCTGAATGTTATCCTTCAATGACATCAAGAGAATATATTTTTTGCAATACTCTTATTGAGATAAGATGAATCCCATTGAGATCAAGAGGATATGTTAGTAAGTGTTGTACCTAAACATTATAAGTGGGATGAGCTACTTCCTTGTGTGGGTTTGGAAATGGTGGTACAAGGAGTTGAGTGGAAGTGGATCTTTGAGATGGATGTCGTTGGGGTTGTGGTTATGGTGGAGGTGTATGGTAGGGATAGCATGGAGTTGGTTATGGAGGATATTGAAGAAAATATTGAGGATATTATGGATTTCTCCAATAAGTTTCTTTCCAACCTTGTTTACAATATTGGTTTTTTGGTAGACATGGCCAAGGTTGCCAAGGAAAGGGTGTGTTACAATTACTTTTATATAGATGTGCATAACCTTGGAATTGTGAATTAGGTTCTTGCGTCATATCAGGTTGACTAGGTTTCCATGATCTTCCTTGAGCTACAAGTGACAATTGCTTTGGAAATTAACTTGCTCCATTGTCCTCTTCGTAAACTTCCTTCAACCTTGGTAATGATGGAAAATATTTAATAGCATGTGATTCTACATGGAAAAAAAAAAATATAAACATCTTCTTTTTCCTCATCTTTTATTCTTAACATTTCTAATTGTTTTCTTAGATTGCTAAGAATTTATGTTTTAAAGTCATCAAACAAATTTCCAAGTTTATCATGACGTACCAATTTTGATGTTGACTTACTTAATTTTTCCCTTCCTCTTGATATGGGTTTGCATGTTTCACAAATTTCTTCAAATGATAATTGGTATACATTACCTTTATTGATGATACAAAGGAGATCAATCCACTCATCCCTAATTGTTCTCTGTAAGAGGGCTTTTAGTGTGTCAAATCCTAAATGATGTAATTTTCCTCTCTTAATAGTATACATGAACCTCTCTATTATATCCTCAAGGGTTTCATCTTCTTTTTTATTCATTCTAAAGATTTATTATTTAAGATCAAGATCTTTATATTTTTCTACAAATATATATTTCATATCATTCAATGATCTTATTGAATTAGTCCCTAAACTCATGAACCATATCCTTCATTGTTGCCAAAAACAATCTCAATGTTTGAGTGTTTATTAAGTAACCATAAGATATACAAAGGATTTAAAATTCAAAGAGAAAGGTTTATGGACCTTGTGACCCCATAACATGGAATTTTTGAACGAAAGATGGAGGGATGTTCTTCATATGCACACTGACATCAGTATCTTGAACGAGCAATCCAAGAGGATCTTCTTCATTCTCATCATCTCCATCCATTTCTTCTACCTTATCTTCCACCTATTCTTCTTCTACCTGCAAAATTGGATGGTGATGTGGCTTTTACTGCACCATGTGATCAAATGGGGGGGTTTGGTGTTGGAGAAGTATTTTTTTATTAAAAAAATTGAATAATAATGCTAATGCAATGAAATTTTTCTGTCTTTCAAATTAAATATGCCTAATGAAATTTTTGTTGTTGAAAAAAGTAAAATAAATGAATCAATTAGGGAAGAAAACAATGCATCCTTTGACACCTCCCAAGAAATAATGTGAAAAACTGATGAGCCTAAGTATTGCAACAAGAATGCTGCAACTCCCAAGGATACCAACTTAAATTATCAACCTAGGGTTCGTACAAACTTAAGAGGTGTCAGCACTATATGTGAAACATACAATTTGTCCTTATTTCATTGATATGATGTAATGAATTCAATGTCATGAAATAAAAGCTTAAACTAATTCCAGAAATGGAAATGTTTCTTTGAAAAGAATTTAATCCTAGGCAAGAACAACAATTTATAATTGAAATCTTAAGAGCAATAATTCAAATAAACATGCCTAATTTAATTTGTAAAAAGGCATGTCCTATTCGGTGTTTATTCTTTCTCAATCATGGATTTAGAGACTAGAGGTCATGATTCAATCCTAAGTGACAAAACCCATCGCTTTGGAGAAAATATGACCAAGTTTACACGTGCTACAGGAGTGCTACAGGAGGTTGCTACTCGTGAAACATAATTTCTACAAGACGAGATAATTCACTGAATGACCAAGTAAATCAAATGAAATAAGATGGGACAGTTCGTTTTATTAAGTAGGATGCCTTAGGACTCAATTACAAGTGGAATAACTCCAAAGTACCCCTATTAACATGTGATAAAAAAATAGCAGAAAATTACTACTCTAAAACATGGAAATTCAAGAACTAGTGAGCTAGTTAACCTATCAAACTCCTAACCTAATCAAGTGAAAATGAATTAGGGTAAAAAAAATTATTCACTTGAATATTTTTTGACATAATACAAGTGTAATAATTTACTCAATTACAGGTGGAATCACTCC